>CM076569.1:694340220-694769260 GCA_034641835.2 Pinus albicaulis | reverse complement strand
GAGTCTGGCCAGGCAATGTTTTTGACTTCGGTGTAATTTTATTCGCAATGTTAATAGATTAACTTTACTTAGAATTCTCACATGATTAGTGTTTTTCTTGATCTGTTCAAGGATTTTGGGTACTTTAATTTGTATTTGGAACAATGGATGTCGGTACTCTATCTGTTGGTTTACTATTCTACATACTGCTATTTCACTTTCTTATAGATGCCTCGGGCATATTTGGATGCTTTCTCAGATTTTCGATAATCTCCATGTGGACCGTTACTGGGTTTTATATCATGTCCATGTATGTGACATGGGGTATTTTTCTATCATTGTCTGGGGTGGGACTTCCACTTTTCTGGATGGATATTTGGGTTCCAATCTTCAGATGTGAAAATGTAATGACTTCATGGATTGTTTTACTTCATATAATATATTAAAAACAACGTTTTTTCTCTTGTGAAAAAAAAATGATTAATGTTTATCACTCTGCCTTCAAAACTAGAGATGCTGGTCTATGTTGCTGGTTTATTGATATGGTCTGATGGTATTTTTATATTTTGGACATATCACACTCCTCACATGATTAGGGTTTTTCTCTGTTCAAGGATTTTGGGTACTTTAATTTGTATTTGGAACAATGGACGTCGGTACTCTATCTGTTTCTTTACTATTCTACATACTGCTATTTCACTTTCTTATAGATGCCCCGGGCATATTTGGATGCTTTCTCAGATTGTCGATAATCTCCATGTGGACCGTTACTGGGTTTTATATCAAGTCCCTGTATGTGACATGGGGTATTTTTCTATCACTGTCTGGGGTGGGACTTCCACTTTTCTGGATGGATATTTGGGTTCCAATCTTCGGATGTGAAAATGTAATGACTTCATGGACTATTTTACTTCATATAATATATTCAAAACAACGTTTTTTCTCTTGTGAAAAAAAAATGATTAATGTTTATCACTCTGCCTTCAAAACTAGCGATGCTGGTCTATGTTGCTGGTTTATTGATATGGTCTGATGGTCTTTTTATATTTTGGACATGTCACACTCCTCACATGATTAGCGTTTTTCTCTGTTCAAGGATTTTGGGTACTTTAATTTGTATTTGGAACAATGGACGTCGGTACTCTATTTGTTGCTTTACTATTCTACATACTGCTATTTCACTTTCTTATAGATGCCTCGGGCATATTTGGATGCTTTCTCAGATTGTCGATAATCTCCATGTGGACCGTTACTGGGTTTTATGTCAAGTCCCTGTATGTGACATGGGGTATTTTTCTATCAATGTCTGGGGTGGGACTTCCACTTTTCTGGATGGATATTTGGGTTCCAATCTTCAGATGTGAAAATGTAATGACTTCATGGACTGTTTTACTTCATATAATATATTCAAAACATCATTTTTTCTCTTGTGAAAAAAAAATGATTAATGTTTATCACTCTGCCTTCAAAACTAGTGATGTTGGTCTATGTTGCTGGTTTATTGATATGGTCTGATGGTCTTTTTATATTTTGGACATATCACACTCCTCACATGATTAGCGTTTTTCTCTTTTCAAGGATTTTGGGTACTTTAATTTGTATTTGGAACAATGGACGTCGGTACTCTATCTGTTGCTTTACTATTCTACATACTGCTATTTCACTTTCTTATAGATGCCTCGGGCATATTTGGATGCTTTCTCAGATTGTCGATAATCTCCATGTGGACCGTTACTGGGTTTTATATCATGTCCCTGCATGTGACATGGGGTATTTTTCTATCATTGTCTGGGGTGGGACTTCCACTTTTCTGGATGGATATTTGGGTTCCAATCTTCAGATGTGAAAATGTAATGACTTCATGGACTGTTTTACTTCATATAATATATTCAAAACAACGTTTTTTCTCTTGTGAAAAAAAAAAATGATTAATGTTTATCACTCTGCCTTAAAAACTAGCGATGCTGGTCTATGTTGCTGGTTTATTGATATGGTCTGATGGTCTTTTTATATTTTGGACATATCACACTCCTCACATGATTAGCGTTTTTCTCTGTTCAAGGATTTTGGGTACTTTAATTTGTATTTGGAACAATGGACGTCGATACTCTATCTATTACTTTACTATTCTACATATTGCTATTTCACTTTCTTATAGATGCCTCGGCATATTTGGATGCTTTCTCAGATTGTCGATAATCTCCATGTGGACCGTTACTGGGTTTTATATCAAGTCCTTGTATGTGACATGGGGTATTTTTCTATCATTGTTTGGGGTGGGACTTCCACTTTTCTGGATGGATATTTGGGTTCCAATATTCAGATGTGAAAATGTAATGACTTCATGGACTGTTTTACTTCATATAATATATTCAAAACAACGTTTTTTCTCTTGTGAAAAAAATGATTAATGTTTATCACTCTGCCTTCAAAACTAGCGATGCTGGTCTATGTTGCTGGTTTATTGATATGGTCTGATGGTCTTTTTATATTTTGGACATATCACACTCCTCACATGATTAGCATTTTTCTCTGTTCAAGGATTTTGGGTACTTTAATTTGTATTTGGAACAATGGACGTCGGTACTCTATCTATTGTTTTAGTATTCTACATACTGCTATTTCACTTTCTTATAGATGCCTCAGGCATATTTGGATGCTTTCTCAGATTTGTCGGTAATCTCCATGTGGACCGTTACTGGGTTTTATATCAAGTCCCTGTATGTGACATGGGGTATTTTTCTATCACTGTCTGGGGTGGGACTTCCACTTTTCTGGATGGATATTTGGGTTCCAATCTTCAGATGTGAAAATGTAATAACTTCATGGACTGTTTTACTTCATATAATATATTCAAAACAACGGTTTTTCTCTTGTGAAAAAAAATGATTAATGTTTATCACTCTGCCTTCAAAACTAGCGATGCTGGTCTATGTTGCTGGTTTATTGATATGGTCTGATGGTCTTTTTGTATTTTGGACATATCACACTCCTCACATGATTAGCGTTTTTCTCTGTTGCAGGATTTTGGGTACTTTAATTTGTATTTGGAACAATGGACATCGGTACTTACTCTATCTGTTGCTTTACTATTCTACATACTGCTATTTCACTTTCTTATAGATGCCTCTAGCATATTTGGATGCTTTCTCAGATTGTCGATAATCTCCATGTGGACCGTTACTGGGTTTTATATCAAGTCGCTGTATGTGACATGGGGTATTTTTCTATCATTGTCTGGGGTGGGACTTCCACTTTTCTCGATGGATATTTGGGTTCCAATCTTCAGATGTGAAAATGTAATGACTTCATGGACTGTTTTACTTCATATAATATATTCAAAACAACGTTTTTTCTCTTGTGAAAAAAATGATTAATGTTTATCACTCTGCCTTCAAAACTAGCGATGCTGGTCTATGTTGCTGGTTTATTGATATGGTCTGATGGTCTTTTTATATTTTGGACATATCACACTCCTCACATGATTAGCGTTTTTCTCTGTTGTAGGATTTTGGGTACTTTAATTGTATTTGGAACAATGGACGTCGGTGCTCTATCTGTTGCTTTACTATTCTACATACTGCTATTTCACTTTCTTATAGATGCCTCGGGCATATTTGGATGCTTTCTCAGATTGTCGATAATCTCCATGTGGACTGTTACTGGGTTTTATATCATGTCCATGTATGTGACATGGGGTATTTTTCTATCATTGTCTGGGGTGGGACTTCCACTTTTCTGGATGGATATTTGGGTTCCAATCTTCAGATGTGAAAATGTAATGACTTCATGGACTGTTTTACTTCATATAATATATTCAAAACAACGTTTCTCATCTTTTAAAGTTTCATTTTTTTTTTTTTAAATTGAACCCGCCGTCAGTATACCGACGCATTGTAGACGTCGAAATTGCGACAAATCAGAAATGTCGGAAGAGCGACAGTATAAAAACGTCGGACCACATTTCGTCGGAATTGCGACATCTTACAAACGTCGGAAGAGCGACGTTCAAAACGCCGGACCACATTTCATCGGAATTGCGACATCTTACAAACGTCGGAACAGCGACGTCCAAAACATCAGACCACACTGCGTCGAAATTGCAACCATTTACAAACGTCGGAAGAGCGATGTTCAAAATTTCGGACCAGATTTCTTCGGAAGTGCGACCGTTTAGGAACGTCGGAAGCGCGACAGTTTGTGAGACGTCGGAAGAGTGACGCTTGTTCAGAAGCGATGGAAGAAGTGTCGATAGTGCGACACTTTTTAGGTGCGTCGGAACTGCGACGGCATGACAAACCACGTTTTTTCCGCCCTCGAACTGTCGCTCTTGCGACGACTATGTGTCGGAATAGCGACGAATTGGCCGTCGGAATTTCCGCCAAATTTTCTAGTGTGTTGTGGTGGTGAAGAATCTCGGTGACTGTGGCTTGTTTGATAATAAACTGTGACTCGGGTTAAAGCAGTGCTATACCTCATCCTTGGTGTTGTTCAAGGGTTATAGTGAACTATTCAGGACTTTATTGCAAACATCAAAATTTAGATTTAATATATGTTACTTCAGTGTTGCTATAAGCTGCTAGGGATTGTTAAAGACCAGTCTGTCCATAAGAAGACCGACCCTCTAAGTGGTATTGTTGGTACAGTGAGGGGCTGATTAATAGTTTAGTCCTAGTGCAACATGGTGCTTGAAGTATAGTAAATTGTGAAGTTTTGAGTCCTTAATACAATTTGTGAAGTGCTGGTGAGGAACAGAAGAATAAGTGCAGTGTATTAACAGTGGGACAAAATTAATGGAGAAGTGTGGTTTTGAATAAAAGGTGCAGTATGATGCAGAATTGGTAATGTATATTGGTGCAATAAAACATCTTTGAACTAATAGTCAGTGAATAAACAAAGAAAGGATTAGTGTCCTTGGAGTAGGAGCTCCTAAACACAAGGTCGGTGCCTTGGAGAATATTGGGTCAAAGCCCTAGAGGTCGGAGCCTCATTAAGTCCAAGTTGGTGCTTGGAAATCATTGTACTCATTCATTTGTAAAAGGATCATTATCCTTCCTTCTATAATAAATTATTCATTTCTCTATTTTTTGTGTAGAATCTAACTGGTTATAATAACAATTTAAAAGAAATAATAATTCACCCCCCTCTTATTATTTCCAACACAAATACAGTAAGTAGTGCGCTGACAAAAATACCTGTCCTGGGGCGGTTATTTCAGTCAACGCACTGTATCACCACTATTCAACTAGGTCAACGGTGCGGCGAGGTAGCTGACCGCACTGCTCATTTTCAAGAAATTTAAAGAACACGGTGCGCCTTTGGTATCCACCTCGGAATCGGTGCAGATACCCTTAGCACCGGTTTACCAGCTCGAACCATTGACAATGTCAAATTGCGGTTCCGATTCGCTAATAAAATTACACGCCCTGGGGTGGTGAATTCCATCATGCACCGAGTTGCCGCGATATACCATTGTCAACGGTGCGGCCTGTAAATTTACACGCAGCACCGCAAACCGGTGCGAGCCAAATGGCTCGAGCGCACCACGCGAAAAATTATTATTATTATTATTTTAATGGTTAATTTTAAGGTTTTTTCAAATTCTAGTCCGCTAAAAGGTTTAATTATGGAAAAACAAGAAAAATACCTGTACATTTACCCATTGAGGAGGCATATTGGCTGTACAATTTGCAAAAGAAAATTTGTCCATTGTTTTATAAAATTCAAGTTGGAGATCGGTGGCAATGCACATCAGCAGTGCGTGCAATAAGTGAAATAGGAGCACGGATGTCAGTGCGGATCAAACAAGGATAACTTGCACCAGTGCTTGAGAGCTCTGTAGCACTGAAAAAAGTGAAAAATGTGATTTTTTGGCCGTAACTTTTTTTTATTTAACCATGTTTTGGTGCACGAGGTTTTTATTGGCGTACCGGTGTGTTTTCATTATGTCGCCTCAGGCGTTTTCTATTTTTGTGTGCATTTAGGAGGCACCGGGGCGGTGTAGAGGTAACACACCGGTGCTCTATAGTAATAAGATGCACCAGGCTCACTTTCTGGTGAACCAATGATTTGTGCAGTTTTTTGGCCGTAATTTTGTTTTTTTAATCCTTTTCTGGTGCACGGAATTAATGGGGCCCCGGTGCGTCCCATTATTCCGCACTGGGTGGTTTCTGTTCCATGCGCTTTTTATGAGACACCGGGGCGGCTTAGAGGTAATGCACCAGTGCTCTACAGTGATAAGACGCACCGGGAACGCTGTCCGGTGAACTAATGATTTGTGCAGTTTTTTGGCTGTAATTTTATTTTTTTTAACCCTTTTCCGGTGCGCAAAATTGACGGGGCCCCTATGCGTTTTGGTCATTGCGCCCAAGTAGGTTTCTGTTCTGCGCGCTTTTTATGAGACACCGGTGCTAACAAGTAGACACGCACCGGTGTTGTTTTGTAATGAAAGGCACCGGGAGGGTGTGCCAATGTTTTATGCGGTTTTTTTACCGTAATTTTTGTTATTTAACCATCTACCGGTGCGCGCATTTACAAGCACCCAGGTGCATTTGATTTATTCCTTACCGGGGGGTATCTATTTTCGTGCATGTTTTTGGAAGAACCGGTGCGGTAGACATGTAAGAACTGGTGATGTACAGGAATATGACGCACCGGGGGAGGGTGTTAGGAGCGCATGGTTCCCGGTGTGCCTATATTTTGTGTGGTTTTTTTGCCGTAATTTTTTATTTATTTAACCCTCTGCTGATGTGCGGAGATTTCAGGGCGGCCTGGTGCATTGGCGATCTGGTGCATTTATGGGCAACCCGAGTGGTGACATTTTTCATGCGTTTTTTATGAGGTGCCGATGCGTAAGTTATGTAAAGTACCAGTACTCTACAAACATGCACCGGGAGGGTGTGTATGGGGTGCATGGTGTTCAGTGTGTCAATTGTTTAACCGCACTGGTGCTATGTCGTATTGAATGCACCGGTGTGTTTTACAGTGATAAGAGCACCGGATGAAATACATCCGAAAAAACCTCTGTCTCCAGCCTCCTCTAGGAACCTCCGCTAGAAAGGGATGTTTGGTGTATTTTTATAAGGGGTTCCTCAAAAAAATATACTAGAGGGTCTTTTCCTTGTAGTGATAGCTCTCCATGTTAAAATTACCCAACATATCCTTTGCATACTTGCCTTGAGACACAAAAATTTCACCATCCCACTACCATATTTCCAATCCAAGGAAATAATGAAGGAGGCCCATATCCTTTATTTCGAACTCCCTTGCAAGATCCTCCTTGCATGAGTGTATCAGCTACTCATCACCAGTCAAAATTAAATCATCAACATAAAGAACAATTATCAATGGCTTACCCTTAACCACAATCTCATATAGGTTTTCATCTACTTCACTTTTGGTGAAGCCTAGTCTGGTGAAATAGTTGTCTATCCAAGTGTAACAAGCACAGGGTGCTTGCTTTAGCCCATACAACGCTCTTTTGAGTCTGCACACATGCGACTTGCCGTTGAGGATCTCGAAACCTTCAGGCTGCTCTATGTACACCTCTTCCTCAATTATCCCATTGAGAAATTTAGTTTTCACATCCATCTGATGAATGCGCCATCCCATCTGCGCTAAGAGTGCAAGGATGGTCCTTATAAAAGAGTACCTTACGACAGGTGAAAAAGTATCATCATAATATATCCCCTTGATCTGTGAGAAACCGTGGCCACAAATATTGCCTTGTATTTATCCACACTCCCATCAGCAACTTGCTTTACCTTGTAGAGCCATCTCGAACCTACCACTGATTTGTCAACCGATCTTGGGAAAATTTCACATGCACTATTTTTTACAATGGAGTCATACTCCTCCACCATTGCATCAACCCAAGTAGGCTGATGCACTATTTCCTGAAAGGAATATGTTTCAATCACAATAAATTTTCTCATAAGAGCCATGTATACAGTAAATCGGTCAAGATAATGTCTCTATCTACGCTATGAAGTAGGGGCTCCTACATTCTCTACAGCATCAAGTCTCAGCCTATCAGCTTCCGTGGTGTGGTTTCTGCCATTTTTGATGGATGGATATGAATGAGTGATTTCCTCCACTCCATGAAACTCCTCATGTGGCTGATCCACATCTTGAGACTCATCTTTGGGAACCCGCAGTTCCTCCTCTGCATGCAAGTCCAACTCCCTCTCAAGCGACAACAGCATGGCTTTCCCCTCATTAAATTTTATATCCCATTACACAATAGTCATTCTATTGTTTGGAAAATACACACGATAATTATGGGGTGTTTTTATGTACCCCACAAAAATCCCAACTTCAGCAGTTGGCTCTAGCTTCTTCCTAGCGTCCTTGGTCACATGGACATAAATAGATGAGCCAAAAATCTTAAAGTGTGAAACATCTAATTTCTTACTAGTGAAAGCTACTTCAAGTGTACTCATGCCAAGTACTCTATGAGGACAATGGTTTTGCACATAAATCGCAGTGTTGCATGCTTTTGCCCACAAATGGAGTGGTAGGCCCTAATCATGCAACATCACTCGCGCTGCACCCAAGATCGTTCTGTTCTTTTTCTCCGCGACCCCATTCTGTTGTGGGTTATGAGGCGCTATGAGTTCTCTTCAAATTCCTTCTTTGTTGTAGAATTTCTTGAATTCGTTAGAGATTTATTCTCCACCATTAACACTCCTAAGAGTCTTAAATTGCTTCCCCAACTCTTTCTCCACCAATTCCTTAAACTCATAGAACTTAGAGAATGTTTGATATTTATTATGCATGAAGAAGATCCAACATTTACGAGAAAATTCATCAACAAAGATTACGTAGTACTTATGTTTTTCTGTTGAATCAACCAAGAATGGCCCACACACGTTTGTGTGAACTCTCTCAAGGATCCCCTCATGGTTCTCCTTCTCATGAAAGGTGGACTTTACATACTTCCCCATGGTGCAACCCTTGCAATGATCTAACTGATCAAGTTTTCCCATTGGAATTCCAGTAGAAATTCGTTGCATGACTTTCAAGGCTCCATGATGAAGATGACCCAATCGCCTGTTCCATAATTCACCCTCACCCCATCTCACCACTTTCTCTGCCTTGCCCACCATGGCAGCGCAGCCAACTACCTCTAGCTTGTATAAATTCTTGACTCGAATCCCTATACTCTTGGCTTGACCCATTGTTTTATGTCACAGGAAAGCTTTTCCATCACTAAAAATAACATCATAGCCTTTGTCCTCCAATATTGCGATTGAGACCAAATGTTTCTTCAGACCTGGTACATGCATCAAATATTTTAATTGAAATGGTTTACCTGAATCGCTCTGAAAGGTAATGGTACCAATCCTGGTAGCACTGTACTGTCCGTCGTCGCCCATCTCAATATTCATCTAGAGATCTTTCTCCTCCAAGTCACTGAAAATTTCCTTGTCTTTCATCATGTGAAAGGAAGCGCCACTATCCAAATACCACACTAATCCCAATGCACTTGAAACCATGCATGCAATCAAGGAGAAGTCAAGATAAAATTGTGAGGCAAGGGCCTTACCAGCTATAGCTCCGGTAGCGTTCTTGTTCTTGTTCTTCTTCTATGGACAGATAGTAACAAAATTCCCATGTTTGTGACAGTGAAAACACTTCCCCTTGGACATGTCTTGCTTCTTGCCTTTAGACTTGGATTTAGAATGGAATTTATTCCCCTTCCTCTTCTTTTCCTTGGCAGCCAAAGCACAATCCTCTTCATCATCATGCTTTGATGAAGAGTTGTCTCTGGTGTTCCACCTAAACTCCTCTTGCACCAGATCTGACCACAGTCATTCCCAATCCAGAAATTTTTCCCGTCCGTTGACAGAGTCTTCATAACTATTCCAAATCTTAGGAAGTCTTAGGAGAGCCAAACTCATCAAATCATCATGAGTGACTGTTATTCCCACACTCCCTATTTCATCCCGACATTTGAAAAACTTTGTGAGATACTTTGGAATGGTGTCGCCATTTTCCATCTTGATCTTTCGTAGTTTATCTTTGAGCGTCAATTTCCTATGGTCGATGCTACTTTGGAATATATCGTCAAAGCCTTCCACATAGCATATGGTGTGGATTTCCCATGGAGGCTTGAGAAAATGTGGCCTTGTACTCCCTCCAACAGGATCCTCCTCGCCTTTGCCACTTTCTTTTTCCATGCATCAAGATTAGCAGCATCTACAACATCTGGCTTAGGAACATCTTTTTCAATGAATTCCTTCAAGCCATTGTCTTCAAGTACCATCTCCATATTGTCCTCCCAAGAAATGTAGTTTGAGCTACCCTCGAGTGCATACTATAACCTCAATCCATTGAAATCCACTTTGATATTGAATCAGCTGTAGCACCAATAAAATATTTTTGCAAATTCGAATTCTATCCAGTCACAAAATTGGCTCCTACTTCACTTCTGCAATTTTGTAATATTCATTTTCTAGGATTCTCAAGATTCTATTTTATATATGGGATACAGTGGAATTTAATGGTTATTTCACCTCTAAAAAGAGGGTGAGAACTAGAGGCTACCTGGCCAACTGTAGACTCTGCCTATAGAACTTGGATTAATCCCTTTCAGGAATCTCAACAAGGTCTTCAATGAAAACGATGTATAAGAAAATCTGAGCAAGAATAATGTAGATCAGGGCTGGGATCCCCTAATTTATGCTATATGTGACTTACATATGCAATTTCATCAGAAACAAATAAGTTTAAGCATAAACAGATCTCCCAAAATCAAGACTAGCTAGAAATCAACCAAAGAGAGAGGTTGCTGCAACATGAAAACCCCAGCTACTGGTATTGCATAGTTTTGAATGAAACTCAGAGGAGGAAAGCTAAATATCTGATACTACATAGATATAACAGTAAATCAGATTTATGCTTGAGCTTATTTCCTTTACAACTGATTACAAAGAGAACTAGGGAAAAATCCCTTCAGAAATTAGAGCTGCAACTAGGAATAAACTGCAGAAATACATAGACAACGTTATTTTTCAGATGGTTCAGCTGATGTACATTACATTTCAGATCTATGAAATATTTATGGATGAAACATAAGATCTAATACAGATCTAGAAACTATAATACTTTAAGAACGATATCCAATTGGAATTACATCAAAATATTGCATAATAAGTTGTAGATCTGAATTACAATTTGCAGTGCTGTAGAAAACCCAGAAATTTCTAAAGATAAATTTTATTTCTGAAATAGATCAGATCTATAGAGACATGGATCATCAACCCAATCCATGGTTCACTAAGGGAAGGCAAGCCTAACACCAAGAGATCTTCCTCCAAACTGATAACAAAATGAAACAATAAATCCCTCTCACAAAATAACACAGTATTGAGCAGAAACTACGCAGAGGATGAAGGAGACTGAATAACTTGAATGAAATTACAGATCTGATAAAAAATATGGATCAGATGTCTCTTTGGAGGCTGAAGAACACACTCCAACATATAAAGCCTCTCAAAACAAGCTAGATCTAAGCAGCTCTAGAACACCACTTGCTACAAAAGATAGTAGCTACAAAACCCTCAATGGGCCAGCGCTGCTCATGAAAGATAGAGTTTGGTATCAAACCAGATAGTGGCCTAATTCAGCAAATAACTCCTCCAATGATCCTCAAAGGAAGAGATGAAACCCCTAAACAGGAATTCCAATCACAATCCTCCACTAGACAACATAGAATGGTATTTGTCTAAGAAAACAAATACTTTAGAAATATGATCTATCAACAACCTCTTCATGTGTCTTCTCCTCCTTTTTATAACATGAGATAGCTCTTGCAAACCCTAAACCACTTTGATGAGTTGGTCCTTTTCACATTAGAGGCTCCCTTCTAGAACTGCGCAGTCCCTTTTGGATATGCAATGAACCTAGACATCGCAGTTGACTTGGTCAAGGTGGACCCAATCTTGGCTCAAAACCTCTTTCACACCTGCAAGTGATTATTTACATAGCCCTGATTTGTCTTTGCTCACATGGGCATTGATTTATTTAGACTTTGTAGGAGTTTTACATTTCCTCCTTTATTCATTTATTCATAAAACATAAATTAAATCAAAATTGAATGTCTCCTCTTAGCTAAGGCTAAGTAGGAACATTATAGTCCTCCCCCTCAAAATGTTGGTTGTCCTCAAGCAACTGGTAGAGTAAGAGCTGTATTTCTTCTCCTTCTCCATTGATGACACCATCAAGAATCAAGCTTTCATCATGGAGTAAGTGCTCACCAAGACAATACATCAAAAACTTCTCCTCCAATGCTAAGATGATAGGTGCGTAGCCTGCCCCTTCAGGAGTGTAAGACTCAACAGAAATAAAAATGGGTGGACCAATGTCACATTTGAAACATGTATCATGAAGTACAGGATAAAGTTCCATCCCATGTGGTACATGTACACTACTTAATTTTTTCCCATACATACCCATAAACAATACCAATATGTCATCTATGTATGGAATCAAAATCACATATAGGCAAACTGAAATTTGCACTTGAGGAGGTGGGTCACAATCCCGCATGAGGTACCAGTGCAGTGCACTCCTTGTTTTGAGTAGATATGAGTGTGATAGGTGGTACTCCCACCACATCTTTGCTGCATAGGTCACTTTGACATGGCTGAAAGTGAAGCCCTCATTAGGTGCTTTTGGGAAGCACCCATCATGATAAATAATCTCCCTTTGCACCTCAAGGGAGTGGCCAGCTTTGGAATTTTTCTTGGCCTCATCATTGCCATGAGATCTACATGTAATATTACTCCTTGTAGGAGCCATGGCCTGCATACATATGGTAAGAGAATGTGCCAAATCAGAAAAATAAACTTGCTCCATAAGATCAAATTTCTTACCATACAAGTCTCCTACACACATAGAGTTAGGCATGGGATTTTCCTCTCTTTTGAGAGAAGAAGGATATGGTTGAAATGTCTCCAACATAGGATCCCTTGGCTGCCCCATCTCAACATAACTATTGCACTCTTGTAAGTGCTAATGTAGTTCCTCCCAATCATAATGCTGATGTAATTCTTCCTCCATACCCTCCCAATCAAAAATCTTCAAGACTAGGGAGTAGATTTTTGTTGACTGCATGTAGCTGGAAAGGAACTCCTTATGTGCTCTTTGTAGTATCTCTTGCTTAAGCTTGGAGGCTTAAGACAATAATACTTTACCAAGATGATAGATGACCCCTTCATGGACCAAATAGCCCCCTCCCTGCTTCATGCCATCTAAGAACATCCCGATGTGCAAATCTTTGGAGTACTCCATAAGGAGTTGAGACCTCCAATATGGATCTACACTTATCAACAAGGACAACGTTGTTGATGCATCTATGGTGGTGCTTTCCTTGTTTCGTCTTGTTTCCTTGGCATTATGCATGCCAAAATGGTTTGTGGGAAGGCTGATCCTCCCCTTTGCTTCCTCCCATAGTGCTATGACTCTTTCTTCCATTGTTTCAGCACTTGGTGAAGCTTTTCCCATAGAATCTAATGGCACCCCAAGTGGCTTGCCATGATGTAAGAATTTACCTTGCAACATTCTCATAAAAATGAGATAAGGAACTGTAAGTTCCTTTCCCCCACTGCACAATTCCATCTTTGTTGTGTGGGTAGAGACATCAAGTGAAGGGTAGGTGTGCATGCCTTGAATAACTTGTTGTTTCCCACTCTTCAAATCCAACCATTCCATCTGCAAGCCCTTCCAATCAGTGGTGACTTTTCCCAAAGTAATCAACCACTGGACACCCAAGATGATGTTGGTGTCTGGTATGTCCACTACAAAGAAGTGATCCTCCAAAGTGTAGGTCCCCATGGTCACAGAAAGTGATGGAACATACTGCATGCACTGCATAGTTCTATCTCCCGGAACCAAAACAGAGAACCCATCAAAATTATCAGTAGGGATCCCTCTCCTCTGCAAAAAATGAGCATCAATAAAGTTGTGGGTTTCCCCACTGTCAATCAGAATGGATACTCTTTAGTTCATAACTGAACCTTGCACTCTAAGAGTCAAATACTTGGGCACTCCTCTCAAAGAAGCAAGATTCCCACTGGTTGGAGAAAATTCTCCTTCTTCTTCTCTGGATGATGATGGATCCTCCTCCTCATCATCACCAGCGCTGTGACACGTCATAGGTCCAAAATTTCCCTCTTCCTCCTCACAAATAAAGAAGACTTCAATATAATGTGCTCTCCCAGCAACACATCTATGTCCCAGTACCCATGGCTCTTGACAAGTGAAACATAATTTATTTTTCCTCAACTCCCTCCGGAGATCATTGTCAAGAAGCTTCTTCAAGGAGCTCTCCTTGGGTGGAGTATATTTCCCTTCCTTCCCCTTAGAAGAGTGAGTGGCTTTTCTTGGGAAGGTTGCCTTTGCCCTTGGCAAGGCATCTTGGAGGTCCCTAGTTCTTTCAATGGCATCATGCAGAGCGATGGGCTTGGTATACTTAACCAACCCATGAAAAGGTTCTTCCAGGACATCAATGAACATATAGACTCTCCTTTCTACTGAAATATTAGGAACCATTACATACAACCTCAGGAATTCAGAGATATAGGCTTCAGCATCTCCTGTCTGTTTAAGATTTTCCAAGCTTATGAAAGGGGCCTCCAGATCTTTCTGATCAAATCTCTCCACTAGTCTCCTAGTGAACTCAGCATAAGTGGACACACTGTTGTGCCCCAATGTAGAAAGTCCATGAAACCACCATTTGTGGGCTTCTCCCTCAAAATGCAACGCAACAATCTTGATGCCTTCTGCTTCAGGCACTTTATTTAGCTGAAAATAGATTTCCAACTTCTCCACCCATGCTTTAGCAGAAAAAGAGGGTGATCCATCGAATTTAGGCAAGAATAACCTGCCCATGGTGTGGTGCCTCCCATGAAGGAACCCTCCATCTCTATACTGCTGCAATGGCCTCCTCCAGTCCTTGAGATGGTAGAAGTCTTGAAAGCTCAAGTTATCCTTGAAACTTTGACTTTGTGCATCATACTCTACAAAGTAGCCTTCCAAAGAGGTTGGCTCTTGAAGTCCTTAATTCTCTACAGCCAAGAAGGTAGGCATTGTAGAGCATTGTGAGATCTGTGGAACTTGTGGCAAGCTCACAGGTTGACCAGTCGCAAACTAAGACACTTCAAAACTTTCTCCTTGATGGAGTCTTCCAAGGGTCTCCCTCATTCTATCTATTCTCATCTCCTTTATCTCCTTGGATAGATCTTTCATGGTTTCCAAGAGAGTTTTTGCAAACTCTTCTACCTCCTTATCTTTATCATTCACCAATTCAGGGGCTTTCCCCTTGTCTTGACCCTTGTCAAGGTCAACAATAGTATATTCATACTTTCTATGAATTATATTATGATATATCCTCTCCCTCTCATAAATAGGATCTTCATCTTCAGAATGCAGCATGACTGAGGCTCCAATGCTAGCATAGGTTGTGCCAAGAGTGGAGTTCTGATACCACTGTAATATTCCTTTTTGAGGATTCTCAAGATTCTATTTTAGAGATGGAATATAGTGGAATTTATTGGTTATGTCACCTCTAAAAAGAGGGTGAGAACCAGAGGCTACCTGGCCAACTGTAGACTCTGCCTATAGAACTTGGATTAATCCCTTTCAGGAATCTCAACAAGGTCTTCAATGAAAATGTTGTATAATAAAATTTGAGCAAGAATAATGCAGATCAGGGTAGGGATCCCCTCATTTATGCTGCATGTGACTTACATATGAAATTTCATCAGAAAAAAATAAGTTTAAGCACATTAAATGGATCTCCCAAAATCAAGACTAGCTAGAAATCAACCAAAGAGAGAGGCTGTTGCAACATGAAAACCCCAGCTACTGGAATTGCGCAGTTTTGACTGAAAATCAGAGGAGGATAGCCAAATATCTGATAATTCAGAGATATAATAGTAAATAAAATTTATACTTGAGCTTATTTCCTTTACAATTGATTACAAAGAGAACTAGGGGAAAATCCCTTTAGAAATTAGAGCTGCAACTAGGAATAAACTGCAGAAATACATAGACAGCGTTATTTTTCAGATGGTTCAGCTATTGTACATTAAATTTCAGATCTCTGACATATGTATGGATGAAACATCAGATCTAATACAGATCTAGAAACTATAATACTTTAAGAACGAGATCCAATTGGAATTACATCAAAATATTGCATAATAAGTTGTAGATCTGAATTACAATTTGCAGTGTTGTAGAAAACCCAGAAATTTCTGAAGATAACTTTTATTGCTGAAATAGATCAGATCTATAGAGACATGGATCAGAAACCCAATCCACGGATCACCAAGGGAATGTAAGCCTAACACCAAGAGATCTTCCTCCAAACTGATAGCAAACTGAAACAAGAAAGCCCTCTCACAAAATAACACAGTATTGAGCAGAAACTGCGCAGAGGGTGAAGGAGACTGAATAACTTGAATGAAATTACAGATATGATACAAAATATGGATCAGCTATCTCTTTGGAGGCTGAATAACACACTCCAACAAAGAAAGCCTCTCAAAACAAGCTAGATCTAAGCAGCTCTAGAACACCACTTGCTACAAAAGGTAGAAGCTACAAAACCCTCAATGGGCCACCGCTACTCATCAAAGATGGAGCTTAGTCTCAAACCAGATAGTGGCCTACTTCAGAAAAGAACTCCTCCAATGATCCTCAAGGGAAGAGATGAAATCCCTAAACCGGAATTCCAATCACAATCCTCCACTAAACAGCAGAGAATGGTATTTTTCTAAGCAGACAAATACTTCATAAATATGATCTATCAACAACCTCTTCTTGTGTCTTCTCCTCCTTTTTATAACATGAGATAGCTCTTGCAAACCCTAAACCACTTTGATGAGTTGGTCCTTTTCACATTAGAGGCTCCCTTCTAGAACCACGCAGTCCCTTTTGGAGATGCAATGAACCTAGACAGCGCAGTTGACTTGGTCAAGGTGGACCCAATATTGGCTCAAAACCTCTTTCACACCTGCAAGTGATTATTTACATAGCCCTGATTTGTCTTTGTTCAAATGGGAATTGATTTATTTAGACTTCTTAGGATTTTTACATGTCCTCCTTTATTCATTTATTCATAAAACATAAATTAAATCGAAATTGAATGTCTCCTCTTAGCTAAGGCTAAGTAGGAACGTTAAAAATTTCCTCTGCTCTGATACCATGTGGAAATTATCCATTATGCATGTATATCTTGGATTCACCCGATATAACAATATGCGTTAAATACTGAATCACTTCTACAAATCTTTGCGGAATTAAAAACACAATCGCCAATTACGTAAGCATGAAGAAATATCAATCACACACAACACAGATAATTTCCTGGGGAAAGCTTACAATTAAAAACCCCACTATCTTCTATGGTATATTATATCATGAATCATGAAACAATTAAATACAAAACTATTCTCACAAGAGCTCTCAGTACATCAGCTAATTGTCTCACACTGTGATACAAAAACTGGAAAATCCCTTAGCCAATTTATTATCTCTAAACAACCTACCTTCACTGCGCAATCCCTATAATTGATGCCTTCTTGCCTGCCTTGACTGTGCAAGTACAATGGGCTCATCCAATGTGTGTGGGCTTGCATGTGTGCAAGCAGATAATGTCACAACTGATAGTTATCTTCCCTTTCACCTAGAACTCAACTGGGTCTCCACTGGATCTGACATGCATGCATTTAATAATAGTAAATATTCAGTTGCATGTGAGAACACTACATGTAAATTAATTAATATTTAATTCACTTGATCTCTCACTAGTGTATCTAGAGTTACAACTAACACAACTGAGTTAAACTATTTATAACTTGCACAAAATCATGCACCATTGCACGTCCAACTCTGTTACAACTAGAATATCTCTGCATGTCCCACCAACCAACCTCTTAACTCGAAATTCACTTAGCTAACTGATTTTCCACTTCAGTTAACTATTTTCAAGTACACATTGAGAATAGATTATAGTTTAATGTCTATCTAAATTAAGGGATAATAAAAATAGACATGCACCTAAAAATAGACATGGAAGGTTTGAAGGAAGTTTTGACAAAGTTGTTGCAAGAAAGGATTCTCGATGGTGACAAGGTAATCCATGAAAATTATGATGAGGACAGAAGGAATATGAATTGTGATTTTAGAAACTCCAATTTTGGGTTTAAGAACCACCACATTCCAAATATTTATATGAGAAAATTTGATGGCAAGGATCTAGTCACATGGATTCTACAAATGGAGCAATATTTTGATCTCCATGATGTGCAACACTCACAAAAGGTACGCATTGAAAATTTATATTTAGAACCCAATAATTTTGTATGGTATCAATGGATTTTTTCTAGTAAAACACTTGTGACTTAGTAAATTTTTACGGAGGAAATGATAGAACATTATGAGGATACAAAGAGAAACACCTTATTTATCCAATTGATAAATCTCAAACAAAAGGGTTCAGTGGCAAAGTACATTGAGGACTTTCAAAAATTGAATATTAGAGTAAAAAATATTCTAGAGTATCATAGGATTGATGTATTCACAAGTACATTAAAGGATAACATCCAACATGAGGTTCACCATTAGGAACCTGATTCATTGGAGAAGGCATTCAAGGTGGCAATAAAAATTGAAAGAAAAATTATGGCAACAAGGAAGTCTGCCACTCACAACTATAACTATAGAAGTGTTGTTGCTCCTATCATTCCATAACCTACAAGGTTGACACCACAACAATTGGAGGAAAAAAGAGAAAAATGGCTTTGTTATAGTTGTGATAGAAAATACACTAAATTTCATAAGTGCGCTAAGAAGAAATTGTTTTACATACATTGTGAAGAGAGGAAGAAAAGGAAAAAGAAACATCAAAAGAGGAGGATATACACCAAGAAGCAACCATAGAGAAAGAAGAAATGAATACTACCATATATTTAATTCATTAACATGAATTACCACTCCTCAAACTTTCAATATAGAAGGATATATCAATAAGAAAAAGGTAATAGTGTTGATTGATTCGGGTAGTACCCATAATTTTATTCATTGTAATATAGCCAAGGAGTTGAATTTCCTACCATATCCAGCACCAGAGTGTCAAGTGATGGTTGCAAATGGAGGAACTATATTTTTCTCTGGAAAGTGCCATAATATCAAGATAACCATGGGGGAATATGTATTAAATAGTCAAATGCTTTCTATTCCAATGGGTAGTGTTGATGTTGTACTAGGAGTCCAATGGTTACAATATTTTGGGGCTAAATCTTTTAATTTTCAAGAAATTTTCTGGAAATTTTTTTAGGAAGGAAAGGAAGTTGACTTACGGGGTATCGCAGGGAAACCGGGAAATATAATCAGCTCTAATGTCATGAAAAAGATTTTGAAGAAAGAACAATGAGGTGTAATTGCACAATTATGCTCACTAGAGGTTCAAACATCGTAATCATTTATTTTTCCAGATCTCCAAAACGTATTGGATAGTCATTCCAAGGTATTTGAGACTCCCAAATGCCTCCATATTCATGATCATGATCATGTTATTCATTTGATTCTAGGAAGTGTTCCTCCAAACATCAGGCCATACAGATATCCTTATGCCCAAAAGATTGAGATTGAACATATGGTTACAGAATTGCTAGAGGCTAGTATAATTCAACCTAGTGAAAGTTATTTCTCTACTCCAGTAGTATTGGTGCACAAGAAGGATGGATCATAGCGCATGTGCCCGGATTATAGGGAGCTCAAAAAGCTCACTATTAAAGATAAATTTCTCATTCATGTCATTGATGAATTATTGGATGAATTACATGGAGAAATTTACTTCACCAAGTTGGATATTTGTTCAGGATATCATCAAATAAGAATGAAGACTGAAGACATTCACAGAGAAAAAAAACAAAACAAAAACAAAAAAACAAAACATTTAGAACTCATGAGGGTCATTATGAAGTTTTGGTCATGCCTTTTGGCCTTACCAATGCACCTTCTACATTTCAAGGTTTGATGAATTCCATTTTCAAACCCTTCCTTCGAAATTTTGTGTTAGTATTTTTTGATGATATACTAATTTACAACAAGTATTTGAAGGATCATGTTCAACATGTTGACATGGTGCTAAAACTATTGGAGGAGAAACAATTGTATGAAAAACCTCCAAATGTTCCTTTGGAGTACAAGGGGTGGAATATCTAGGTCATATTGTATCTCATGAGGGTGTTAAGGTAGACCCTAACAAAATTAAAGCCATTAAGGAATGGAAAATCCTCACAACCATAAAGCATCTACAAGGATTTCTCGGGTTGACAGGGTATTATCACAAGTTTGTTAAGAATTATGGGAGAATAGCAGCACCTCTAACAACATTTCTGAAGAAAGATGCATTTTCTTGGATTCCAAAAGAAATTAAGGCCTTTGAACATCTTAAAGAGGAAATGTGCCAAGAATCGATATTAGCTATGCCATACTTTACAAAAAACTTTATTGTGGAATATGATGCCTTAGGAAATGGAATTGGTGTTTTTTTAATGCAAGAAGGAAGACCCATTTCTTTTGAAATTTGTCCAATCAAAGGAAAGTATTTACAAAAACCTATTTATCAGAAGGAAATGTTGGCCTACATGCACTTAAGAATGGTGACCTTACCGAATGGGAAGACACTTCAAGGTAAAAACGGATCATGATAGTCTTAAATAATGTTTATAACATATATTATCTTGAGAATAGCAGCAAATATGGGTCACAAATATGTTGGTTTATGAATTTGAAATCATCTACAAAAAATGGAAGAAAAATGTTGTGGCGAATGCACTCTCAAGAAAGGATGAGAATGTAGAAGAATTGCTTTGTTCCATTGTTATTATCCAACCAGATTGGATAAATGAAGCAAGGAACAAATTGAAGAATGGCGAATAAGTGTGGGCACTCATTCAAAAGTTGCAGCAAGATCCTAGTACATCTGATATATTTAGTTGGAAAAATGATTCATTATGGTACAAAGATCGATTATACCTTTGTAATAATTCTCAACTCAAACAAAATTTTATTTTGGAATTGCACACTTCTCCCTTAGGAGGGCACTCGGGATTTTTAAAAACTTACCACAAGGCTAAGAAGGATTTTTTTTTGGATGGTCTTAAATCTAATATTCAAAATTTTGTGGAATAATGTTTGGTTTGCCAACAAAATAAATTTGAGATAATTAACACCCTAAATATGTTACAACCTTTATCCATTCCAAGTCAATGTTGAGAGGAGGATTCAATGTATTTTATCACAAGTTTACCTAAGTCTGTAGGAAAGAGTGTCATCATAGTTGTAGTTGATATACTTACCAATTATATAGACGTTTTTGTATTATCACATCCATTTAAAGCTAGTACAGTTGCTACTACATTTATGGAAACAATACAAAAGCTACATGGAAACCCTAAGATTATTGTAAGTGAAAGAGATCCCAATTTCACTTGAAACTTTTGGACGGATTTATTTTCTTGTTTGGGTACTCAATTAGCTCATAACTCATCTTATCATCCTCAATATGATGGGAAAACTGAGATAGTGAACAAATGTTTGGATAGTGAATTAGTGAATTAGCTCATATCTTTGGTTGAATGGTGGTATAACACTTCCTTCCATACTGCATCAAAAATGACCCCATTTATGACACTTTATGAATATCATCCACCGTCCATCACATCATCTTTAAGAGAGAATTCTAAGGAACAAATAGTGTAAGATCACATCAAGCATCAACAATTTCTCCAACTATTAAAGGATAGCCTCACTTTGGCACATAATTGAATGAAATAATAGGCAGATCAACATCACAGCAAAAGAAGTTTTGATGTAGGTGATTGGGTAGTTTTATGACTACAACCATACAAAAAAATGTCCCTCAAGAAATCTAATAAGGATAATAAATTATCACCTAAGTATTATGGTCCTTACAAGGTGTTACAAAATATTCGTACTATGGCATATAAATTGGAACTTCCTGCATCTTCCTGAGTGCACCCGGTTTTCAATTTTTCATGCTTAAATAAGCTTATAGGTGACAAGCTCCCAGTTCAAAAAATATTTCCATAACTTTATGAGGAAGGAAAAATAATATTGGAACCTGAAGTAATCATGGAAAAAAGAACTCGATAGCTATGAAATTGATCAATTTTAGAGTATCTCATCAAGTGGAAGAACTTACCCGATGAATATTCCACATGGGAGGATGAGAATTTTATACATAAGCATACAAAACTACTCAAGCATTGAGGGAAACACTTTTTTGAAGGAGAGGGGCATGTTAGGTCCCTATAATACTAGTGTATCCCCTTATTTTTATTGTTAGTGTAGCCCCATTATTGTTATTTATGTACCCATGTTGTCCCCATATTGTTATTATTGTGCCCCATAGAAGCCCACTATTGTTATTTTTGTGCCCTTACATTATTATTTTTATGTTAGCTCTGATTATATTACGACCCCTTAGACTCCTATATATAGAAAGGAGGTTTTTTCATTTGAATCATCCAAGAATTGTTCATTTATGTAATGTAAAGGAGGTTGCCCTCTTGAAGAGGCTAAGTTTTAAGTCACTGATCTATATTTTCTTCTATTTTATGAGTTGGTTTCATAAAATTTTGGCATGAGCTGACATGGAGAAATTCCCACCTAATGAAATGGAAGGATGGTATCAAGGTAAATGAGATCAAGCAAGGAATATATAAAAACAACCTTTTGCGATGGGAGAAAATAACAGTTTGATATAGTGAGGAGTGTCTCCAGGTTTGTTGCACTAAGGCTTTTGGATCACAAGGACTCACGTTTCCACCTTAGGAAGCTAGTAAGAGGATGGACTAACAATAACATTTCTATTTTTCTTGGGGGAAGGAGGTGGAGCCTACTTTACCTCTTCATTAAAAGAATGAAGTTACGTCTAGAGACATGGTTATTCTTCTTCTCGGAGGACATGGAAGGAGATTCATAGTGTAGGAGGGGGTCGGTGTATATTACCAAGACTTCCATTTTATTCTACGACAATGATTTTGGATTTAAGCATTTGGTTAATTTGGAATTTTTTGCATTTTAATGTTGAAATTTATAACAATATTCGTAATTTTGTGTTCCTTGTTTGTGGCATTTTCACCACATATTAGTGGTCGAGGTAGAGCAGTTAAGTATATCCTATCCTTAAGTGTGTAGGATGGTTTAAGTTTCATTCTTAAGTAAGGGTACCTTTATCACCCCCTCACCCACTGCATTCTAATTGGAGACTTAGGCTTTGTGTTGCCTAGGTTTTATTTCAAAAATTGCGACTTTAATATAGGAATTATTTATGAAAAGGAGGTTTATTGGAAACAATTTGCCTCTTATTATTGATTTAGTACCCATGTAAAATTTCATAAAGAGTGTGTTTGGCAATCTCTAAAGTACAATCAAGTAGTGCCTTACACCACCGATGTATGAAAAATGAAAAGGGGAGGGGATTACTTTAGAAAGGCACTCGGAGAAGGATGGGAGAGGGAGAAATGGGAACTTACATTTCTTAGAAAAAGAAAGGATACAATTCTCCTTGAAGTGGAAGTAGGGGGTTAGAAGTGTAAGGGAAGAGGGAGCCTTCACTCATGAGAGGGAATGTTTCACAAGCACTCCCTAGTGGACTTGCATAATGTAATAAATGAATGGATTCATGCTACCACATGCAACATGAGGGTAGAAATAATTAAGAGTACACACACACACACACACACACACTATTTAAGGGGGAGGAGAGGAGATTGAATTTGCCACTTAGTTATATGACTAAACCAGGAAATCCTAAGGTAAGACAAAAGAGGACTATAACAAGAGAAAAAACCACTAGATTAATTAGTACCTTAACATATTGTTAATAAGAACCTAGGTTGTAGATGATTATAATAATTAGAATATGCTTTAGATCAAGCTTGAAAATCAACTTAAGAAAGGAAAACTAGCCAAATAAATAGAGGTGATAGACTATAATTTCCTTTAATGAGCTAGAAAACCTAATGTTGAAAATTGAAAGAGGATAAGGAAGAGAACTCATCCAAATCTCAATGTTATAAGTGAATTTCCTTGGTATGAAGTGGATATTTATGAGAATCCTCCTAGAGTGATCCACATCTTCTTATGGAAAACACAATCAACTAAAAATACATGTAAGGGATGACTTTGCTTGATCTACATTACGAAGATATATGTGCAATATAACCAATAAGCACAAGATCTATTGCTATAAATATAAATCAATGAAGCATGCAAAATACATAGAGCTTGTTCCCTCAAAGAGATTGATGTCTCCCTTCCCCTAGTTGTGATAAAACCATCCCTAATATTTAAATCTCAAAATGTCCACAATATTAGTGGAGTTGTGGCTATGGAGATGCCTAGGATGAGTCAATCAAAATTTCAAGTTTAGAACCAATCTAGAAAAAAGAGTCCCTAAAGATTTGTTGGGGTTGGCAAGTGCAAGAAAACTTAGAGCTTTAAGGAAAGAGATCAATGATTTAATCGAAGTGAAACCTAAAACTTAAATTTTTTCCAAAGACAAGAAATTTAACTTAGATGATCCCAAGACAATTTACATAAAGAAATAGAAAGGTATTTATAAAAAATAAGTGACCTGACAATATGAGATAATGTTGAACTAATTTTTGTGATAATCGAATCATATTGAGTCATTATTAGCACTTTAAGTTTCATACTATAGATTTAACCCATATTGAATTCAAAAATAATAAATCCTCAAACAATATAGTTAATTGTGAACGTGATTTAAAATATCCCAAAGATCCCCCGGATGCAGATGCCCTCTAATGACTCCTCCATTTTCCATCTGGCCCCGCTGTCGCCCAACAACCATCCTCATCATGAGGAGGCACATGGCCACAGTGTGGGTTTTATTTACTGTGGCATGGGTGTCATTTACCATGCTAGCCCTGCTCTATCTGTTGCATACTTATTCCACCAACTGCGTCTTAACTCCACCCACTACGTCTTTACTATTGTGCATACTGGTAGCTGGTTGCCTTTACCTTATATGGACAATGGTGTCATCCCTCAGACATTCTCCCTCAGTTTTTCTGTCATTCTCAGTGTTGGCTCTGTCATTTCCTGCAGTGATTTTGTTCCTCCTGCGGCCCTGCACCATCCCTCAACCCATTTGCGTCAAGCTAGTCTCTATCACTCCACATGTCCGCCTCCCTCGCTTCCTTCACATTCTCGCAATTTAACCTCCACCAAGCCATGATGCCACCGTATGCGATGCCGCAGAGGTGGAGGCCATGGCTCGCCCTCCCGTCCTCCCATTCATGACATGGCATAGCGGATTATGGAATATTAACTGAATTTGGACACGCTAGAGGTCCTGGATCCTCAATGCCTCTCTACCCTCTTATCCCTGCACCTTCCTGAAGCCTCACCCTACCCATCTGGTTCACACTCCACGAAGCGGCTGTGCAAATCCACGATGTCTCCTTCCTTGATCAAGAATTCATAATCTTTCTCAAAATTAAAAGTTATAGGATTGGGTTGAAACTAGGATGATTGTGTATATCTTGTCTTCCTGATTCTGGTGCCACGAATGGTTCAAAAAACCGATGTCGTATGAGGAATATATTGTGTTCTGATCGAAATGCCAAATAGGTAAAATTGCGACAGTTTGACCAGGTTTGACTGGGATGCACAGTCAGAAAAGTGGAAAGTACAAAAACAAAAAAAATAATATTCCTCATAATATTCCTTTCCACTGGGCTAATCTTGGTTTGAAAAGTGTCACAATTTTATTGGTAGTACGGTTTGGAGGGTCCAATCAAAAGCTTCCACGTGGCCCTGCAACTGCACATTAAAATTTTTTTGAGGGTCCACAGGAATTGACCCCTAGACCTCCCATCGGGCACCCACACGCCTTATCATCTGAGCTACATGAGTTACTTAAAATCTATGGGTTGCGAGTTATATTTATGGTGTATTGAAAATCATATTGGGGGTTGGGAACCGCCGACGGTCCCAACCCTCCAGCGGTTTCGCGTTGTATTGTCACATGGAAACATTAAAATTCAACTACTTCGCGCAGTCGGCGCTAACCGACAGCACAAACCCACAGTTCAAACAAACACAACCAGATTTTATGTGTGAATTCCGCCCGACTGTTATGATAACTTGAGATATTGGGGTGCACATGTGACCACCACCCAACCGCTAACACTTAATGCGCAATCAGTTTCGACGGTAAGTTTAAGGGCATGCCTAAATTGGTGGGTATGCCATTTTTAACTCTAGTTAATTGGATTTCTCCACTTTTAGTGGAGTTTTCCCAGGAGATACTGGGCAAAAGAGTAGGAGACTCAATTTTCGCCCATTCTGAGTGAATGAAGAGTCATTTTTTACTAATTGGAGCCATTGGTGTAGATAAAACAACCAATAGAGCACATTAACTACATTTAATAGCAAAATTTTGAGCATAATGAAATATGGAAAAGCCATTGGGAGCTAGACCAACACATGTAGCCCAAGAGGGGTGAACTGCTTCATCATGCTTGTTGTGTAGATTTCATGTCGTGACTTATTTCTCTATTTTACAAATGTTCAGTGTTATTTTAGATTGTTTTATGCTTCTAATTCACTAAAAATCATCTAGAATTCATGGTCAAACTCCTTAATCCTTATGCAAACTAATGAACTGATTATGCACGTGTTTTTAAAATGGAAAGACACTTAGCACAATAAAACTAATACATTCATTTCATATTAGGTTGGTATCAGAGCTAGAGTTTATTCTCTGGTTTTTTTTAGTGCAAAGAATTGTTTAAATTTTTGCAAGTTTTAGATGCTTACAAGGTTCAAGCTCAAAAGACGAGAAGGCAAACTGGTGGAAGAAGGAGGGTCTCAAAAGGAGCCAAAGCAAAGGAGAGCAATATTTCCACAATCTCCACCACCTAGTTCACCTCCTAAAGAAGCAAAAGCTCCATTAAGAATGCCTCATGAGGAAGGGGAAATTCATGAATAAGTTGATCCTAAGGAAGAACAAAGAGTGTTCAGGAAAGCATTTCTTGACATGACTGAGATGGTTAGAATCATTTATCAAGAAAGGAATGAGAGACTAGAAGGAGAAGGATCTAAAATTCACAAGGAAGGACAAGGATCTTCAAGAGTTAAACATGATGAAAACAAGTCAAAGAATGGAAATGGAGGTAATGGAGGTAATGGAGAGCCACCATCTTCACCCTCATCTTCATCATCATCATCATCATCTACTTCTTCTTCAGTACATCAGCCATGCAAGTCCAAGAGCACTGATAAAAATAATTTTTTAAAACTTGATATTAAGTTCGAATTGCCAATGTTTAATGGTGATGTAAATGCAGACAAGCTAGATAATTGGATTAGACAATTGGAGGTCTATTTAAGAATACAGAACCTTCAAGATGATGATACCAAAATTCAATTAGCTTCTTTGATAATGGAAGATGCAACTCTTGTTTGGTGGGAAGCCAAGACAAAGGAGGAAATCAAGAAACATGGTAAGATTATTCTATCGTGATCAGATTTCATTACTACTATTAAACAAAAATTTTATCCATGAGCTCATATGCAGAAATCCATCATGAATTGGCAGAACTTTGGACAGTTAAAGGGAAAACATGTGCAAGAATACACCCAAGAATTTAGGAGAAGATCTCTCTTATTAGAGGTTGATTTGCAGAGCCAAGACACTTTTCTAAAGTACATAAGAGGCTTACATAGCTACCTAAAAATATTGTTCTCATGTTTAACCCCACCAGTCTAAATGAAGTTTGTATTCAGGCCACACATCTAGAAGCTATAGGGAACAACATTTATGAAGAGGGTAGAAAGAAACCTTTTAAGGGTAAAGACAAAGAATTGACCTTAAAAGGTAAAAAAAAAAAAGAATGCATCTGTTAAGAAAGAGGGAGAAAAATTGACTTGTAAACATTATTCAAAGGAAGGCCATGATGAAACTCATTGTTGGAAATTACATCTTGAATTAAGACCAAAGAAACCCAATAAAAAAGGGAAACAGAAAACGGTTGCTACAGCTCAACATGATTTAGGATGTGATTCAGGTGATGAATCTAAAATCACAACCATGGGATTGAAAAACATGAAGGGAAAAGAAATTTAAACTAAACCCAATACTAGTACATCAAACTGTCATATAAAAATTCCAAATGAAGAAGAAAGAATAGAATTGTTTCATGTGAGGGTCATATCCAAGCATACCAATATTGACACATTGTTTGACAGTGGGTCACAAGAAAACTTAATCTCTAAAGTTTTGGTAAAAAAACTTAACCTTGAGACCATACCACATCCAAAACCACAATCATTGGGTTGGATTTGTAAGGATGCAAATCTACAAGTTTCAAAGAAATGTATATTGATGTTTGCAATCACTCCAAGCTTTGTTGACACAGTTGAATTAGATGTGGTTCTGCTTGACATAACTAGTATTTTATTAGGGAGTCCTTGCTTGTATGATAGGAAAGAAATCTTCTATCTCCATGAGAACAAGTATCATTTATTCAAATATGGAAAGGATTTCATTGTTAGTGCGCATCGCAAGAAGACAAACATTACTTTGGTAAATGTTGGACAGGTAAAGAAGCCGGTAAATTCAAGTAAGAATTTTGTTCTTATTATGATTAAGCCTAAAGATGATATTAATCATGAATCTTTTGAGGGATGTGATCCTAAGTTGAAATCATATTTATATGATGTGGTTAATGGACATCATGAGATGTTTCAGGAGCTAACAGGGTTGCCTCCAAAAAGGGAAATTCAACATGAGATTTAGTTACAGCAAGATTGCCCTCTTCCAAACATCAGTATGTATCACATGTCGATAATGGAGAATGCTGAAATAAAGAGGAAAATCAAAGAGATGTTGGATAAAGGAATCATAAGGCCAAGCACCTCGCCATGCGGTTCACCCATAGTATTGATACCAAATAAAGATGGGACTTGGCGAATGTGTGTAGATTTTCGATCTTTGAACAAGATTACGATAAAAAATCATTACCCACTCCCAAGAATAGATGATTTTCTTGATCATATGAAAGAAGAATTTTTTTTCACTAAGTTAGATTTACGAAGTGGATATCATCAAGTAATAAATGCAGAAAGTGATATATGGAAAACTGCATTCAAAACCAAACAAGGACTCTTTGTGTGGCTAGTTATGCCTTTTGGTTTATGTAATGCACCAACAACTTTCATGCGAGTGATGGATAATGTTTTGCGACCATTCCTTGATGACTTTGTTATTGTGTACTTAGATGACATTTTAATTTTCAGAAAAACAAGAGAAGATCATGTCTTGCATGTGAATAGAGTGCTTGATATTTTGAAAAAAGAGAAATTTTTTCTTAAGATGTCAAAATGTGAGTTTGGAAAGACTTCGTTGGTCTATTTGGGAAATATTGTAGGAGGAGGAGAATTGAGGATTGATCCTTCTAAAATGGAGGCCATTGTGAATTGGCCCACACCCAAAATAGTAAAAGAGGTAAGAAGTTTCTTAGGTGCAGCTCAATATTGGAGGAATTTTATTGCTAACTTTTCTTCCATCACAACTCCTATGCATACAGTGACAAGTGTGAAGAAAGGCTTCCAATGGGGAGACAAATAGCAACAATATTTCGAAGCTTTAAAAGACAAGATCAATTCAGCTCTAGTCCTTGCATTACCAAATTTGAGACAACCATTCAAGATACAAACTAATGCTAGTGATTATGCCATGGGCGCAGTACTTTTGCAGCATGGTAAGCCTATCGCCTTTCATTCAGAAACTTTTAATGGTGTTGTGACTAATTATCCTACATATGACAAAGAACTATATGCTTTGGTACAAAGTGTCAAGAAGTGGAAACACTACTTGATGGGTAATGAGACTATTGTACACACCAATCACCAACCATTACAGTACTTGCAGTCGCAAATAGAATTGCAACAATCAAGACATTTCAACTGGATGTGATCTCTTCAACAATTTCACTTGGTTATAAGGTACAAAAAAGGTATATTCAATAAAGTTTCAGATATGATTTCGAGACCAATCATTAGTGCTTCTACTTTACTAAAAAATGATTCTATTGTACATGAGAGTTACATAGAACAATATGCACACGACATTGATTTTCAATATGTGTATGCTAGTTTGAGTGAAGGGAATCAAGTTGAAGAAAAATATTATCATATGCATAACAATTTGTTGTTTCATTTGGGCAAGCTATGTATTCCACAAGGAGAGAGGCTAAGTGTCATGAGAGAAGCGCATTCTTCTCTTATTGTTGGACACTTTGGGGTAAGAAAAATAGTGGCACATCTACAGAGGTATTGTTATTGGCCTCACATGATAGATAGCGTGTCACATTTTTTAAGAGGTTTTTCTATGTGTGCAACAAGTAAGCCTAGTAATAGGAAGCTTGGATTGTACACGCCACTACTAGTACCATCAAGGCCATGGGAGAGTGTCTGCATGGACTTCATTGGAGGTCTACCTATGTCAAGAAAGCAACATGATTATCTTTTTGTAGTTGTGGATAGATTCAGTAAAATGTGTATACTTATGCCATGTAAGAAAAACCATTACTGCTGAACAAAATGATGAACTTTATTTTCAAAATGTTTGGGTTCATTTTGGATTGCCCACTTCTATTGTTAGTGACAGGGATTCCAGGTTCATTGGGAATTTTTGGTCAAATCTATGGAGAATGATGGACACAAAGTTGAAAAAGAGTATTGCTTTTCATCCACAAGTAGATGGACAAACCAAGGTGGTGAACAAAACCGTTGTGCATCTATTGAGAGGATATTGCAGCAAACATCCTAAATTGTGGGATGAACAACTGCATTTTATTCAGCACGTTTACAACTGGGTACAACACTCTTCAACACAAACCTCACCTTTTGAAGTATGCTTTGGGTATTTGCCAAAATCGCCATTAGACTTCATATTTGGGAAGGATGTTGCAATTGATGGCCATAGTGACATTGATAAGGCTTGAAAGTTCATTGAGAAAATTTAGATTATACATCAACAAGTTCAAGAACAACTTGAGAAAATTAAAAGAAAACACAAAGAGATGCATGACAAACATCAGGTTGATCACAAGTTTCAAGAGGGAGATGAGGTATGGTTGCACATTAGCAAAGAAAGGATGCAAGGAGAAAGTAAAAAGCTCAAACCCAATCGCTATGGTCCTTTCAAGATCATAAAGAAAGTTGGTAATAATGCATTCCAACTTGACTTGCCTTCTTAAATGAAAATGTATTCAATTGTGAATGTTGAAAACTTACGCTTCTATGAGCCACCTTTGATCGATGATCAAGGAAGTGATGTTTAGCTACCTTCTATTGAAGATTTCTTGCCAGAATTTCTAAATGAGCTCAAAGAAGATACAATTCTTGATAGGAGGACAAGAGCATCAAAGAGGGGAAGTGTTGACTACCTTTGAGTTGGGCTCAAAGGCACTAAACCAAGCAAGGAAAAATTGATGGAGGTTGGAAAGGTGAGGGAGTTGTACCCTCATCTACTGAACAGGTAATCAAGTCTTTTGGGGTCCAAAAGCTTCCCAATGAGGATGAATGATCAAGAGTTCATAAATTTTGCTCAAAATTCAAAGTTACAGGATTGGGTTGAAACTAGGATGGTTGTGTAGATCTCATCTTCTTGATTTTGGCATCGTGAATGGTTCTAAACACTGATGTCGTATGAGGAAGATATCGCTTTCTGATCAAAATGCCAAACAGGTAAAATTGCGAAAGTTTGACTAGGTTTGACTAGGATGCACGGTCAGAAAAGTGGAATGTACAGTCAACAAAAAAGGATATTCCTCGAAATATTCCTTTCCACCGGGCCAATCGTGGTTTGACAAGTGTCACAATTTTATTGGTAGTACAGTTTGGAGAGTCCAATCAGAAGCTGCCACGTGGCCAGCCCTGAGGCCGCCACGTGGCCCGGTAACTGCACATTAAAATTTTTGTGAGGGTCTGGAAGAATCGACCCCCAGACCTCCCACTAGACACGCGCACACCTTACCATCCGAGCTACACGAGTTACTTAACATCTATGGGTTGCGAGTTATATTTATCGTGTATTGAAAATCATATTGGGGGTTGGGAACCGTTGGCAGTCCCAACCCGCCAGCGGCTCCGCATTGTATTGTCACATGGAAACATTAAACTTCAACTACTCTGCACAGTCAGCGCTAACCGATAGCACAAACTCGCAGTTCAAACGAACACAACCACAGTCTATGTATGAGTTTCGCCCGACTGCTACGATAACCCGCAGTTTGGGGGTGTGCATGTGGCCACCACCCAACTGATAACACTTAATGCGTAGTCAGTTTCTGCAGTAAGTTTAGGGGCACACCTAAATTCACAGGTATGCCATTTTTAACTCTAGTTAACTGGAGTTCTCCACTTTTAGTGGAGTTTTCCTAGGAGATACTGGGCAAAAGAGTAGGAGACTCAATTTTCGCCCATTCTGAGTAAATGAAGAGTCATTTTTTACTAATTGGAGCATTCTAGAGCCATTGGTGTAGAGAAAACAACCATTAGAGCACTGTAACTACATGTAATAGAAAAATTTTGAGCATAATGAAAGATGGACAAGCCATTGGGAGCTGGACCAGCAGATGTAGCCCATTAGGGGTGAACTGCTTCATCATGCTTGTTGTATAAATTTCATGTGGTGACTTATTTATCTGTTTTACACTGTTGTTCAATGTTATTGAAGCTTGTTTTATGCTTCTAATTCACTAAAAATCATATAGAATTCATGGTCAAACTCCTTAATCCTTATGCAAAATAATGAATTGATTATGCACATGTTTTTAAAATTAAAAGACACTTAGCACAACCAAACTAATACAATAATTTCAGATTGTTCCTCCCTCAATCTACCTCACAAAATGGTGGCATTTCCAGTTAAATATGTTGAGGATGCCTCAAACAGTGGTGGCAGCTGCAGCTCTGATGAGGACGGAAAAGACTCCGAGACAGGTGCCCGCTCAACCTCCATTCCAGCGTTGGACCCCCAACTGTCCAAACACAAGGATGACATCTCCGAATACAAGTGCTTCATCGCGGAAGAGGCGCCTCCCCAGCCTTTGCAGGATCATAAGAAGCAACAAGCATAAAGTCATGGTTCCCACTTGTCACGGTTTTTTCTGTTATGTTCTAGTTCTCTTGTCTTTTTACTTTCTGCACTGCATAATCTTGTTCAAGATCAGTTTCCGCATAGGAGCGACAATTTCCTTGCTACATAAATTGGTTTCTTGGGCTGGTTTCCCCTCCCAGGGCAGCCCCACTTTTAATTTTTTGAACTTTCTATTTCCCGCCGGAATTAACTAACGCAACAATTCCAATTGGTTGATGAATATATTTCTATCTTTTGTATTATATAATAGAAGTAACCATATTTAAAAGAAAAAAAATATCTCAAAAATCATGAAACCAAGTTAAAAAATTTAAGTCCTTTTAAAATATATTAATTAAACATTCAAAATTTTAAAATAAATAATTTATTTGTAATATAAATATTTGGTATTAATTTTATAAGTTTTTTTATATATAATTAATTCATTTAAATTATCATGTTAATATTTTAAATACTAATTTCCACATCCATGGCAATCACCTTTCCATAGCTTTATGTATCTCGCAACACATTGTGATGCCCTTGTTCAAAATAATCTAAGCCTCATGTGTATTGTGGCCCCTTAAGGGTGTTGTAGTGTTAGGTGCAAGTTGAACACATGTCATACTTAAAAAAAAACCATTGTTCGGTTCAAGGTGAACACGTCCTATTCAGAAAAATAGAATGGTAATGAAGTATAATGAATTTCACGCACTTATCAGCCAATTTGGAATCCTACATTTTAGTGCTTAAATTTAATGCTAAACTTTGAACTTTGAGATTTACAATGATTGTATTTTAATTAATTTAATTAATCATTTAAAAAAATTACCCTTTTTTAAAGGTAAGAAGGGATACAATCCAAAGTGTGAAGTTTGCTTTTGTAAATTCCATGTTTGACCCATTTTGAACCCCATATTTTGATAATTATGACATTATTTTGTAGGGAATTTTGGGATGGAATTTTTATGAGAGGGAGAACAATATTGTAGCAAAATTGTTTTTCTTATATAATTTATTATGTCTGCTTTTAGCGACTCATTTGGTTTTGGGTTGAGTTTCTATTATTTTGGTCCAATTTATTAAATTATTTTCAATTTATAAAATTTTATGATTTATTTTAATTTTTTACAAACATTTATTTGTAATATTATTGATTGAAATTTTTAATATTTTATAGAGGCATTTTTTGTAACTCGTGATATGATGGTAATTTAAAGTTATTTGATGGTTGCACGGATTATAGCTTTCAATATTTTGATATGTTATCGATTTTTTTATATGTATTAATTTATGGCCAAAGATTTTTCCCTTATCTTACATTATTACACGTGGAATGAGGAAATATGTGTTCTTTTCGTAATGAACCACGATATATTAACCTTTATTGTATGATGTACCCATGCCTAGATTATGGTGAACCTACATCGACAATCAAGATTGATCGAGACAAAACAATGGCCTAAAGAATTAGGGTTTGGCTTTGGCCATACGACCACCCATCCTCGGGTTCATTCGACATTTCTCTTTCGACTTACTGACAAAGCTCTACTATGCTTGATTCCAAGATTGATTTTCTTTTTATTTTGTATGAGATTTGTTGCCGGACTATGAATCAGTGAAAATTTACACCTCTTCTCTGGACTTAATCTCTTTATTTTTTAGTAAGAGTATATTGCAGTTGTTTAAATAGAACTAATAAGAATTGAAAACCTCATGTACCATGACTTATTTGTATTTCTACCATCTCTCAATAGTTAGGTTGATTTATCTGACAATGTATATATTAGCGGCTATAGTTTTCAATGCCGAAATATCTCTCAATTTTAGAGCTTACCAAATAAGCTATAAGTCCTACGCACTAACCTTTGTGTCACTGTTCTAGATTGCAAGTTGTCTTATGGATTTACAATTCTATCAAATCTTTTATTTACAATCTTATCAAATCTTTTAGTATAACAAACTAAACTCTCTCTTTTTTGATCGAATGTCATTGGGTCATGAGAATAAGATATAAAATTTTCAATAATCATGTCTCACTTTTAATTAATCAAATATTATTAGATAAATTATTTTAATTATATCTTTCATTATAAAGTTTACATATAAAACTTATAATTTGATAAGGAATGCAAAGCCAAAAAAAATTTGACTTCAAAGTGAATGCAATATATCTGCAGGAACAAGTATAAACATATAAAATTTAAAACATCATAATATATTTTATTCATTTCATTAAATATATTTATAAAGCATTATACCATAAATCCTTCACTTGTTATAAATCATTTTTAATAGTGATTTTATTAGAGTATTAAGTTATTATAAATTCTTTTTAATCATAATTTTATTATATATAGGAATAGTTTTTTATTTCATATGAGAAGTTTTTTCAAAAAAATTATTTAAAAGTTAAATTCATTACAAGAAATATTTATCATTCATTAAATATATTACATGTGTCTTAATGGGAAGAATGTCTAATTCTCTCATGCACATGACATGTGTTAACTTCATGTTAAATATTAAAATCATTACACATCATTATTAAAATGTTTTAAGGATCAATTTATGTTAAATCTATCATGAACAAAAATGAACAAATTCATAAAGGTGTAATTTTCTTTTTCAAATTTTCATTCTAGATTAAATATGGATCTATGTTAGTTATTAATATGTCACTTGTCAACTCCATGTTTATTACAAAAAAAATTACACTTCTATCTCATGCTAAGTAACACTTCATTTAAATGTATTAGCTACCATGCATTGTGAGGAATTAAGTTCTTAAGTCTACAAACTTTTCCTCAAATTTTGATATTTTTAATGTGTAAACTTTATATTAACTATAAAAATAATTATACATCTCCCTTCTTATATTAAGCAACACATTATTCAAATATTTATATTTTAACCATAAGAATCTTTATTATGTTTGTCCACCATGTAACACATTTGGCTTTGGGTTGACCTTCTATTATTTTGATCAAATCTATTAAATTATTTTCAATTTTGTAAAATAGAATTTTATGATTATTTTTTTTATTTATTGTAATTTTTTTATTAACATTTATTTGTAATATTATTGGGTGACATTTTTAACTTCTTATAGAGGCATTCCTCATAACTCATGACATTATGGTAACTTGTAATACAATGATATAATGATATAATTTTAATATTAACACTTGCTACATTACACATTAATCTACAGTAGTCAGAGACTCAGATGGCATAAATACTCATATCTCATTTTCTCTTTCTGGTCGTTGAATCATGCGCAAAGTTGATGAGACTGTTTTCCACAATGCAATGTAATATTCTCTGGAATTTTGATATCTTACATATGTTTTCTTCCCTCATATCTCATTTTGGCTTATTTTTTTCTTTCCTCATATCTTGTTTTGGCTTAGCTTTTCCACCCTACATGTTGATTTTCCACTTCTGAGTATTCACTTTTTTTATCTGAAAACATAAAAAATATGCTTTTATGATCAATATGAAACAATGTTAAACTAGTTTAGAATATTTAATTTCTTAATTGTAATTATAATAATTTTATAAAAATAAGTTATTATCATAGTAAAAAGTCGATAAATTCAAAAATAAATTATACAAGAATAAAATTCCACTATAGTTTAAGTTTAGTACATATACAATGGGTCAAGTGGTTACCTCTGGTTGAATGGTGGTATAACACTTCCTTCCATATTGCATCAAAAATGACCCCATTTATGACACTTTATGAATATCATCCACCATCCATCACATCATCTTTAAGAGAAAATTCTAAGGTTCAAACAGTGGAAGGTCACATTGAGCATCAACAAGTTCTCCAAATATTAAAGGATAACCTCACTTTGGCGCAAAATTGAGTGAAACAGCAAGCAGATCAACATCGCAGCCAAATTTTTTTTGATATAGGTGATTGGGTATTTTTACGACTACAATCATACAAAAAAATGTCCCTCAAGAAAGCTAAGAAGGATAATAAATTATCACCTCAGTATTATGGTCCTTACAAGGTGTTGCAAAAGATTGGTACTATGGCATATAAATTGGAACTTCTTGCATCTTCCCAAGTGCACCCAGTTTTCCATGTTTAATGCTTAAAGAAGGTTCGTAGGTGACAAGTTCCTAGTTCAAACAATATTTCCATAACTTTATGAGGAAGTAAAAATCATATTGGAACCTGAAGCAGTCACGGAAACAAGAACTTGACAGCTACGAAATCGATCAATTTCAGAGTATCTCATCAAGTGGAAGAACTTACCCACTGAAGATTCCACATGGAAGGATGAGAATTTTATACAGAAGCATCCAGAACTACTCAAGCGTTGAGGACAACACTCTTTTGAAGGAGAGGGGCATGTTAGGTCCCTATAATACTAGTGTATCCCCTTTTTTTATTGTCAGTGTGGTCCCCTTATTGTTATTGTTGTAGCCATGTTGTCCCTATATTGTTATTATTGTGCTCCATAGAAGCCCACTATTGTTATTGTTGGGCCCTTACTTTATTATTGTTACGTCAACTCTGATTATATTGTGACCCCTCAGACTCCTATATATAGAAAAGAGGTTTTGTCATTTGAATCATCCAAAAATTGTTCATTTATGTAATGTAAAGGAGCTTTTCCCCTCGAAAAGGCTAATTTTTAAGTCGTTAATCTATCTTTTCTCTTGTTTTGTGAGTTGGTTGCATAACATTTTGGCATGAGCTGACATGGATAAATTCCCACCTAATGAAACGGAAGGATGGTATCAAGGTCAATGAGATCAAGCAAGGAATATAAAAAACAACCATTTGGGATGGGAAAAAATAACAGTTCGATATAGTAAGGAGTGGCTCCAGGTTTGTTGCACTGAGGCTTTTGGATCACAAGGACTCACTTTTCCACCTTAGGAAGCTAGTAAGAGGATGGACTAACAATAGCATTTCCATATTTCTTGGGGGAAGGAGGTTGAGCCTACTTTACCTCTTCATTAAAAGAATGAAATTAGGTCTAGATATAGATTTATGCTTCTTCTTGGAGAACATGGAAGGAGATTCATGGTTTAGGAGGGGGTCGGTGTATATTACCAAGAATTTCATTTTATTCTATGACAATGATTTTGGATTTGAGCGTATTCATAATTGTGTGTGCCTTGTTTGTGGCATTTGCACCACATATTAGTGGTCAAGGTAGAGGAGTTAAGTATCTCCTTTCCTTAAGTGTGGAGGATGGTTTAAGTTTCATTCTTAATTAAGGGTACCTTTGTCACCCCCTCACCCACCGCATTCTAATTGGAAACTTAGGCTTTGTGTTGCCTAGGTTCTATTTCAAAATTTGTGACTTTAATATAGGAATTATTTATGAAAAGGAGGTTTATAAGAAACACTTTGCCTCTTATTATTGATTTAGTACCCATGTAAAACTTCATAAAGAGTGTGTTTCATGATCTCTAAAGTACAATCAAGTAGTTCCTATGAAATTTGAAAAGGGGAGGGGATTACTTTAGAAAGGCACTCGGAGAAGGATGGGAGAGGGAGAAAGGGGACCTTGCCTTTCTTAGAAAAATAAAGGATACAATTCTCCTTGTAGTAGAAGTAGGGGGTTAGAAATGTAAGGGAGGATGGAGCCTTCACTCATGAGAGGGAAGGTTTCACAAGCACTCCCTAGTGGACTTGCATAATTTAATAAACGAATATTCATGCTACCACATGCAACATGAGGGTAGAACTAATTAAGAGAACTAACACACACACACATACACAATGTTGGAACAGGGTCCCTTGCAAGCTACGAAACTGGTCCATTTTGTACATTTTTTTATTATACTTAGTCTAACGCAAGGGTTTTGGGGTGGGTCAAAGCCCCTAAAGCATTGTAAATAGGTCAAGGGTATACCAAGAGTCTGAAAACCATGGTTTGTTGACCATTGGATGCGTAGGCTAAAATAGTATAAGTATTTGAACCTTTTTGAGTTGTAGGACAGACTAAGAATGATAAGAGATTTTTGTTAAGTGCAAATCGATAGATCTGATCAGGGTTGTTGGGTAAGGACTCCTGCTGCTGTGTGAAAGGAGGGCCTCTGTCCTGCTGTGTGCGCATGATGGGTTTTGGGGTATTGTAAGTAGATCTGAAAGATTAATGAATACGGAAGTATTGTTGACTATCTGAATCCACTGGAATTGTTGTGATATGAATCTGTGATGTTTGATTACTTAATATATGCTACTCTATTATTGATTTAAGCTGTGAACATACTTGTGTTACTTATTTATGATGTGATCTGAGGTTGATCTGTTTTACTTCATTCAAGAATATCTGGAATACCTGCATTATCGTTATATGAGTTCATACTCTGTTGATTTATGTGACTATCATTACTATTGCGCATGTGGATGCGAAGGGAATATGTAGATATAGGTTCTGTGATACAAGATCTGGTCCCTATAAGGGTGAACGTAGCTCTACTTTAATTACCTACCCTCTCCTAGGGTGTGGAAACCTGGTTCCAGCACCCACCCATACTACTTCAGGTGAGACTTTTGCCTGCGCAAGCAGGTCACTACCAAAAGGGATAGTAGTATAGGGGTTTTTTGGCAAACCTTGAACATATAAACCTGGGTCAGGACCCCTCAAGCCAAAAAATGGTTCCGTTGCTGGGACCAGGAGCATTTTTAGAGAGGTTTCGGGTAATTCCAAGGTTGTACTGGAAGCCTAAGAGAAAGGAAATTGATGAATGGTTTGAACAACAAGTTCAGGAATTTACCATAAAAGAAAACCACAATGAGAGGTTGACCACCGAGGAGTGGAAGAATAAGTAAATTTTCACAGAGATCTACGAGATATTCTTTGTAAAAATTTTGATCAAGCTCCAGGAGTGGCTCGCAAGGCTGGTAGAATTTCAGAAGTGTCGTAAGGATGAGCGGATCACAGAGTGGACCCCCGAACTAATCCAGCAATTAGAAAAGATTGATAACACCACCACTCACACAGTGGACCATTGGGTAGACAGTGTGTTAGGAGGATTTGTGACAGAATTTGCCATCGATCAGTTTTTCTCCTACTCTGAAGCAGAGCGAAGATTCTTCACAGGGTTCCGAGGTAAGTTTCTGAAGACCTTACCATTGCTGATCAATATATTATTATATGAAAAGAGTATTTTGTGTATCCATACCGAGTGAATGACCTCTGATCTAGACGAGAGCACAATGCGAAGTGGCAAATACTACAGGACCAACCTAGAAGGAGATAGGTTGGGCTACAGTCTGGTAAGGGAAGACTCTTCACAGAGTCCTACAACGCAACGCTTTCAAACTAGCCTAGAGGTAAGAATTCACCTACCCCTCCGCCACCAGAAGATGACATGGCTGTGCACATGAAGTTTCCGACCTTTAAGGGTGTGGGGGATGAAGACATGGATCAGTTCTGGTTTGTCGCAGGATTGGTATGGACTGTGCAGAACGTAGCTAGTGATGCGGTGAAAAGGGCACAGTTGTCCCTTACCTTCGAAGGAAGAGCTTTGGACTGGTACATGGGATACATTGGCCAAAACGCAAATGCAACCTTTGAAGATATTAAGAACGCCCTGAAACAACAGTTCAAGAAACCTAAGTCCTACTCCCAAATCGTGGTTGATATAAAGGATTTCAAGCAAGGGCCTTCTAAATTTGTGTGGGAGGTCGATCAGTGACTGAAGAAGGTGATCAGAGAAGGGGGATTCCAATATGATGAAAGACAATACACAGAATGTTTTATTGCTATGTTTCTACCTCACCCGCACGTATCTATGAGGCACCAGACTTTCGAATCGCAGGAGAAGGCCTTGGAAGGTGCCATGAATTTAGAAGCTGCACCTCGGGATGAGACTCAGCTGGACATCCAATAGATCCAGGGACAGCTGGAAGCGATGCAGTAGAGATACAAAACCTGCGAAAGGAGTGAGGGGCAGAGGCTAGCCCCGAGAGATGGTGCATACAATGTCAGGTGAATGCCCATACCAAGGATAATTGTCCTCTGTTAGTAGACTATATGCAAGCCGAGGGACCTAGCCCACTATGCCCTAGGGAAGCTGCAGGACCTAGTGGGCTAGTGCTATGGTGCAATGATTGTCGTGTCACAGGGCTGCATGATACCAACCACTATCCCCACCTTGTTGCGTACATTCCAAAGATAAAGTAATAATGGTGTAGGTTCTGTAGATCGGTGGGACATGATGAACAGAACTTCCGGACATATGATCTGATGATTGATCGAGGAAACTTATATAGAGTACAATCAGACCCTTCATCACCGAGAACCCCCGCAGGTATAGGTGGCTCCCCATCAAGGGGCAGGGGAGGTGGACGTGGAGGAAGTGCAGGATGGGGATGAGGCTAGCTAATCTGTTATAACTGTGGAGAAGCAGGACACTTTTCAAGGGACTTCTCGAACCCCACTAGGCAATCCTGCCGATAATGTAGACAGTTGGACCATGCGATTGAAGATTTCCCAATCTTGATAGAAGAAATGCAGAAAAATCAGTTGATACCTACGCAGAATGTGTAGAGATTTAAGGCTGAGCTCTGAGACAAAGATCCAAGTGTGAATGTGGTGACACGTAGTGGGATGTCCACCAGGGGACCTGAGGAGGAGGCTGCGATGGAACCTCTGATCCGACAAATTGTTAGTAAAAAATAAGGTTTGGACCTAAAAAAGGGGAAAGAAACATTTGTCATAGCTTGCAAGGACTTTGCGGATGTAGAGGCAGCTACTGCTCGGCCACCTGCGAACCTCAAGGCAGATGAGGAGGTCGAGCCCTTTTCGCAAGCATGTATGAAGCTACTGTATAACCCAAAGGTTGTGGAGAATCTTTAGGCGTTAATAGATAGCTTCGTAGCGTGACCCAATCTACCTCCAGAGGTCAAGGATGTGCACAACCTATACATGTATAAGAAACGCAACAAAAGAGAAATGCAGTTGTCTGCGCAGATTGGTGACTACGAGATGAGTCAGGTTATTTTGGACCTGGGGTCAGATGCCAACGTGTTACCTAAACAGACTTGGTAATGAATGGGAGAGCCTAAGTTTGAATGGTCCACTATTCAGCTGCGCATGGAAAATCAACAAAAAATCATCCCACTAGGAAGGTTGTCTAAAATTACGGTGGATATCGCAGGAGTAAAGGCCCGAGCCGACTTTGAAGTAATTGAAATTGTAGAAGATGCAGACCCCTACCCTGCGATATTAGGGTTGGACTGGGCCATAGATATCGGCGGTATCATAAACCTCAAAAAGAGAAGCATGGTGTTTGAGAATAACGGTACAAGTGTGATAGTACCATTAGATCCTGCGGGAGGTGAACGATACACAGAGCTAGTGTGTGATGAAGAGGAGGTGGATCAAAATTATAAGTTGAATGCGCAGGATGAAGATTGGATCAACCCCATGGTGGAAGTAGTACTCTGCTGGGAAAAGGATAGTGAATGCTTCTCTGAATCTGATGGGGAGATGGATAATTGGAAAAACTGATTGCACGATGTCTCGAAGGTAAGAGACCTACCCTACTTTGATGGTTCTAGTAGCATTAAGGAATTTTTACGAGCACTCGAAGCAGAGGCTCCCAAGGGATGAAGGCTATGGGCCCTTAAGCTAGCCATGTGTATAACACCTGCGCGCTGGTGGGAGATGCATGAGGAGGCAGTCCAAGATTTGGAGGAATGTCGGGATATGATGATCCTGCGATTTAAAGCCCCAACCAGCATGCAGGTCAAAACATTCCTTGGATCGGAAGATCCACGCAAATATCTATTTACATGGGAAGAACAGTGGTGTGACAGGATGACTAAGGAGTGGGTTCACCTGCTGATTCATGACCTAGGGCCACTTTCATCTGCATGGTGCTTATATGCGGAGCTACATCGGTGCACCTGCCACTGGGGGACGTTGAAGGAAGAGTTCTTGGGAACATTTGGGTTAGTAGGTAGGACCAGGGCACTTGACACAGTCCTACGAGACATTGACACTATGGTGTGGGGTGAATCACACCTGTTTATCATGCCAGAATTACCCACATGGGAAACACGGATACCAAACATGTTCAACTACCGTAGCCTAGCCCCAACGGAGGGTAAGGATGATCTGCGAGTTGCCTCTGACTCAGAATTGGAAGGGGTGCGCATGAATACCAAGCCACTCAGACTATGAATGGGTAGCAATGGGATGCACCCTACGTTGGCTAAGAATAGGGATGCAGATATAGAAGGTAGAGTTATCATATATTCGGCGACTCTCACAACAAGGAAACAGCTGCGGTCACTCCTCGGCCATGCAGGATATTACAGAAAGTTTGTTTGGGAATATGCGCTACTTATAGTGCCTATGAGAGACTTGTTTATGCAGGGGATCTGGTCTAGTTGGGATGACACTTGTCAGAAAAACATGTCTTTGGCTGAGAAGTACCTTAGGAACAAACTTGTGTTGGGGGAGGATGCGCAAGAGGTATGGGTGTTTATTCGAAGCTTAGCAGGTATGCAGAATGGACATAGGGAGCGAAAAATGACAATTGGAACAGTAAAATTGGGTAGAGAGGAGAAGTTACCGTTGAATGGAGCAGGCGGCTAGAAATTAATGGGGCGATTCCTTGAGATTTTTTATCGTTTACTTGATGGTAAGCTCCGAGTGACATTCACCCTACCGTTGGAAAACCATAGGCACTATAAATTAGGACGGATAGCTCAGAAAATAGTTCTGTATTACTTCCGTAACCTGTATGTAGTTTTTCTATGTTGCACGATTTTCTGGGCCTGTAGCATCCTGTTCATGGAAAAGCAACCTACTCCTGCTACCGATAGGCCCCCAGAATCAAGCATCCATGTTCCCACTAAAATACCAGCTCCTAGTCCCGTGGAAGCTTCGGTACCTAGAGAGCCCAAACAGGAGGAAGTCACGATTGGGTTGGGGAATGAGGAAATCGATAGGATAATTGCACTCTGGCTCCCTGGGTGGAGGAGTGGCTTCATCCCTGGATAATAGAGCACCGAAGGGACCTGCGCAACTATCGACCCCAAGGAAACCACAGGACCAAGCGAGAGGGGTTTAGACACAGCCGCGGAAAGGGACTCACAGCTGCCACAAATCGCCGATAAGGACACTCGGGCCGGTCCGTAGATGGCACTGAGGATGCAAAGAATGAATAGACAAGCTACCACCTCCCTCCATACTATAAAACGGCTAGGCAAGACTAACAAAGGGCCCTGAAAATAGCAGCGCGCCCAACGCCAGGAATATGATGCGACAGTCATGCTCACTGACGATGACCTCGAACAAATCACGGGTGCAATTACACTAGCCACAAAGGATAGATGGGAAGCCATAGCGGAACAATAGAAGGCTACAATTGACACCTTTTAGATCGAGCTCCACGCCCTTCAGTGGAAGGCAGATACGCTATAGACCAGCGTATTTCAGAGACGAGCTCCCTTGGCAATCAATAGTACCTTGCTAGCACAGAAAGAAAGCCATCTTTGTTCTTTGCTTAGCACTGCCTTGGTAGGAACCCAACTCCAAATAGATACAGGGGTACACTTGGATCTAACTAAGTTACCCAACGAGGCATTACAAGGTCTCAACACCGTCGTGATCTAGGAAACCCACTAGTGAGACCTAGAGGTGCATCAACAGCTCAGTATGGCCAAGTGGGCCCTCACGCGAAAAGACGCAGAAAATTCCCTCGCTATATCGCAGCAGGTGGAGCTTGAAATAGTGATCCACCAGCTCTGCACAGAGGTTCTGGACGGAATCTCGATCGCAGCTACACCTTGGGCCAAGGTAGAAAGTATGGTCACAGCAGTAAAAGTGTCTCGGACGGAAATGTAGACCATCAAGGCATAATTGGAGAAGAAAATCTCCAACTTACAAGCCACATTGCAGCCTACCACACCACCGATGGTTCAAGTCCAGCGCACTGCACTGGTGGCCGAAGCTATGAACACCATCACATAACATATTTCTGAGGGCAACCAGTTGCTAGAATCAACCATGCAGCTCTGGACCACGGTCTAGTTCAACCCGATCCTCCGAAAGGTCAATCAGGTCTTAGGACAACAGGAAGAAGCTTTCGCATAGGTTGAGGCTACATTTCCCACCTTAGTGCCTGCACAACGGTTAGCACATTTGTAGACCAGTAGCACTCTCCTGGACACGATTGAGAAACTTTGGCGCTAGAAGCACATCATCGAGGAACGATTAAAGCCATGGGCTACCACAGCCCTCCATCTCTCACAAGATGCAGATGGTGCGGTCACGCAACTAAACCAGACATTGGAAAACGTCACTACTTCAACCGAAGGGCCAACATCCCAAAAGCTTGTAGACCTCACACAGAGCACCGCGGCCCAGATTCAAGAGGTGTTTCCTCCACTAATCTTCGCCCTCACTGCACTACGTGCACAGGTGGAGAGCCTACCATCACAGTGACTCCGGACGAGTCACAAGATTGTGTTGGGGGACTGTTGGAATAGGGTCCTCTGCAAGCTACGAAACTGGTCCATTTTGTACATTTTTTTATTATATTTAGTCTAACGCAGGGGTTTTGGGGTTTTGGGGTTCAGGAAAAAATTGAATGAAGATGGACAGGTTACCAGAAACAAAGCAAGATTGGTTTGCAAATGTTATGCACAAGTGGAAGGAATTGATTTCGACGAAACATTTGCACCAGTTGACAGAATGGAAGCCATCTAAATGTTTCTTGCCTATGCATTTTCAAGAAAAATCAAAGTCTACCAAATGGATATTAAGTCAAAATTTCTGAATGGAGAATTATAAGAATAATTTTACATCGAAAAACCTGAAGATTTTCTACTATTAGAAAAAGAAGACTATGTTGGCAGGTTAAAGAAGGCTCTATATGGTCTCAAGCAGGCTCCCAGAGCATGGTATGCTCGTCTTGATGGATATCTACGTCAAAAAGGGTTCAAGAAAGGTATTGTTGATAGAAATATTTATGTACAAATAGATAGATATAATTTAACAATCGTTGAGGTATATGTGGATGATATAATATTTGGTAGCAATGATGATAAACTTAGTAAGAAATTTTCTACAAATATGAAAAGTGAGTTTGAGATGTCTTTACTCGGTGAGATGATATATTTCTTAGGGCTTCAAATATCTCCACAAGAGAAAGGAATATTTATATTTCAAGCCAAGTACATCAAGGAAATGCTCAAGAAATTCAAAATGGAAGATTGCAAACTCGTTGTTGGAACAGGGTCCCCTGTAAGCTGCGAAACTAGTCCATTTTGTACATTTTTTTATTATATTTAGTCTAACGTAGGGGTTTTGGTGTGGTTAAAATCCCCTAAAGAATTTTAAATGGGTCAAGGGAAGACCAAGAGTCTGAAAACCACGGTTTACGAACCATTGGATGCGTAGGCTAAAATAGTATAAGTAGTTGAACCTTTTTGAGTTGTAGGACAGACTAAGAATGATAAGAGATTGCTACTAAGTGCGAATCGATAGATCTGGTCAGGGTTGTTGGTTAAGGACTCCTGCTGTTGTGTGCGAGGAGGGCCTCTATCCTGCTGTGTGCGCAGGTTGGGTTTTGGGGTATTGTAAGTAGATTTGAAAGATTAATGAATGCGGAAGTATTTTTGACTATCTGAATCCACTGGAATTACTGTGATATGAATCTTTGATGTTTGATTACTTAATATATGCTGTTTTGTTATTGATTTAAGCTGCGAACATACTGATGTGATCTGAGGTTGATCTGCTTTACTTCATTCAAGAATATCTGGAATAGCTACATTATCATTATATGAGTTCATACTCTGTTGATTTCTGTGAGTATCATTATTGTTGCGCACATGGATGCAAAGGGAACGCAGCTCTGCTTGACTTACCTACCCTCTCCCAGGGTGTGGAAACTTGGTTCCAGCACCCACCCATACTAATTTGGGTGAGACTTTGGCCTGCGCAAGCAGGTCACTGCCGAAAGGGCCAGTAGTATAGGGGTTTGTTGGCAAACCTTGAACATCCGAACCTGGGTTAGGACCCCTCGAGCCAACACCCATCCTTACTCTGATGGTAACAGGTTTCAAATTGAGCATAGATGACTCATCTAAGGATGTGGATCAGAGTTTTTACAGATCTATGATTGGTAGTATTCTATATGTAACAGCTTCCCAGCCAGATGTTATGCAAGCAGTTGGACAAGAAGCAAGATTCCAAGTAGCACCAAAAGAATCACATATTATTTTTGTCAAAATAATTCTTCGATATATAAAGGGCACAGAAGAATATGGTTTGTGGTATCCCAAGGGTAACAATATCATTATTCAAGCCTTTACAGATGAAAATTGGGAAGGAAGCGTTGGTGATCGTAAGATTACTAGTGAAGTAGCATTCTATCTAGGTGGTTGTATCGTATCATGGTTGAGCAAAAAGAAAACCTAAATCTCATTATCTACAACATAAGCAGAATACATTGTAGGAGCAGCATGTTGTACTCAAGTCTTTTGGATGAAACAAACTTGTCAAGATCTTCAAGTACAATTCAGTGACCCTATTCCCATATTCTGTGACAACACTAGTGCCATCGACATCTCCAAGAATCCTATTATGCATTCAAAAACAAAACACATTCCGATCAAATATCATTTTGTTAGAGAAAAATTCGCTAAAAAGAATATCAAACTTAAGTATGTTGGTACAAAAGAACAAATTTTTGATATCTTCACTAAACCTTTACCTCGTGAAACATTTGAATATCTTCACCAGAAGCTTGGGATTCCCCCAAGTTCTCATTATCTTTTCCTTATTCACAATATAAAGGGGGAGTGGAAGTGTATACAGGTCTGCAGGATGGTTGTGTGTCAGGGGGGGTTACCCTTTTCCATTGATGTCAAAGGGGGAGAGAATGTTGTAGGAAGAGGTGTCATGATCATAGGGGGATTACTTGTGTTGCCATCAATGCCAAAGGGGGAGATTGTTGATCAACTATTTTCATTGATGTCAACCCAACCAGCACTAGGGGCTACCCCAATATTACATGGGAATTTTTACCTACCAAATTAATATATTTTGGGTCAAGAATTATTTGGATGGTTTCTACTTGTCGAAATGTTTCCGTTGATATATGGCACGCCATGTAATTCTTCATGGTTTGAGAGATATTCATGTTTGAAGTTTGTACCCCCAGTTAGTGGGCTAAAACCCCATGGGGTTGTGGCATGGGTCATTGAAAAGTCATAATTAATATTTTTTAAGCTCCTAAAATCCTTCCCACGTTCGCTTGTTGAAGCCCCTCTCAACCTAAGCATTTATATAATTTGTGATCCTAATATCCTCCTTATGCAAGGGATTTCGCCATCTGAAACAGGTCATCGTGGAATTTTCACTCTAAATTTGTTTCTATGAAGGTTCAAAAGCTGAAATGTTTATGAGGTGAAGCCAAAATCCTAAGGAAGCTCCTGTAAAACTTTCAGATCAAGGTACGCAACATTTTCGGAGATATGATCTGTGGAAGTCAGTGTTTTTGCAGGCTCCTAAAATTCATCTCAAAGGAGTGACCTTGGGAAAATAGTCATAACTTTCTCTCTGAGTATCAGATTGGAATTCTGTAAAATGTGGTAGATATTTCACAGATATTACTTGTTTCTATATGAATTTTAGAGTCGAAAGAAGAAACAGTGACACATGACACACCATACAATTTCGCTCTACTGAAACAGTCCATAATTAGGGCATTGTGAGAGATTGGGCATAACTCTCCCTTGAAGAATCCAAATTGGGTCAGACCTATGGCATTGGAAATAAGACTCAAAGGACTACTACAAGACCAAAAATCACATATTGGGGGTTTGAAATAACAGATATACACTAGATTCAATATCGAGCTCCTAGAAGGCAAGAAAAAGCTAGATCATGTGTTGTCAAGGGCTGCAAAGGACCAAGCTTTCTACGGTAGCAAATCAAAGCAAGGTGCAGTAGAGGGTATCATGACAAGAGCAGAAACCAAGGTGTAGAATAGTAGCAAGAAGTTCATCACATGAAGTCTTCAAGTGGGCAGCACTGCATATAGTCACTGTAAAGGTATCATTGTACTAAGTCATTGTAAATACATTATTGTAAAAAACTTTCTAGTGTCTATCTGCCAAGAGTTGAAGAGGCAATGTTGGGAGGTCTAGGATCATCATTAGGTCGCTGTGTCATATTTGGGGTTATGTTCTAGTGTGTCTTCTTCTTCTACATAATTCTATATCATTGTAAAGTGGACCATTGTCCCTGGTACAGGAGTCCTTCTTCTTTTATTCTTCTACAGGGTGGTAGGGTGGTTCTAGGGTGAGTTGTAGCTCATTGGGTGTTGGGGCATCTGTTTAGTTGACTACTGAAGAATATTGGGAGTTGGAGCATACATCCAGTGGGAGCTGGAGAAGAATGATTTTCTATATTCTAGGAAGTTGGGGCTTTATTTTCAATTGGAGTTGAATATTAAAGAATTATTAGAAAAGCATTAGGTGGTTTTTGTCCCAGAGTGGGTTTCCACCTTAAAAACTATGTGCATTTTTGTTCCTTTTGTTTACTGCTATCATTGTACAAACACTGATAATAATTGAATATAAATTAATGCTATAATTGAAAGGAATATTGATTCACCCCCCTCTCAGTATTTCCAACAAGCTATATTCCTTCTTTTCCCATTTGGGAATACCACACAAATGCAGGATCAGTCGATGCCTAGATCCTACCCAATGGAATAAAGAAGTAGCCAAGGCAAAGAGAATAATTCTGGAGTGAGTGATATACCATGTGGTCTTGGGTCTCTATGGGAAAGAAACTCCTTTGGAAATGTTTAAGACATTGACTAACCTATTCAAAAATAGTAGTGGCCATAGAAAATTCACCCTGAAAGAAAAACTTTCAAAAATTAAGATACAGAAGAAATATATTATTTCATAGTATCTCTCCAGATTTACACAATTTTGGGATGAGCTTGGAGGGGTTGGTGTGAATTTTGCAGAAGATGACCTGGTGAGCCTAGCTCTTCTAGGCCTTCCAAAATCCTAGCAGAACTACCAGGACCCTGTGAATGGAAGGGAGAAATTACCAAATTGGGAATAGTTGTGGTCTCATTTGGTATAATAAGAAAACAAGAGAAACACCAAAGATGGAGTACCATCCACAAAAGAGGAAGATGAATTTTCCCTAGTTGGAAAAGGATTGAAGGCCAAGGGAAATAAGTCCCAAGGTGAGGGTGAATCCAACCAACGGGGAAAGAAGAAATAATTTTCCAAAATAAAATGTTTCAATTGTCATGAATTTGGGCACTATGTTACAAAGTGTCCACATAAAAATTCTAGCAAGAAGGATTATGCAGTAGGAGCATCAGGTGAAGCAGTGGATTCATAACTCGAGTTAGACTTCACCCTGATTGCATGCATGGCCAACACTGTGATGGGGAGAGTGTGGTAATTGGACTCATGTGCGTCATTCCACATGACAGGGTGTAGAGAGTTTTTCAGTGACCTGGAGGAGAAATATTTCCATATGCATATTGAATTTTGGGATGACGAAAGGTACAATGCTACCAGGATTGGTACACTAACCTTCAAGAGGGATTTGGGATCCCCTCTTCGCCTCAAATATGTTATGTTCATACCAGGAATGAAGAATAACCTCATATTTGTAGAAATTTTGGAAGACCGTGGCTATGATGTGATCTTCAGTAAAGGGAAAGCCTTCATGAGACACATAGATAACAGGCAGGAGAAGAAAATAGGTGTTCGATTCAAGAACATGTATAAACTTGAGGTGGGAGAATGTGCATCCTTGAGGAGCAAGGAAAAAATTAGAGATGTGGTGGTTGAGAGGGAGCAAGATAGACCTCTCAAAATGGAGCTTCAGCCAGTTGGAAATTATGCTGACCAACATAATGATGATGATGATGACCAGCCAAAGACCTCCAATAATTGTAGTTATACATCCGTGAGTGAGGTGGAGTGTTGTAGATCCTTAGTCCCAGGGGTGTGGAAATTTGGGTAGGGTCCATTAAGGTGTTCTCCTCATGGATCATTACCTTGCTAGATGGGCCCACAGTGTTCAGTATTAGGAGGATCAGTGTCAGTCAGATACTAAGGAGTGTAGAGGAGCGTTAACTGAAAAAGCATGAGGCTTAGTAGTAGAGTCAACAACAATGGGTTGAAACGCGAAGGTGGGTTACACTTTTGTGAGAAACCCACACGAAAATTTCACTGCCAAAATTTTCGGCCGAAATTTTGGGAGTCGTTTTCCCAACTTATTCTGTCGTTAACATTGACGGCATCGGTAACTAGATTTTTAGCCGGAGGTTGAAAAATCGGTGCTAAAAGTTTGAATTTTTTTTTTTCTGATACATATAGCAGCCCTCACACCACAAAAAGATTTATTGAAACTTTAGTTTGATGTTACCTCATTTAGTCGTTACATGACCTTTGAAGAGCTGGTAGGTGAGTTTTTTATTAGTTTTTTGGTTTATTTGTATGCTAATTTTTTGTGTTTGTAGTGTTTTGCACTCGACATCCTCTGCGTGCTCGATTCGGTGAGTTGTTTAGTTTTTATGGTAGTGTTTTGGTTTATTTGTTATTTTTGGTTTATTTTTATGGTAATTTTATGTTTTGGTAGTGCTTTTGTAGGCATCCTCTGTGTGCCCAATGTCCAGTGAGTATTTAGTTTGTGTGGTGTTTTTTTGGTTTATTAGCATTTTTTGATTATTTGTGTGCTAATTTTATGTCTTTGTAGTGTTTTTTAAGGCATTCTTTGTGTGTTCAGTGTCCTCTAATGCTCGGCATCCTCTATGTGCTCAACATCCTCTGCTGCTTGATGTCCTCTGCATGCTTGACATCCTTTGTTGCTCAGCGTCCTCTGCATGTTTGGTGTCATGTGTTGCTCAACGTCCTTGTCTATTGTTGGGTCACTATATTACTAGTGTAGTCCCTTATTATTGTTAGTGTAGCCCCCTTATTGTTATTGTTGTACCCCAATAGCCCCCATATTTTTACTATTGTGCCCCATAAAAGACCACTATTATTATTTTTGTGCCCTTACATTATTTATTGTTAGGTCAGCTAGGGTTATATTGTGACCCCATGGACTCCTATATATATAAAGGAGGTTTTGTCATTTGTATCATCCAAGAATTTTTCATTTACTTAATTTAAAGGAGGTTTTCCCCTCGAAGAAGCTGATTTGTAAGTCATTGATCTATCTTTTCTTCTATTTTGTGAGTTGGTTTCATAACATTTGGTATGAGAGCTTTGGATTCTAGGGTTTCGTTGTTGCAAACATGTCATCATGGAATTTTCGCTATAACTATTTTTCTACGAAGTGTAAGATACTGAAAAAAAACCCATTTGAGAATAAATCCTGAGAAAGGTCATGTAACAATTTCAGATCTTGGTTTGCTATATTTTCAAACCTATGATCTCAGGAAATTAGGGTTTTTGAAGGCTCCAGAATTTCATCTCAAAGATACGACCGTGGGAAAATTGTCATAAATTTCTCTCTAAGCATCAAATTAAAATTCTATAAAAAGTGGTCGAAAGTGAAAAGACTGTAGTTTCTTTTATATTGATTTTAGAACCGAAAGATGAAACAGAGACACGTGGTACAAGTTCACTCTACTAAAAAATTCCATAATTTGGTCATTATGGGATATTGGGCATAACATTGCCTTGAAGAATCCAAATCAGGTCTAACCTGTTGTTGTGGCCAACAACAACCCCCCTTTTTATTTTAGTATTAGTAATAATACTAAATATGAGGGGACCCTTAGTCAAAAAATCCAAAAAATTAATTAATGCTTGTTTCCTTTCTCAAATAAAATTTACTATCATAACTTATGGAAATTCCTTAGGAAATCATTAAATACACTTAAGTTTATGATAAATTAGAATAAAATCTTTTCTTTGAAGAAAATATCGCATCCATCACAATAAGTAGACATCCTTTGTAAGGCAGAATCTTTTAAATTGCGATTTCGCGATATTGCGATAGCGTGATCCCAAAAAACTATGCATTAAAATATTGATCGCAAACCGCATATCGCAGAAAATATGTTTAACAAATACTTTTCATATATTATATTTTGCGATATTTCGATTTTGCGATATTGTGATTTTGCGATGCTCTGAGACTGCGATTCGTGAATATTACGATTTGCGATAATTGCGATTTGAGAAAACTGCGATCTGCGATATTGCAATATTGCACAGCAAATCGCAGATCACAATGTCGCAGATTCTTAAAAGCTCGTTGTCCAAAGAAAATATTTTCATAAATCAATATCCGTTATGCGCTTTAATGATTGAATTAATGAATGGATTTTCATTTATCGATAAAAAGGATTTTGTTTTGATTGAAAGGTTGTTTCATGTTAAAATAATATATTTCATCTGCCTTCAGCATTTAAAACTATCCTGTCACCTTTCTCATGTCATTACTCTTACTTAATTCGTAAAACTGCAGGCGCGAAGGAGCAGAAGACTATACAAAGCATTCACAAAGTATTATGGGAAAGAAAGAGAAAACTCCAAGTTCTGAAAACAAAGAGATGGCTTCCTTGTATGCAGATACTGCTTGCAACAAGGATGTCGGTATCACCACCTGGGAGGGAATGCATAATCTGCTCGAAGAAGAAAATCCCAGGGTAATGGAAGTCGTGGCTACTGCAGGTTCAAGTAATTCATCTGAAGCATCTCTTACAGAATTGACTTGTTCATTTTTGCACCGGATAGCAGCAAGACCGATAATTCTTCCGTATACAGATATGGTAAAATGGGTGTTGGATAGCACCGATATTTCAGACAGGCAATTTAGAACTCCAAATCAATAGCTCATCGAGTCATTCACTACAGAATATTTGAGGCTTATGTATCACTTGCCGGAGCCTCAGGCGACTTACAACAAATAATTTATGGAGAAATTTTCCAGGGAAAATGAAAATTTGGCAGAATGCACAAATTAATGGACTAAAAGAGATGAACCATTGAAGAAATACAAACACGGTATGTACAGTACTGGTTCACTCACCTCTCCCTATTGTTTTGCTGCTGCTATGTTATGTAAGTTTTTTGGAAAGCCTGACATAAATAAGGTCTTGCCTGAATGGCTTCCATTATTAAATGCTGTTGTTAACGTTACCATTGTAGACTGGGCCAAAATACTGTCTGATAATTTAGCCACTACTATTTTCAATTACCAGTCTAAACGGACTGTCTCTCAGAGGATTTATCCTCCTTTTTATCTGTCTGCCTATGTTATGGATTCTATCTGCTTTGTTTCTAAACTCCCTTTAATGGGTTGGCAATGGACAATTCATGATCCTTTGCCTATTCATGTGTATCACAAAGAACTGTGGGAATCAAAAAAATTTCCTCATTTTTACAAGATTTTCCATGGCATAATGTTGCCATTGTACAGAATATTGTATAATAAGGATGCTCCAAGGTTTTCCCCGGAAGCAGAAGTTGACATTCTCCCTGTCGCACGATGGTTTGGAGAAGAGAGTTGTTCACCTATGTAAGGGTTTTGGAGACTCTACTTCTCCTCATGTTTTACCTATGTTTAGGATAAACTTATAGCTCGGGGAATTGCAGCCATAGGCTGGTGAAGGAGGTTTGTGAAAGGGAATTAAAGGATAAAGAAGAGGCCATCGCACGTTCCACATCGACCGAAGACGCCTTCATTGTTTGATGTTGGTCATGCATTCAAAGAGGTAAGGAATATTTCATGCTTACAACTGTTCAAGTTTTCAAGAAGGCTATTTGATCCATATGATGTTGTCAAAGATTTCACCACTGCAGTTAAGGTGAGAGTATTTTCTGGAGAAGAAGATCCTTTTGATGATATGTTTCAAGAAAAATGTTCATTTAAAGAAATTTTGCATTTAGCTCAAACAAATTTTTCCCCAGAAGTATTTCAGGAATTTAAAATCTACAGAGAAAGAAGATTGACTATTATCCCTTTGGATAATTTACGCTTGGAACCTGCAAGGGAACCAAATCCTAGTGTTAGTCTCAATGGTAGCTCAGATACTGACAGGTCTAAACCAAAGTCTGACAAAGAAACTTCTGAACGTTCTCAAAAGTCTGACAAAGATGAAGGCTCAGTGAAAGATACAGCTCAGTAAAAAGAGCTTTCACAACTACAGACTTCAACCACTCCACAATTGAATCTTCCACCTCCCACTGTACAGCAACCATACACCAACATTCAATTATATAAAGAATGGGAAACATTTGATGAATTTCTTAATGTTGAAGGACAGAATACACAAACCCCTGTACAGACAACAAAAGTTTTAAGCACGGGAATAAGTGGCAATGTCACAGAAACTGAGCATATACTTATCACTCCCTCCTCTGAAATTGTACTTAATATAGAGGAAATTCCTCCTCTGGATGTATTCTACAGCCCGCAGTATAAAGCGGTAGTGAGGAAGCAAAGGAAAAAGAGAAAGTTAGAGAGCGCAATCTCTACTAATGCAGAACAATTAGATGTCTTATGGAAAGATCCTACTACGGATCCTACTGAGAATATTACCAAGCTATCTCAGATTACAGGAGCTTATGCCTCCGCAACTATTGACAAAGCATCTGAGGTACGGCTATTATTAAATGAAAAAGAAGATCAGATACAAGTTTTGCAACAGCAATTGCAACAAGCTCATGCTAGCAGTGAAGCACAGGTAAAACTTGAAAATTTATAGCAAGAGCTTCAAGAGATGCAAATCGGATATCAAAAAAGTTTGGCCGATAAAGAGAAACAAATACAGATTATCTGAGAAGAGCACAAAGATGATCCCAAACTTCCAGAGTTTATTTCAGAATCTATTTCTCTAAACAACCAACTACTGCAACAACAAGATGTATTATGCCAGAAAATCTCGCAATGGAACTCTTTTTGTCTAGAAAATGATAAAATCACTAATCATGTCGTAGAATTACGAGATGATTATGATTTAAATAATAAAAGAGTTACTAATTATTTGGCATGGCAAAAAAGAGAGGAAGGAAAAAGAGCTGGTGCACCAATTATCAATAACAGTCATAAAGAAATACTTTTCAATAATTGGGATGCACATATCAGAGAAGCAAAGAACGCAGCAGAGGAGTCAACTATAGCAGCAGGAAATATTACTGATTGTGTAAATGAGAATTTGCACAAGGCTAATTTGATTTCAGAAACTATTATGGGATATCTTCCACAGGCACAGCAATTGCAAACAGAATGGAAACAAAAGGCGGAAGAAAAAGAAAAATCAATTCAAGGATTGACAAGATTAAATTGGGATTCTTACTGGACATATCTAGTAAAACCACACAGTCAATGTAACGCTCTTAATTGCATCATTAATTCTGCTGAGAAGATTGTGTCTACACTTGCCGATTCTGTCTTTTTGGGACAGTTGAAATCTGAAGTCGGCCAGCCACCTCTTCTCAAAACAATGCTGGATGCTTGCAAATTCAGAGATCAAATTCATAAGTAGTTAGTTGATAGTTTTCAATTTTAGATTTAGTTTCAGTTTTACTTTATTTTTGCCTAGAAAAAGGATGGTCATTTAAACCGAATCCTAAATTTTTGTAATAAACTATTTTTAGATTTAGTTAGTAGTATTTAAACCCTTCTCATGCATTTAGAGAAGGGTCCTGAAATTTGTCAAAAACTTATCCTCAAAACATGCACTTCTGCACCCTCAGAGGAGGTTTTGATGAATGAATGCAATGAGATTTATTGATATCTGTGTCTAATATCTGTTACTGATGTTGCATTTCTGTACTCTTAATGGATGTTGGATTAGGAAGAGATAAATCATTATTGCTTCTAGCTCATGAGTAGAACCAGTTATAAATGGTACTTTTATCTCTTAACTGTTTCTATTTCTGTGTTAAAAGTGATACTTATGTTCAGTTATTTATATATTGATGCTTGAATACTTGAGTTATCATTTGGCACTTTTGTACGGTGATAACTATTTATTTGTGCTTGATGTATGAATAGCTTATTATGCGATATGTTTTTCACAACTGTTTCATCTAACTTTTTATATGAAATGGTTTATCTTTATTGAATTCTTTTCTAATAATAATTGAATGATCTTTATTATCGATTGTTATCTGAAATCATTTTAGATCGCATAAATAGAAATATTTACATCCCGAGTTAGTTTTAGAGTTAGATATTTCTTAGAATACAGTTTGCATATGAATAGATTAGAAATAGATTAAAAGCATTCTACTTAGGAATTTTAGAAAAGAAATATCAAATCTCAAATGCACACACACATATTGGGAAACTGGTCCCATTATGCCCATTCAGACCCACTACACCAAACGGAAAAGGAGCTGCTAACCAAGGTCTGGACCGGGTGGGTATCCCCCTTGTTGTAGACCCGATTTTCGGGGCTTCAACATATTTGGCGCTAGAAGGAGGGCCATGAACTATGAATGGCAAGTGAATTTAAATCTAAATACCATTCTGAGAGTAAATCACCCTCACCATCTTCCCCAACTTCTCCATCACACTCAGAAATTTTAAATCTAGAACTAGAAGTCGAAAGAATAACAGACACTGCTACAAACCCTGACTTTTCAGACGAATCTGCTATTGAACCTCCAGAAGTTGAATCTTTGATTCATAAACTTCAGCGATTTTCAATATCACCTCAAAGGTCTGATAAATCTCAAGGCAGTGTGACTTCGCAATATAATCATGCTCATCCCCTTACTAGATTACAGAGTGAAAAGCTTGGCATTCAGCCAACTGAATTACCTCTACCTACAAGAAAAAGAGCTAGGAAATCACCTAAAGGGTCTGATAGTGAGACTCTTTCATCATCCATCTCAAACTATTCATCGCGAAGTCAACCACCCACTCCTCCACCCCAGATTGCTGTCCACCAGTCCACTCAATCTTCCACATCTCCTTCTCAAATCATAATATCTTCATCTTCTCAGTCACAAATATCATCTTCTAAACTTTTCTCTATTAGTAGTTCAACGATGGCCCAAATTCCATGGAATAATCCAAGGGCGGTCTTAATGCCTGCACCCTTGAGTCAATTACCAGCCCATCCTGAAAAATGGTTGCCTAAGTTTAATCCTGAAATAGGCATGCTAGCAGAAGAACATATCAACAACTTTATGCTATCCATAAACCTCAATGGAGTTATTAATGAAGATGTTTTTGTCCGAATTTTTCCTTATACCCTACAAGGAGCAGCTGGATCATGGTATTTCTCGTTACCATCTGGATCTATCACTACTTGGGATATCTTTCAAGATCATTTTTTAACTAAATTTGGTGACGATAGGTCTACAGCAACATTGATCAATGATTTATCTAATCTTAGAGCTGATTCAAAAGAACTTGTCAAGGATTTCAATTCACGTTTCAATAAATTTTTAAACAAAATTCCTACTACTTTCAAGCCTAGCGAAGAAGTGCGAAGTGAATGGTACATTTCTGCTTTACCATCAAACATAGCAATCTTTGTTGATAGGGCTAGCAAAACAACCTTAGCAGATAATATGAAGGAAGCAATAGCAGTAGAGAAATGAATCATTGCTTTAGAAAAGAAAAATGAAATAGAAAAATGAAAATCTAAGAAGGTCACTGTTAAAGAAGATCCCAAGAAAAAACAACCAAAAGATCCATTTGATTTAGAAGGATTGCAGAAAGTTTTGAAAACTATGTCTAACAAAATGGTTGACATTAAGAAACAAGTGGCAGAAACATCTTCTAAAAAGTCTTTCAAGCCTTTTAGAAGAAACCCTTCAAATGATCCAAAGCCACCAAATGCTATTACAAATGCTGAATCAGAAGAAGAAGAAGAAGAAACTGCTATTGAAGAAACAACTGATGAAGAAGTCCAAGGTATGTGGGATTTCATCCTCCCAGATGAGGAAGATCAAGAAGCATCCCCGGTTAGCACTCGAAGTATAAATCAGCTTGATCCTCCTCAAACTACTCCTAAGTCAAAGAGCGCAAGCCCATTGACTAAGGAAAAAGTTGTAGCCAAGAAAATGACATCTAAAGCAATTCAAACTAGCCCAGTCCAAATAGATTCATCAATTCCATCAAGAATACTGATTGTTCCGGATGAAATGGAATATAACATTATAGAAGACATGAAGAAGACTAGGGCTAACATCACTTTGTATGAATTGAGCAAGTTAAAGCACTAGCAAAAGGTACTTTTGAAAGAATTACATGCTATACCATAAAAACCTTCGCCCGATCCTATAATTTCTCAAGCTTCCAATGAGATGGGAAGACCTCCAACTAATTCGATTAGTAAAGTTGATCTTGAAAATATCGCTTTAATTGGAGGGAGATCGAGATCTCATACTCCTCCATTTCTTCTTACTTATGAAGTTTTCAATAAAAATTTGCATAACTATTTAGTGGATTCTGGAGCTTTATCTAATATTTTACCAAAATCAGTATGTGAAAAATTAAACATTCAACCACAAAAATTTGTTGTACACATAGTGCAATTAGATCGATCGCAGGTTGAAGTGATTGGCGAATTAAACCAGGTTACCATACGACTATCATCAAATCCAAAGGTATGTCAAGTCATTGATATTTTAGTTGCAGATATTCCAGAATTTTATGGCTTAATTCTTAGCAGAGATTGGTCAGAAAAACTTCATGGATACTTTTCAACCGATTGGTCGCACATGTGGCTTCCTTACAATGGTAAACCAAATTAGATAAAGGTTGAACGAGAAAAGCATCAGAAATACATAGTAACATAATTGGAAGGAGAGAATGAACCAGTTGCATACAGCAGTAAGATCATTGGAAATTACTCAGTTGATTCTTTCTTAGGAAATTTTAATGCTCATACTTCACCTTATTTAGAACATTCTGTTTTATCTCAAATAGAAAATTTTTCTCAGACAGATAGTTCTAAATGTATTAAGGTTGTAGATACTCCTGTAAATAAATCTTTATTTTGGAAATTATTTTTTGATGGTTCTAAGTATAATGAAGGAGCAGGAGCAGGATGTGTGTTGGTTAGTCCAGAGGGAAAAAAAATTATGGTAAATTGTAGACTTGAGTTTGAATGCACTAATAACACCGTAGAATACGAGGCTTTAATCCAAGGATTATATAAAGCAATCGGATTAGATATCAAATATCTACAAGTTTTAGGAGATTCATAAATTGTAATCAAATAGGTACGCAATACTATACACTATTTATCAGGTCATTTAAAGCATTATCAATCTTTAGTTCAAGATCTGACTGAACATTTTATAGCATTTAATATTTCACCAATTCCTAGAATCCAGAATGCTAGTGCAGACCTCTTAGCCAATGTAGCCTCTAAGCTTATTCCTACAGAAGACTTTAGTCCTGATCGATTTTCAATTGAATTAATATTTAGACCTTCTATTCCTGATAACATTACCAATTGGAGAATTTTCAACGATGATCTTGATATTGTAATCTTCCTCACATCTGAAGGATCTTATACCAATCGGATAATTGATGAAGACCAACATGACAAACAATTACAACATGATAGCACTAATAATGCTATTCCAAAGTCAATAGTCAAGTTAGAAGACCTTTATGATTTGAAATACCGATTTAAAATATCTACCAATTCAAAATTACAAAGTTCAACTTTGAATTATGAATTAGTGAATCCAGGAATTGATACCAAACCACAGAATATCAACCTAGGCCTTGGTCTAGCTCCTGAAGAAAAATTAGCATATGTTCATCTTTTGAAACAATATAAAAGTGTCTTTGCTTGGAACTACGATGAACTCAAAACTTATGACACTTCTATTATCCAACATACCATTCCAATGATAAATGATGAAAAACCTGTTCAACAAAAGCTGAGAAAAATCCATCCCAATCTAGAAAATCAGATCAAATCTAAACTCAATAAGTTATTGAAAGCCAAAATTATTTTTCCGGTTCAACATTCTAAATGGGTTTCCAATATGGTTCCTGTTAGAAAGAAGAACGAAGATATTAGAATTTGCATTGACTTTCGAAATCTTAATAAAGCTTGTCAAAAAGATAATTTTCCTTTGCCTCCAATGGAGCAAATATTACAGGCAGTTGCAGGATCAGAATTAATGTCTTTCTTAGATGGTTTCTCTGGCTACAATCAAGTGTTAGTCCATCCTGATGATCAATTGAAGACTACATTTAGAACCAAATGGGGCACTTATGCATATCAGAAGATGCCTTTTGGTCTGATCAATGTTGGTGCCACATTTCAAAGAGCCATGGACATCGCTTTCAAGGGATTAGTTAACAAATCAGTGGTAATCTATTTGGATGATATAACTATATATTCCAAAAAACGAAGCAATCATCTTAAAGATTTGAAGCAGATCTTCCAACGTTGTCAAAGGTATGGAATTTCAATTAATCCGAAAAAATCCTTTTTCACATTAAGTGAAGGAAAACTTCTTGGATTCATAGTGTCAAAATCTGGAATTCATGTTGATCCTGATAGAATCAAGGAGATTTCTGAAATATCTTTACCTCACAATAAGAAAGCTATGCAATCTTTCCTTGGCCAAATTAATTTTGTAAAGAGATTTGTACCATATTTTTCAAGAATAGTATCTCCTTTACAAGCAATGATAAAAAAGAATTCAAACTTCAAATGGAGCCAAGATGAATATGAGGCATTCAATCTGATCAAACAAGAAATCATTAATGCTCCATCTTTAGCAACTCCAAATTTTTCTGATCCTTTTATTTTGTATACATTTGCCTCTGATAAATATTACGCGGAAATACTTACTCAAGCAAATCAAGACAAAGCAGAAGCCCCAATTGCTTTCTTCAGTTCAAATTTACAGGGAGTTGAGTTGAATTACTCAGATGTGGAGAAACAAGCTTATGTTGTTTTCAAAGAAATCAAGTATTTCAGACCTTTTTTACTTAAAACCCATACAAAAATCATAGTACCGTTTCCAGCGGTAAGAAATATTTTAGTCCAAAAAGATGTGGGTGAGAAAAGAGCTAATTGGATTACTGCCTTACAAGAATATGATGTTGAGATCAAACCAGCAAATATTGTAAGAGGTCAAGGCTTTTGCAAAATACTAGCTGGAGCATCACAGATTTTTGAAAAATCATCTGAAGAGATACAAACGTATGAGGAACTTCACGATGGGCCAGCAGGTGGACATTATGCTGGAGATGCTACTGCACACAAAATTCTTCGTGCAGGCTATTACTGGCCTACATTATTCAAAGATTCACATAGCTATGTAAGAAAATGTCAAATTTGTCAAACTGCAGCTGGAAGACAAAAGAAACCATCATTGTCATTACAACCAGTAAACATTGAACAGCCTTTTGATCAATGGGGATTAAACATAATAGGTGAGATCGTTCCTCACTCTTCTAAGCAACATAGGTATATTATTACAGCAACTGATTATTTTACGAAATGGGTAGAAGTAGTCCCTCTCAAGATTGCTAATGTTGAACATATCATCGAATTCATAGATCAGTTCATAATTACCAGGTTTGGTTTACCTTCTGCTTTAATGTTTGATAATGCATCGTATTTTTCTGGTAATGCTATGATTGAATTTGCACTCAAGAGAGGTTTTAAACTTAAATACTCTACCAATTATTATCCACAGGGAAATGGATTAGCTGAATCCACAAATAAAAACTTAATTAGAATCATTAAGCGAACCATTGATCAAAATCATAAAAATTGGCATAAGTCTTTAACATATGCTTTATGGGCAGATCGAATAACACAGAAGGCTTCTATTTGTACTTCTCCCTTTAATTTAGTTTATGGGAAAGAATTAGTTCTTCCAACTCATTTAGCAATTCCTTCTTTAGCCTTAGTTCAATATATTGATGAAGCACCAACTTCTTCCATACAACTAAGACAGATGGAAATAATTAAGTTAAAATGGGACAAGGCTCATGAGGAAAAAGGAAAACATACGAAATTTCAACGGATGTGGCTTGGTCCTTTCCAAATTGTAGAAACCATAGGTCCATCTACTTTTATGTTACAGAATTTAACAGGTAAAAGAGAGTCTTTTCCTGTTAATGGACAAATTCTCAAAAAATATTTTCCATAGGAGATCATTCTTCTATTTTGTATATTAGTTTCCTTTATCGTCATAAATAAAACGAGTTGTTAATGGTTACATTTGGAATTCACAAAAAAGATACAAATTCTTTTTTTTTAGATGTTGTTTCTTCACTTTTACAAATAGAATTCTTTTTAGAATATTGATCATTATTATTCAAAGATACAGTTAAAAACTTTAGCCTAAGAAATGATACTAGTTTCAACTTTGAAAACTTTGATAAAAGGCAACTTTTAGTGAAAGATTGTTTCATATCAGTCCAATGAAAGGTATCAATAACAAAACAAAGTTTCTCTGTAGAAAAATTCTTTCCAAAAACTCTACCATTGTCGTCCAGAGCTATCTTACGGAAACAATGATTTCCTCCCCACTTAGTAAATTACAACGTTCAGGGAATTATCCAATAATACACTTAACTTAAAGAGTAAGAGGTCTCATCACGAGCCGACTTACCATGATCATAGATATTATAGCTTGCTGACTTTGCCAATACTGCATACCACAACAGGGCAATGACTCAAGATTGTTATAAATCAAAAGGCAAGGGGTCTCATCATGAGCCAGCTTGTTCAGCAAAGTTATAAATCAAGTGAATGGCACTGTCATAAATTGGCTACCAAACCAAGACATTGTTATTCAAGAAGAAAAAGAAAAATAAAAGCAATAAGTGTGAATATGGATTTCTCTTTGAAAATTGTATATTTATCTAAGTAAGATACAGGATTATTGCTGGGTAATAGGTAACCCTGTCGAGGCTATAAACGCTTGCTGGCAGCAGTGGCTCTACCTACGACAAATGAGCATATTTTAAGTTGATTTACAGAGAAGCCTTTGTTTTTATCTTTATGAACTAAGTAATGACTGATGTAAATACAAGGACTAGCTTGAGGAAGTGAATAATCAAAGTTGAATATAGAAGAAATGAAATATAATTTATAGATTAAAGCATAATGTACTTTGTCTTTTCATAATAAAATTTGATTTTCTGGAAAATTTTCTATTTTTAAAAGTTTAGAAAATTCAAAAGAAAAGCAGAGATAATTGGTTCGTCCAAGTGAATTGACAATTGTTGTGGCTAGCAACAACCCCCCTTTTTATTTTAGTATTAGTAATAATACTAAATATGAGGGGACCATTAGTCAAAAAATCCAAAAAATTAATTAGTGCTTGTTTCCTTTCTCAAATAAAATTTACTATCATAACTTATGGAAATTCCTTAGGAAATCATTAGATACACTTAATTTTATGATAAATTAGAATAAAATATTTTCTTTGAAGAAAATATCGCATCCATCACAATAAGTAGACATCCTTTGTAAGGCAGAATCTTTTAAATTGCGATTTCGCGATATTGCAATAGCACAATCCCAAAAAACTATGCATTAAAATATTGATCGCAAACCGCCTATCGCAGAAAAGATGTTTAACAAATACTTTTCATATATTATATTTTGCAATATTGCGATTTCATGATGCTCTGAGACTGCGATTCTTGAATATTGCGATTTGTGATAATTGCGATTTGAGAAAACTGCGATCTGCGATATTGTGATATTGCGATATTGCACAGCAAATTGTAGATCGCAATGTCGCAGATTCTTAAAAGCTCGTTGTCCAAAGAAAATATTTTCATAAATCAATATCCGTTATGTGCTTTAATGATTGAATTAGTGAATGGATTGTCAATTATCGATAAAAAATATTTTGTTTTGATTGAAAGGATGTTTCATGTTAAAATAATATATTTCATCCACCTTCAGCATTTAAAACTATCTCGTCACCTTTCTCATGTCATTACTCTTACTTAATTCGTAAAACCGCAGGCGCAAAGGAGCAGAAGACTATACAAAGCATTCACAGAGTATTATGGGAAAGAAAGAGAAAACTCCAAGTTCTGAAAACAAAGAGATGGCTTCCCTGTATGCAGATACTGCTTGCAACAAGGATGCCGGTATCACCACCTTGGAGGGAATGCATAATCTGCTCGAAGAAGAAAATCTCAGGGTAATGGAAGTCGCGGCTACTGTAGGTTCAAGTAATTCATCTGAAGCATCTCTTACAGATTGACTTGTTCATTTTTTCACCGGATAGCAGCAAGCCCGAGAATTCTTCCGTATACAGATATGGTAAAATGGGTGATGGATAGCACCGATATTTCAGACAGGCAATTTAGAACTCCAGATCAAGAGCTCATCGGGTCATTCACTACAGAAGATTTGAGGCTTATCTATCACTGGCCGGAGCCTCAGGCGACTTACAACAAACAATTTATGGAGAAATTTACCAGGGAAAATGCAAATTTGGCGGAATGCACAAAGGAATGGACCAAAAGAGATGAACCATTGAAGAAACACAAACATGGTATGTATAGTACTGGTTCACTCACCTCTCCCTATTGTTTTGTTGCTGCTATGTTATGTAGGCTTTTTGGAAAGCCTGACATAAATAAGGTCTTGCCTGAATGGCTTCCGTTATTAAATGCTGTTGTTAACGCTACCATTGTAGACTGGGCCAAAATACTGTCTGATAATTTAGCCACTGCTATTTTCAATTACCGGTCTAAACGGACTGTCTCTCAGAGGATTTATCCTCCTTTTTATCTATCTGCCTATGTTATGGATTCTATCTGCTTTGTTTCTAAATTCCCTTTAATGGGTTGGCAATGGACAAGTCATGATCCTTTGCCTATTCATGTGTATCACAAAGAACTATGGAAATCAAAAAAATTTCCTCATTTTTACAAGATTTGCCATGGCGTAATGTTGCCGCTGTACAGAATATTGTATAATAAGGATGCTCCAAGGTTTTCTCCAGAAGCAGAAGTCGACATTCTCCCTGTCACACGGTGGTTTGGAGAATAGTTGTTTACCTATGAAAGGGTTTTTGGAAGCTCTGCTTCTCCTCATGTTTTACCCTTGTATGTTCTGGATAAACTTATAGCTCGGGAAATTTCATACCAAACCTGTGGTGAAGGAGGTTTAACAAATGAATTAAAGGATAAGAAGAAGGCCATCTGGCCACAATTTTCCGTAGCCTATGGAGAATTTTCATTATTTGATGTTGGTCATGCATTCAAAGAGGTAAGCAATATTACATGCTTACAACTGTTCAAGTTTTCAAGAAGGCTATTCGATCCATATGGCATTGTCAAGGATTTCACCACTACAATCAAAGTGAGAGTATTTTTTGGAGAAGAAGATCTTTTTGATGATATATTTCAAGAGAAATGTTCATTTAAATAAGTTTTAAATTTAGCTCAAACAGAGCTTCCCCCAAAATAATTTCAGGAATTTAAAATCTACAGAGAAAGAAGATTGACTACCATCCCTTTGGATAATTTACGCTTGGAACCCGCAAGGGAACCAACTCCTAGTGTCAGTCTCAATGGTAGCTCAGATACTGATAGGTCTAAATCAAAGTCTGACAAAGAAACTTCTGAACGTTCTCAAAAATATGATAAAGATGAAGGCTTAGTGAAAGATACAGCTCAGTCAAAAGAGCTTTCACAACTACAAACTTCAGCCACTCCACAGTTGAATCTTCCACCTCCCACTGTACAGCAACCATCCGCCAGCATTCAATTAGATAAATAATGGGAATCGTTTAATGAATTGCTTAATTTTGAAGGACAGAATACACAAACCCCTGTACAGACAACAAAAGTTTCAAGCACGATAATAAGTGGCAATGTCACAGAAACTGAGCATATATCTATCACTCCCTCCTCTGAAATTGTACTTAATATAGAGGAAATTCCTCCTCTTGATGTATTCTACAACCCACAATATAAAGCAGTAGTGAGGAAGCAAAGGAAAAAGAAAAATTTAGAGAGCGCAATCTCTACTAATGCAGAACAATTAGATGTCTTATGGAAAGATCCTACTACGGATCCTACTGAGAATCTTACCAAGCTATCTCAGATTACAGGAGCTTATGCCTCTGCAACTATTGACAAAGCATCTGAGGTGTGGCTATTATTAAATGAAAAAGAAGATCAGATACAAGTTCTGCAACAGCAATTGCAACAAGCTCATGCTAGCAGTGAAGCACAGGTAAAACTTGAAAAGTTACAGCAAGAGCTTCAAGAGATGCAAATCGGATATCAAAAAAGTTTGGACGATAAAGAGAAACAAATACAGATTATCCGAGAAGAGCACAAAGATGATCCCAAACTTCCAGAGTTTATTTCAGAATCTATTTCTTTAAACAACCAACTACTGCAACAACAAGATGTATTATGCCAGAAAATCTCGCAATGGAACTCTTTTTGTCTAGAAAGTGATAAAATCACTAATCATGTCGTAGAATTACGACATGATTATGATTTAACTAATGAAAGAGTTACTAATTATTTTGCATGGAAAAAGACAGAGGAAGGAAAAAGAGCTGGTGCACCAATTATCAATAACAGTCATAAAGAAATACTTTTCAATAATTGGGATGCACAGATCAGAGAAGCATAGAAAGCGGCAGAGGAGTCAGCTACAGCAGCAGGAAATATTACTGATTGTGTAAATGAGAATTTGCACAAGGCTAATTTGATTTCAGAAACTATTCCGGGATATCTTCCACAGGCACAGCAATTGCAAACAGAATGGAAACAAAAGGCGGAAGAAAAAGCAAAATCAATTCAAGGATTGACAAGATTAAATTGGGATTCTTACTGGACATATCTAGTAAAACCACACAGTCAATGCAGCACTCTTAATTGCATCATTAATTCTGCTGAGAAGATTGCGCCTACACTTGCCGATTCTGTCTTTTCGGGATAGTTGAAATCTGAAGTCGGCCAGCCACCTCTTCTCAAAACAATGCTAGATGCTTGCAAATTCAGAGATCAAATTCATAAGTAGTTAGTTGATAGTTTTGAATTTTAGATTTAGTTTCATTTTTACTTTATTTTTGCCTAGAAAAAGGACGGTCATTTAAACCGAATCCTAAATTTTTGTAATAAACTATAATTAGATTTTGTTAGTAGTATTTAAACCCTTCTCATGCATTTACAAAAAGGTCCTGAAATTTGTCAAAAACTTATCCTCAGAACATGCACTTCTACACCCTCAGAGGAGGTTTTGATGAATGAATGGAACGAGATTTATTGATATCTGTGTCTAATATTTGTTACTGATGTTGCATTTCTGTACTCTTAATGGATGTTGGATTAGGAAGATATAAATCATTATTGCTTCTAGCTCATGAGTAGGATCAGTTATAAATGGTACTTTTATCTCTTAACTATTTATGTTTCTATGTTAAAAGTGATATTTATGTTTAGTTATTTATATATTGATGCTTGAATGCTTGAGTTATCATTTGGCACTTTTGTACGGTGATAACTATTTATTTGTGCTTGATGTATGAATAGCTTATTATGCGATATGTTTTTCACAATTGTTTCATCTAACTTTTTATATGAAATGGTTTATCTTTATTGAATTATTTTCTAATAATAATTGAATGATCTTTATTATCGATTGTTATCTGAAATCATTTTAGATCGCATAAATAGAAATATTTACATCCCGAGTTAGTTTTAGAGTTAGATATTTCTTAGAATACAGTTTGCATATGAATAGATTAGAAATAGATTAAAAGCATTTTAATTAGGAATTTTAGAAAAGAAATATCAAATCTCAAACACACACACACATATTGGGAAATTGGTCCCATTATCCCCAGTCGGACCCACTACACCAAACGGAAAAGGAGCTGCTAACCAAGGTCCGGACCGGGTGGGTATCCCCCTTGTTGTAGACCCGATTTTTGGGGCTTCAATATATTTGGCGCTAGAAGGAGGGCCACGAACTATGAATGGCAAGTGAATCTAAATCTAAATACCATTCTGAGAGTAAATCACCCTCACCATCTTCCCCGACTTCTCCATCACACTCATAAATTTTAAATCTAGAACTAGAAGTCGAAAGAAGAACAAACACTACTACAAACATTGACTTTTCAGACGAATCTGCTATTGAACCTCCAGAAGTTGAATCTTTGATTCATAAACTTCAGCGATTTTCAATATCACCTCAAAGGTCTGATAAATCTCAAGGCAGTGTGACTTCGCAATATAATCCTACTCATCCCCTTACAAGATTACAGAGTGAAAAGCTTGGCATTCAGCCAACTTAATTTCCTCTACCTACAAGAAAAAGAGCTAGGAAATCACCTAAAGGGTCTGATAGTGAGACTCTTTCATAATCCATCTCAAAATCTTCATCGCGAAGTCAACCACCCACTCAGATTGATGTCCATCAGTCCACTCAATCTTTCACATCTCCTTCGAAAATCATAATATCTTCATCTTCTCAGTCACAAATATCATCTTCTGCACTTTCCTCTGTTAGTAGTTTAGCGATGGCCCAAATGCCATGGAATAATCCAGGGGCGATCTTAATGCCTGCACCCTTGTGTCAATTACCAGCCCATCCTGAAAAATGGTTGCCTAAGTTTAATCCTGAAACATGCATGCTAGCAGAAGAACATATCAACAAATTTATGCTGTTCATAAACTTCAATGGAGTTATTAATGAAGATGCTGTTGTCCGAATTTTTCCTTATACCCTACAAGGAGCAGCTGGATCATGGTATTTCTCGTTATCATCTGGATCTATCACTACTTGGGATATCTTTCAAGATCAATTTTTAACTAAATTTGGTGACGACAGGTCTATAGCAACATTGATCAATGATTTATCTAATCTTAGAGCTGATTCAAAAGAACTTGTCAAGGATTTCAATTCACGTTACAATAAATTGTTAAACAAAATTCCTACTGCTTCCAAGCCTAGCGAAGAAGTGCGAAGTGAATGGTACATTTCTGCTTTACCATCAAACATAGCAATCTTTGTTGATAGGGCTAACAAAACAACCTTAGCAGACAATATGAAGGAAGCAATAGCAGTAGAGAAACGAATCATTGCTTTAGAAAAGAAAAATGCAATAGAAGAACAAAAATCTAAGAAGGTCACTTTTAAAGAAGATCCCAAGAAAAAACAACCAAAAGATCCATTTGATTTAGAAGGATTGCAGAAATTTTTGAAAACCATGTCTAACAAAATGGTTGACATTAATAAACAAGTGGCAGAAACATCTTCTAAAAAGTATTTCAAGCCTTTTAAAAGAAACACTTCAAATGATCCAAAGCCACCAAATGCTATTAAAAATGCTGAATCAGAAGAAGAAGAAGAAGAAACTGCCACTGAAGAAACAACTGATGAAGAAGAAGTTGTAGAAGTCCAAGGTATGTGGGATTTCATCCTCCCAGATGAAGAAGATCAAGAAGCATCCCCAGTTAGCACTCAAAGTAGAAATCAGCTTGATCCTCCTCAAACTACTCCTAAGTCAAAGAGCGCAAGCCCATTGACTAAGGAAAAATTTGTAGCCAAGAAAAAGACATCTAAAGCAATTCAAACTAACCCAGTCCAAACAGATTCATCAATTCCATCAAGAATACTGATTGTTCCGGATGAAATGGAATATAACATTATAGAAGACATGAAGAAGACTAGGGCTAACATCACTTTGTATGAATTGAGCAAGTTAAAGCACCAGCAAAAGGTACTTTTGAAAGAATTACATGCTATACCAGAAAAACCCTTGCCCGATCCTGTAATTTCTCAAGCTTCCAATGAGATGGGAAGACCTCCAACTAATTCGATTAGTAAAGTTGATCTTGAAAATATCGCTTTAATTGGAGGAAGATCGAGATCTCATACTCCTCCATTTCTTCTTACTTATGAAGTTTTCAATAAAAAATTGCATAACTGTTTAGTGGATTTTGGAGCTTCATCTAATATTTTACCAAAATTAGTATGTGCAAAATTAAACATTCAACCACAAAAATCTGTTGTACGCATAGTGCAATTATATCGATCGCAGGTTGAAGTGATTGGCGAATTAAACCAGGTTACCATACGACTGTCATCAAATCCAAAGGTATGTCAAGTCATTGATATTTTAGTTGCAGATATTCCAGAATTTTATGGCTTAATTCTTAGCAGAGATTGGTCAGAAAAACTTCATGGATACTTTGCAACCGATTGGTTGCACATGTGGCTTCCTTACAATGGTAAACCAAATCAGATAAAGGTTGAACGAGAAAAGCATCAGAAATACATAGTAACAGAATTGGAAGGAGAGAATGAACCAGTTGCAGACAACAGCAATATCATTGGCAATTACTCAGTTGATTCTTTCTTAGGAAATTTTAATGCTCATACTTCACCTTATTTAGAACATTTTGTTTTATCTCAAATAGAAAACTTTTCTCAGACAGATAGTTCTAAATGTATTAATGTTGTAGATACTCCTGTAAATAAATCTTTATTTTGGAAATTATTTTTTGATGGTTCTGAGTCTAATGAAGGAGTAGGAGCAGGATGTGTGTTGGTTAGTCCAGAGGGAAACAAAATTATGCTAACTTGTAGACTTGAGTTTGAATGCACTAATAACATCGCAGAATACGAGGCTTTAATCCAAGGATTATATAAAGCAATCAGATTAGATATCAAATATCTACAATTTTTCGGAGATTCAGAAATTGTAATCAAACAGGTACGCAATACTATACACTGTTTATCAGGTCATTTAAAGCATTATCAATCTTTAGTCCAAGATCTGACTAAACATTTTATAGCATTTAATATTTCACCAATTCCTAGAATCCAGAATGCTAGTGCAGACCTCTTAGCCAATGTAGCCTCTAAGCTTATTCCTGCAGAAGACTTTAGTCCTGATCGATTTTCAATTGAATTAATCTTTAGACCTTCGATTCCTGATAACGTTACCAATTGGAGAATTTTCAACGATGATCCTGATTTTTGTAAGCTTCCTCACATCTGAAGGATCTTATACCAATCAGATAATTGATGAAGACCAACATGACAAACAATTACAACATGATAGCACTAATAATGTTATTCCAAAGTCAATAGTCAAGTTAGAATACCTTTATGATTTGAAAGACCGATTTAAAAGATCTACCAATTCAAAATTACAAAGTTCAGCTTTGAATTATGAATTAGTGAATCTAGGAACTGATACCAAACCACAGAATATTAACCTAGGCCTTGTTCTAGCTCCTGAAGAAAAATTAGCATATGTTCGTCTTTTGAAACAATATAAAAGTGTCTTTGCTTGGAACTACGATGAACTCAAAACTTATGACACTTCTATTATCCAACATACCATTCCAATGATAAATGATGAAAAACCTGTTTAACAAAAGCTGAGAAAAATCCATCCTAATCTAGAAAATCAGATCAAATCTGAACTCAATAAGTTATTGAAAGCCAAAATTGTTTTTCTGGTTCAACATTCTAAATGGGTTTCCAATATGGTTCCTGTTAGAAAGAAGAATGGAGATATTATAATTTGCATTGACTTTCGAAATCTTAATAAAGCTTGCCAAAAAAATAGTTTTCCTTTGCCTCCAATGGAGCAAATATTACAGGCAGTTGCAGGATTAGAATTAATGTCTTTCTTAGATGGTTTCTCTGGCTACAATCAAGTGTTAGTCCATCCTGATGATCAATTGAAGACTACATTTAGAACCAAATGGGGCACTTATGCATATCAGAAGATGCCTTTTGGTCTGATCAATGCTGGTGCCACATTTCAAAGAGCCATGGACATCGCTTTCAAGGGATTAGTTAACAAATTAGTGGTAATCTATTTGGATGATATAACTGTATATTCCAAAACATGAAGCAATCATATAAAAGATTTGAAGCAGATCTTCCAACGTTGTCAAAGGTATGGAATTTCACTTAATCCGAAAAAATCCTTTTTCGCATTAAGTGAAGGAAAACTTCTTGGATTCATAGTGTCAAAATCTGGAATTCATATTGATCCTGATAGAATCAAGGAGATTTCTGAAATATCTTTACCACACAATAAGAAAGCTATGCAATCTTTCCTTGGCCAAATTAATTTTGTAAGGAGATTTGTACCAAATTTTTCAAGAATAGTATCTCCTTTACAAGCAATGATAAAAAAGAATTCAAACTTCAAATGGAGCCAAGATGAATATGAGGCATTCAATCTGATCAAACAAGCAATCATTAATGCTCCATCTTTAGCAACTCCAAATTTTTTTGATCCTTTTATTTTGTATACATTTGCCTCTGATACATTTCAAAGCAATCAAGTATTTCAGACCTTTTTTACTTAAAACCCATACAAAAATCATAGTACCGTTTCCAGCGATAAGAAATATTTTAGTCCAAAAAGATGTGGGTGAGAAAAGAGCTAATTGGATTACTGCCTTACAAGAATATGATGGTGAGATCAAACCAGCAAATATTGTAAGAGGTCAAGGCTTTTGCAAAATACTAGCTGGAGCATCACAGATTTCTGAAAAATCATCTGAAGAGATACAAACGTATGAGGAACTTCACGATGGGCCAGCAGGTGAACATTATGCTGGAGATGCTACTGCACACAAAATTCTTCATGCAGGCTATTACTGGCCTACATTATTCAAAGATTCACATAGCTATGTAAGAAAATGTCAAATTTGTCAAACTGCAGCTGGAAGACAAAAGAAACCATCATTGCCATTACAACCAGTGAACATTGAACAACCTTTTGATCAATGGGGATTGGACATAATAGGTGAGATCGTTCCTCACTCTTCTAAGCGACATAGGTATATCATTACAGCAACTGATTATTTTATGAAATGGGTAGAAGCAGTCCCTCTCAAGATTGCTAATACTGAACATATCATCGAATTCATAGATCAGTTCATAATTACCAGGTTTGGTTTACCTTCTGCTTTAATGTTTGATAATGCATCGTATTTTTCTGGTAATGCTATGACTAAATTTGCACTCAAGAGAGATTTTAAACTTAAATACTCTGCCAATTATTATCCACGGGGAAATGGATTAGCTGAATCCACAAATAAAAACTTAATTAGAATCATTAAGCGAACCATTGATCAAAATCATAAAAAATTGGCATAAGTTTTTAACATATGCTTTATGGGCAGATCGAATAACACAGAAGGCTTCTATTGGTACTTCTCCCTTTAATTTAGTTTATGGGAAAGAAGTAGTTCTTCCAACTCATTTAGCAATTCCTTCTTTAGCCTTAGTTCAATATATTGATGAAGCACCAACTTCTTCCATACAACTAAGACATATGGAAATAATTAAGTTAGAAGAACAACGAGAAAAAGCCAAAATAACTCATGCTCATCATCAAGCATTAGTAAAAGCTTCCTTTGATTCAAACATGATAACCAGAAAAGACTTTCAGGTTGGAGATCTTGTTTTAAAATGGGACAAGGCTCATGAGGAAAAAGGAAAACATACGAAATTTCAACAGATGTGGCTTGGTCCTTTCCAAATTGCAGAAACCATAGGTCCATCTACTTTTATGTTACAGGATATAACAGGTAAAAGAGAGTCTTTGCCTGTTAATGGACAAATTCTCAAAAAATATTTTCCATAGGATATCATTCTTCTATTTTGTATATTAGTTTCCTTTATCATCATAAATAAAACGAGTTGTTAATGGTTACATTTGGAATTCACAAAAAAGATACAAATTCTCTTTTTTAGATGTTGTTTCTTCACTTTTACAAATAGAATTCTTTTTAGAATATTGATCATTGTTATTTAAAGATACAATTAAAAACTTTAGCCTAGAAATGATACTAGTTTCAACTTTGAAAACTTTGATAAAAGGTAACTTTTAGTGAAAGATTGTTTCATATCAGTCCAATGAAAGGTATCAATAACAAAACAAAGTTTCTCTGTAGAAAAATTCTTTCCAAAAACTCTACCATTGTCGTCCAGAGCTATCTTAAGGAAACAATGATTTCCTCCCCACTTAGGAAATTACAATGTTCAGGGAATTATCCAATAATACACTTAACTTAAAGAGTAAGAGGTCTCATCACGAGCCGACTTATCATGATCATAGATATTATAGCTTGCTGACTTTGCCAATACTGCATACCACAACAGGGCAATGACTCAAGATTGTTATAAATCAAAAGGCAAGGGGTCTCATCACGAGCTAGCTTGTTCAGCAAAGTTATAAATCAAGTGAATGGCACTGTCATAAATTGGCTACCAAACCAAGACATTGTTCTTTAAGAAGAAAAAGAAAAATAAAAGCAATAAGTGTGAATATGGATTTCTCTTTGAAATTTTTATATTTCTCTAAGTAGGATACAGGATCATTGCTGGGTAATAGGCAACCCTGTCGAGGCTATAAATGCTTGCTGGAAGCAGTGGCTCTACCTACGACAAATGAGCATATTTTAAGTTGATTTATAGAGAAACCTTTGTTTTTATCTTTATGAACTAAGTAATGACTGATGTAAATGCAAGGACTAGCTTGAGGAAGTGAATAATCAAAGTTGAATATAGAAGAAATGAAATATCATTTATAGATTAAAGCATAATGTACTTTGTCTTTTCATAATACAGTTTGATTCTTTGGAAAATTTTCTGTTTTGAAAAGTTTAGAAAATTCAAAAGAAAAGCAGAGATAACTGGTTCTTCCAAGTAAATCGCCAATTGTTGTGGCCAGCAACAACCCCCCTTTTTTATTTTAGTATTAGTAATAATACTAAATATGAGGGGACCCTTAGTCAAAAAATCCAAAAAATTAATTAGTGCTTGTTTCCTTTCTCAAATAAAACTTACTATCATAACTTATGGAAATTCCTTAGGAAATCATTAAATACACTTAATTTTATGATAAATTAGAATAAAATCTTTTCTTTGAAGAAAATATCGCATCCATCACAATAAGTAGACATCCTTTGTAAGGCAGAATCTTTTAAATTGCGATTTCGCGATAATGCGATAGCGCAATCCCAAAAAAATATGCATTAAAATATTGATCTCAAACCGCATATCACAGAAAAGATGTTTAACAAATACTTTTCATATATTATATTTTGTGATATTGCGATTTTGCGATATTTCGATTTCGCGATGCTCTGAGACTGTGATTCGTGAATATTGCGATTTGCGATAATTGCGATTTGAGAAAACTACGATCTGCGATATTGTGATATTGCACAAAAAATCGCAGATCGCAATGTCGCAGATTCTTAAAAGCTCGTTGTCCAAAGAAAATCTTTTCATAAATCAATATCCGTTATGCACTTTAATGATTGAATTAATGAATGGATTGTCAATTATTGATAAAAAGGATTTTGTTTTGATTGAAAGGTTGTTTCATGTTAAAATAATATATTTCATCCGCTTTCAGCATTTAAAACTATCCCGTCACCTTTCTCATGTCATTACTCTTACTTAATTCGTAAAACCGTAGGCGCGAAGGAGCAGAAGACTATAAAAAGCATTCACAGAGTATTATGGGAAAGAAAGAGAAAAATCCAAGTTCTGAAAACAAAGAGATGGCTTCCATGTATGCAGATACTGCTTGCAACAAGGTGTTGAAAATGCAGCAAGATGATGGAGCTTAGTGAAATGAAGTTGCCTTCACTAAGTGGGCCCGCAGGCAAATTCTGGCGCAAAGTCTATTTTTAGACTATGTCTATTTTTAGACATATGGAGCATGGTCTGGGGATTGCAGTATGTTATTCTTGGAGTATTGGTCATGTTGGTAAAAATAGATGGGACTCTATTTTTTTTACCTATAGGTCGAAGTCTATTTTTAGACTGCCTCTCCTTAAAATAGGGAAGTCAAATATTATTTACCCTTAATAATATTTGGACTATAAACTTCAGTTTACTCTCTTGGAGCACTTCAGTTCGAGCCTTGGAAGTGGCTCATGCATCTGATAGAGGAATTACACTATTCCCAAGGGTTTGGTGAGCACATGCATGGTTGACTTCAGTTAGGACTTCAGTGGCAGAAGTTTGGTGGAGTTAATGAGACAGCTAGTGGAGTTGTGTTCGGTTTAATTTAGTTGAACTGGTTGAGATTAGTTTAACTAGCTAATCAACTAGTTACGAGTGGAGTGAATTAAATATTATTTAATTCATTAATTAGTAACTCATTATTCAACTCAAGAACACATCAGTTCACTACAGTGCATGATCAGTTCAGTGGAGACCAGTGAAAGAGGTAGATGAAGGGGTGGAGTTAGCTATCAGTGGCGACATCAGTTGTGCATGAGATTTGCACCACACTTGGAGGAATTTCCCATGATGATTGCGCTGTCAAGCCAAGGAGATTCGAACCTTGGATCTCTATATAGACAGCCCATGATTGCGCAATAGAGGCAAGGCAATTGGCGGTGAGTTTTGAACCAGTAACCTGTTCAAAACTGAGCTAGATTGTGTGTAACTTTATGAGAAAGTAATGAGTACTTGTGAGGAGTATTGTACTGAGTTTGTTACATGATTTCTCCATTATAATATACACAATAGCTGCGGGGTTTTCAGCTATAAGCTTTCCCCATACATACTGTGTTAATGTGTATGATGATTTGATGTGTTATCGCTTGATTTTATTTCCGCATGTTTGATGATCCGAGTGGAAGAGATTATGTGTTGCATATAAATTCGAATTGTATGTGATCAGGATAGTCTCGGTGGATAATTAATCATTATTCAGCAAATTTCTACATGGTATCCGAGCTATTGAAGCAGAGATTGATCATCACAGTGATTACAAACTTATTTCGGTAGACAGAGTCTGCATGCGGGCCAGGTAGCCTCTGGATCCATCCTTTCTTTGAAAGGTGATATATCCAGTAAATGCCCCTGCAGTCAATCTCTGTGCTAGAAATAATTTGTTCTCACAGATCTAGAGCGGTTGAGCTTTGAGGTGGAATTCAAATTTTGCAGCAGTTTTGTTTTCTTGGTGCCAGTGTTGAAAATGTCTTTCAACGGTTTGTGACTCGAATATGCTCTTGAAGGCAGTTCGAATTATGTTGCATGGAAGGATCACATGGAGGCAGTATTAGAAGATAATGGTCCGAAGGAGTTCGTAGATACGGATGTCCAAAAGCCCACTGATCCTACTGAAGTCGAAGCATGGCAAAAGAAGATGGCGAAGTGTCGAAGGATCCTGTTGGAGGGCGTCAAGGATCATATTGTATCCAGCCTGCATGGAAAGGCTTCTCCATATTTAATGTGGAAAGCTTTGACGAAACTATTCCAGAGTAAGAGCGACCAAAGGAAGCTGGCGCTCAAAGATAAGCTCAGGAACATCAAGATGGAGAAAGGCGACAATATCGCCAAATACCTCACGAAGTTCACTCAATGCAGAGATGAGCTGGGAAGTGTGGGGGTGACTGTCGAAGACGAGGACATGGTCGACCTGGCTCTCCTTGGTCTTCCGAAGGCTCGGCACTCATATCAAGATAGTGTCAATGGTCGGGAGAAGCTGCCGGGATGGGAGCGCCTTTGGGCGGATCTCATGCAGGAGGAGATAAGGAGGACTACTCGAGATGGATCTTCATCAAAGGGAGCTGATGAAGAAAACTGCGCTTTGGTTTCCAAAGAAAAGAAGGGGAAGGGTAAGAAAACCTCTCATTCTGGTGCAAAGGGCAAGAAGCAGGATATGGCGAAAGTGAAGTGTTTTCACTGCCATGATCACGGATACATTATGCTACAAATTGTCCAAAGAAGAAGAAAAACAAGCAAGCGGGAAGATCTGCAGATGGAGAGGTTTTGGCTTCACAGTTCGAGCTTGAATTTTCACTGATCGCATGCTTGGTTTCAAGTGTGATGGGATCGGTGTGTTTCTTGGACATCGGTGCGTCATTTCATATGACGGGAGATCGAGATTTGTTCTCAGATCTGGAGGACAAAGATCTGGGTGTGCACATCGAGATGGGCGATGATGGTAGATACATGCATGATCGTGTATCGGTACCATATCCTTTCGGAGGAGTCCGGTAAACCCTTTGTGTTGAAGGATGTCATGCATGTACCCGGGATTGAAGAACTTGATCTCCGTGGCGATGTTGGAAGATAAGGGGTATGATGTGGTCTTCAGGGGAAGGAAAAGCCTTCCGCGCAATAAGACTACTCGGAGAGACCCGGAAGATAGGGGTTCGAACCAAGAACCTTTATCGATTCAGGTAGATGGCTGCGCGGCGAATGGCATGCAAGGCGGGAGAAGTGGTGAGTCGGGATGAGGGCGAGTCGTAGCCCAGAGATTGGGCCACCTTCACCATGGAGCTTTGAAGATCCCTGCGGCACAGATTTCTCTTCGGGCTTCCTAAGGGCACTCCTGCACGCTCGGATCGACTGCAAGGGTGTACCTTAGGGAAGTATGTGAAAGCCACCTTTCACGAGAAGGATAGTCGCGCCACGACGATCCTTGAGAGAGTTCACACAGTACGTGTGTGGTCCTTTCTCAGTTTAGCTTCGACAGCGAAAGCACAAGTATTATGTGATCTTTGTTGATGATTTCTCTCGATAGTGTTGGATCTTCTTCATGCGGAAGAAGAGTGATACATTCGCGAAGTTCGTGAGTTTAAAAGCACTCGGTCGAGAAGGAGTTCGGGGAAGAAGGTGATTGCTCTAAGGAGTGATAACGGTGGTGAATTCATCTCGAGCTGAATTCAAGGATTTCTGCAGACATCTGAAGGGATTCGGAGAGAGCTCATCGCACCCCCATAACCTCACAAGCAGAGCGGGTGGTGAGCGGAAGAAACAGAATGATCGTGGGGAGTTGCACGGGACGATGTTGCATGATCGGGGCCTACCCCTTCACTTGTGGGCTGAGGCATGCAATTCGGCGATGTATGTACGGAATGCATTGTCCTCACAAGGTTCTTGGCATGAGTACACCGTGAGGAGGCTTATTCTAGCAAGAGGCTCGACATTTCCCATTTGCGGATTTTTTGGTTCCTCTGTCTACATACATGTGACGAAGGATGCAAGAAGGAAGCTTCGGATCCGACCGTGGAAGTTGGAATATTTGTGGGATACACCGATACACCTCACAACTACCGAGTGTATTTTTTCGTAGGATCAAAAGACCGTTGTGCGACGGGATATAAAATTTCAGAGGAGAAAGCCATGCGGTGTTCGCTTGAGAGGGAGCTACACTTGCATGCGGATGAGGAGCCGTTAGTTCCTAAGGAGGAGCTTGCGGATGTGGATCAGCCACAAGAGGAAGTTCGGGGAGGTGGAAGAAACCACCCATGCAGCGCCAACCATCGGAGGGCGCATGCGCACTACGAGAAGCCGAGCGAGCGGCTCGAGATGAAGAGAAGGTTCTAGGGACCACCTGCGCACGGCGCATGGCGCGAGAGCAATCCATCGGATCGATACACCGGATACATGGCTCTTGTGAGTCAATGTGTCGTGATGGAGCCATCCTCTCTTTGAGGAAGGCTGCGGAGGAACCCGCATGGGTTGATGCCATGATCGAAGAATATGATTCAATCGTCAAGAACGATTGCATGGGAGATTGTCCCAAGACCGTGGGGAAATCGGTGGTGGGTTCGCGATGGATCTACAAAGTGAAGCAGGGCAGTGACGGAGTGTGGAGAAGTACAGGCGAGATTTGTCGCCCGTGGCTTTTTCGCGGATCGAGGGGATCGATTATGAGGAGACTTTTGCACTGTCAGCAAGGGTACTCTTCCATACGGACGATCCTTGCTCTCTCGGGGCCGCAGATGGGGTGGCACATCCATCGATGGATGTCAAGACTCGCGTTCCTCAATGGATTTATTGAGGAGGAGGTGTACATAGAGTAGCTCGAAGGTTTCGAGATCTTCGGCAGCTGAGTCGCATGTGTGCCGACTCAAGAGAGCACCGTACGAGGCCGAAGCAAGCACCTCATGCTTGGTACACTTGGATAAGACGACTACTTCACCGGGCTTGGATTCTCCAAGAGTGAGGGCGGATCTAACCCGTGCGTATTGTGGTGGAGGAAAGCTGTCGATCATCGTATCGTATGTAGATGATCCGATTTTGATCGGCGATGAGCGATTGATACTTTCATGCAAGGAGGATCTTGCACGAGAGTTCGAGATGAAGGACTTGGGCATCCTTCATTATTTCCTGGGATTGGGAGATTTGGCGCATGATGGAGGACCGTTTGTTTCTCGTAGCAAGTATGCCGGGAGATTCTGGAGAGGTTCAACATGCAAGGCTACAAGCCCGTCGACACTCCTCTTCCCGGTGGTTGGAGGAAGGAGGATGCTACTCGGCGGAGGTAGTGGATGCCATCGTCTCATCGACGATTTGGTGGGGTCGCTTATGTATCCGTTCAATACACGACTCGATATATGCTATCTGTTGTTAACCGGCTTTCGCAAGCTATGGTTAAGCCTACCAAGCTCTTTTGGAAGGCGGGGCAAGCATGTATTGCATTATATTAGAGGCACATCAGATATGGTCTATGGTACGAGACGGAGGATGGAGCGAAGCTTTCTCAGGCTTCGACGGTGCGGATTGGGCGTGAGCCCAACGGACCGAAAGAGCACAATCCGGAGGAGTTTTCAGCATTGGGTCGACAGCAGTTTCCTGGTACAGCAGGAAGCAGAGATCCGTGGCACTCAGTTCAGCAGAGGCCGAGTACATCGCAGCAAGCTTGGCTGCATGTGAGGCTATTTGGATGAGGAAGATCCTCGCAGGTTTGTTCAGGTTGCATTTGGAGCCTACAGTGATCTACTGTGATAACCAGAGTCGATTAAACCCCCGCTAATCCAAACATTTCATGATAGATCCAAACACATCGACACTGCGACCATCATATCGTAGATCAGGTTCGGCTGAGAATCATGATGCTTTCATATGTTCCCACTTCAGAGGATCGTGATGTCGACATCCTCGACAAAGGCGCTTTTAAAAGAGCAAGTTCTCGAATTAGAGGGAAAGAAAGATAGGGGTTGCGTATAATCCATATCTTGGGTCGAGAGGGAGAAGAAAATGCAAAAGAAGATGATGGATCTTAGTGAAATGAAGCCGCCTTCACTAAGTGGGCCCGCAGGCGAATTCTGGCGCAAAGTCTATTTTTAGACTATGTCCATTTTTAGACATATGGAGCATGGTTTGGGGATTCCAGTTTGTTATTCTTGGAGCATTGGTCATGTTGGTAAAAATAGATGTGACTCTATTTTTGTGACCTATAGGTCGATAGGTCGATGTCTATTTTTAGACTTCCTATCCTAAAAATAAGGAAGTCAAATATTATTTACCCTTAATAATATTTGGACTCTAAACGCGCTACTCTCTCGGGAGCACTTCGCCCGAGCCTTGGAAGTGGCTCATGATCCGACAGAGGAATTACACTATTCCTAAGGGTTTCGTGAGCTCATGCATGGTTGACTTCAAATAGACTTCGTGCGAAGTTTGGTGAGCCGATGAGACGCTGGTGGAGTCAGTCTTGCTTAACTTTAGTTGACCGGGTTGAGATTAGTTTAACTAGCTAATCAACTAGTAATGAGTGGAGTGAATTAAATATTATTTAATTCATTAATTATTAACTCATTATTCAACTCAAGAACACATCAGCTCACTAAGTAGCAAGGGATAGTTCAAAGGGAGACCAAAGTTGGAAAGAGGTAGATGAAAGGGTGGAGTTAGCTATAAGTGGCGACATCAGTTGGGCATGAGATTTGCACCGCACTTGGAGGAATTTCCCATGATGATTGTGCTGCCAATCCAAGGGGATTCAAACCTTGGATATCTATATAGACAAGCCATGATTGCGCAATAGAGGAAAAAGGCAATTAGTGGTGAGTTTTGAACCGCAACTCCGTTCAAAACCAAGCTAGTTTCCGTGTGTAACTTTATGAGAAAGTACTAAGTACTATGGAGGAGTATCAGACCGAGTTTGTTACATGATTTCTCCATTATAATATACACAATAGTCAAAGGGGTTTTCGCCTATGTGCTTTCCCATACATACCGTGTTTAATGTGTATGATGATCCGATGTGTTATCGCTTGTTTTATTTTCGCATGTGTGATGATTTGAGTGGAAGAGATTATGTGTTGCATATGAATTCGAATTGATATGTGATCAGGATAGTCTCGGTGGATAATTAATCATTATTCAGCAAATTTCTACACAAGGATGCCGGTATCACCACCTGGGAGGGAATGCATAATCTGCTCGAAGAAGAAAATCCCAGGGTAATGGAAGTCGTGGCTACTGCAGGTTCAAGTAATTCATCTGAAGCATCTCTTACAGAATTGGCTTGTTCATTTTTGCACCGGATAGCAGCAAGACCGAGAAGTCTTCCGTATACAGATATGGTAAAATGGGTGCTGGATAGCACCGATATTTTAGACAAGCAATTTAGAACTCCAGATCAAGAGCTCATCAGGTCATTCACTACAGAAGATTTGAGTGTTTATCAAAGCGGTTCATCACATACCCGTATGTACAGTACTGGTTCACTCACCTCTCCCTATTTTTTTGCTGCTGCTATATTATGTAGGCTTTTTGGAAAGCCTGACATAAATAAGGTCTTGCCTGAATGGCTTCCGGTATTAAATGCTGCTGTTAACGCTACCATTGTAGACTGGGCCAAAATACTGTCTGATAATTTAGCCAATGCTATTTTCAATTACCGGTCTAAATGGACTGTCTCTCAGAGGATTTATCCTCCTTTTTATCTTTCTGCCTATGTTATGGATTCTATCTGCTTTGTTTCTAAATTCCCTTTAATGGGTTGGCAATGGACAATTCACGATCCTTTGCCTATTCATGTGTATCACAAAGAACTATGGGAATCAAAATTTGTTCCTCATTTTTACAAGATTTTCCATGGCATAATGTTGCCGTTGTACAGAATATTGTATAATAAGGATGCTCCAAGGTTTTCTCCGGAAGCAGAAGTCGACATTCTCCCTGTCGCACGGTGGTTTGGAGAAGAGTTGTTTACCTATGTAAGGGTTTTTGGAAGCTCTGCTTCTCCTCATGTTTTACCCTTGTATGTTTCGGATAAACTTATAGCTCGGGAAATTGCATACCAAACCTGTGGTGAAGGAGGTTTGACAAAGGAATTAAAGGATAAGACGAAGGCCACCTGGCCACAATTTCCCGTAGCCTGTGGAGCATTTTCATTGTTTGATGTTGGTCATGCATTCAAAGAGGTAAGCAATATTACATGCTTACAACTGTTCAAGTTTTTGAGAAGGCTATTTGATCCATATGATGTTGTCAAATATTTCACCACTGCAGTTAAGGTGAGAGTATTTTCTGGAGAAGAAGATCCTTTTGATGATATGTTTCAAGAAAAATGTTCATTCAAAGAAATTTTGCATTTAGCTAAAACACAGTTTTCCCCAGAAGTGTTTCAGGAATTTAAAATCTACATAGAAATAAGATTGACTACTATCCCTTTGGATAATTTACGCTTGGAACCCACAAGGGAACCAACTCCTAGTGTCAGTCTCAATGGTAGCTTAGATACTGACAGGTCTAAATCAAAGTCTGACAAAGAAAATTCTCAACGTTCTCAAAATTCTGATAAAGATGAAGGCTCAGTGAAAGATACAGCTCAGTCAAAAGAGCTTTCACAACTACAAACTTCAACCACTCCACAGTTGAATCTTCCACCTCCCACTGTACAGCAACCATCCACCAGCATTCGATTAGATAAAGAATGTGAAACATTTAATGAACATGCACTTCTGCACCCTCAGAGGAGGTTTTGATGAATGAATGGAACGAGATTTATTGATATCTGTGTCTAATATCTGTTACTGATGTTGCATTTCTGTACTCTTAATGGATGTTGGATTAGGAAGAGATAAATCATTATTGCTTCTACCTCATGAGTAGGATCAGTTATAAATGGTACTTTTATCTCTTAACTATTTTTTTTTTCTGTGTTAAAAGTGATACTTATGTTCAGTTACTTATATATTGATGCTTGAATGCTTGAGTTATCATTTGGCACTTTTGTATGGTGATAACTATTTATTTGTGCTTGATGTATGAATAGCTTATTATGTGATATGTTTTTCACAATTGTTTCTTCTAAATTTTTATATGAAATGGTTTATCTTTATTGAATTCTTTTCTAATAATAATTGAATGATATTTATTATCGATTGTTATCTGAAATCATTTTAGATCGCATAAATAGAAATATTTACATCCCGGGTTAGTTTTAGAGTTAGATATTTCTTAGAATACAGTTTGCATATGAATAGATTAGAAATATATTAAAAGCATTTTACTTAGGAATTTTAGAAAAGAAATATCAAATCTCAAACACACACACACATATTGGGAAACTGGTCCCATTATCCCTAGTCGGACCCACTACACCAAATGGAAAAGGAGCTGCTAACCAAGGTCCAGACCAGGTGGGTATCCCCCTTGTTGTAGACCCGATTTTCGGGGCTTCAACACCTGTGTCATTTAAAAGAAGACTCAAAGGGATACTACAGATACGAATTTCAAATCTTTGGGATCCGAAATCCCAAAGATACAGCAGGATCAATAGCGAGCTCCTCAAAAGCAGGAAAAAGGTGTGTATCGTTTTTTTTAATTGCATAACATTTTTTTGATAAATAAGTTTGAAGTGGTTCCAAGGGAATATTGAAGCATAGATATCAGTATTGGGTTCTAAAATGCCTCCCAAAAAGAATTACACACCCATTAAGACCTCAAAAACTTCTACTTTAATGCATGAAGAGGAAGAAGTGCAGCATGATATATAAAAATTACGAGACCATGTGGAACAAATGTCGCTCTCTCAAAAAGCAACCAAAACATTAAATGGAAGCTAAAATGGATGGTTTAAAGAAAGGTATGGAAGCTGGAATGGAGGCTAATATGAATGGTGTGGAAGCTAATATGTATAGTTTGAATAATTCCATGTATGGTTTGAAGAATGACATGGAAGCTAAGATCAATGGTATAGAAGAAAACCTAAAAGCAGACATGGAAGGTTTGAAGGAAGGCTTGACAAAGTTGCTACAAGAAATTATTCCTAATGGCGAAAAGGTGCTAGAGGAAACTCATGATGAGAACAAAATAAATGCTACTCATGATTTCATAAACTCTAATGTTGGATTGAAGGCCCACCATATTCCAAAGATCGATATGAGCAAGTTTGATGGCAAGGATCTAGTAACATGGATACTACAAATGGAGCAATATTTTGATCTCCATAATGTGAAAAACACATAAAAGGTAGGTATTGAAACTTTATATTTAGAACACAATACATTTGTATGGTATCTATGGCTTTGCTCTCATAAAAAAATTGTCATTTGGTCAATTTTTACAGAGGAAATGATAGCACATTATGAGGATACAAAGAGAAACACCTTATTTAGCCAATTGATAAATCTCAAACAAAAGGGTTCAATGGTGGTGCACATTGAGGACTTACAAAAATTGAATATAAGGGTAACTAATATTCCATAGGAACATAGGATTGATGTCTTCATAGGGATTTTAAAGGATAGCATATAACATGAGGTTCGCCTTTGGGAACCTGACTCATTGGAGAAGACAATCAGGTTGGCAAGAAAAATTGAAAGAAAAATTATGGTGACAAGGAAGCCTATCACTCACAACTATAAATATGGAAGTGTTGCTACTCCTATACTTCCACAACCTACAAGGTTGACACCCCAACAATTGGAAGAAAAAAGAGCAAAAGGGATTTCCAACATTTGTGATAGAAAATACACTAAAGGTCATAAGTGTGTTGAGAAGAAACTATTTTACATAGATTTTGAAGAGAAGGAAGAAAATGAACAAGAAACTTAAAAATAAGAGGATATACACCAATAACCAACCATAGAGAAAGAAGAAATGAATCCGACCATATCTTGTAATGCATTGGCATGAATTACCACTCCTCAAACTCTCAATATAGAAGGACATATCAAGAAGAAAAATGTAATAGTGTTTATTGATTCGGGCAGTACTCACAATTTTATTCATTTTAAGGTATACAAGGAATTGAATTGATTCCTATACCCAGCACTATAGTGTCAAGTGATGGTTGCATATAGTGGAACCGTAAATTTCTCTAGAAAGTGCCATAATATCAAGCTAACCATGGGGGCATATGTATTGAATAGTCCAATTCTCTCCATTCCAATGGATGGTGCTGATGTTGTACCAGGAGTACAATTGTTACAATCTTTGGGGATGGTAGTGTTGGAAATTGGATAAACCAACTCTCCTCGTGTGTTTCTCGACATGGACTGACTGCCTCTCGTGGATCCTTATCTCTGGCGATGCGATCGTTGACTAACACTTGCAGATTTTTGTCTAACGGAAATCGTGATTCCCAACAATTGGTATCAAAGCCATTTCCTTCACTCAAAGCCTAACATCTTGAAGGTTGATCCTTAGAACACAAATGGCTAAGCCAAGGAAGAAAGTCTCCAATCCTCCTAAATATGTGTCTTCCTCAACCATCGAAATTGAAGTCAATCAATTTGCGAGGGCTCCATTTTTCTATGGAAACTTTGATATATGGGAGGAAAGAATGAGGAATTTCTTAAAGACTCAAGGTGTTGAAGTTAGGAAATCAGTGCTTAATGATGGCATGATAGTCGAAGAATCCAAGGAATACAATACAAGAGAAATAAAGGAAAATTTGTATGGGCTACTAAACTCTATGAAGGTAATTTTTGAAAAATGTTTTTCAACAAAAGGCATATGGGACAAAATTCATTATCTTCACTCAAAAGTGTCATTAACAATGATCTCTAGTCAAGAGGATGGTGGAAAACAAGAAAAAAATCCAGAACCGATCAAGGAAACTGAAGATAAGAGAGATGACGAGAAGGCTCAAGAACACCTAGAAAATGAAGAGAACAAAGAAGACTTTGAAGAATATCTCATAACTAAACTTATGACTACCATGGAAGAGATTAAGAATAAAGTGCAAGTTGGTAACCAAGACAAGACAAGGAAGGAATTTGACTTTTTCAAGCTTCAAGTACAAGAAAGAGATGACGAGTTCGCCAAACTTAAGGAGGAATTTCATCAAAACAAAATAAAGCATCATGAATAATTCATATCTATGACAAATCAATTAAATAAGGCAAAGAAAAGGGAAGAAAATTTTTCAAGCCTCCTTGAACAAAGACTTAAGAGCTTGAACAATCTTGAAGCAACGATTGGTCAATACAAGGAAGAGGAATCCACTCTTAGATCTCAACTAGAAGAAGCAAGGAAACAAGCGCAAGGAGCTGAGAAGGTGATGGAAACTTTGGCATTCATAGAAGGACAATTTGGTGAAGCTACAAGAATAAAAGAAGAAATGGAGAGAAGCCTAGCAAAGGATAATCAAGAAATCTTCATAATGAAATCAAATATCATCTCCCTTAAAATTGAAGTACACGAAGCAACAAGGATGATGGAAGAAATGAGGAAGAAACTAATCATGAAAGATGAAGATTGAAAAAAATTTAAAGAAGAAATTGTCACTCTTAAAAAGAAAGGTCTTTCGCTTAAAAAGAACTTGAAAAGCTCTCAAACCCTAGATGACATTATAAGTCATCAAAGATCTCCTATTTATAAATCAGGTCTTCGCTATGCAGTTGAACCCTCAAGAAAGAATGATAATGCTTCATACAACGAGGATGTGAGGAAGCCAGGAAGAAATCATACTCCCATTTCGAGCAAAGGCAAGAGTCAAGATGACATTATAAGAAACCCTAATCCAAGGAGACTTACAGATGATGTCAATAATACAAAAGGCAATGAATATCATCAAATAATCCCACGGTAAAAACACTTCAAAAGTACATCAAGGAAATCTTCATCTCCTAGGTACCAAATATATTTCTTGGATATTACTATTCTTGTAAAAAACTTTGGGCACATGGCAAAAGATTATAGGGAATATCAAAAATACAAATATAATGGTCCCAATCAATCTTCTAGAAGCAAATTTTCAATAATAAGTCATGATTTCTTATTCATGAACAAGATAAAGTGCTTCAATTGCCATAACAATCGACATATGGCACATAATTGTAACTTGACTTGGGTTCCTAAACAAGCTAAAACCATGACAACCAAGCCAGAGAAGAAAGTTACACAAGTATGGAGAAGGAAGCAAGTTGAATACGGAAGTCTTTTGAACACTCCAGCCAACAACACATGTTGTTGACTTGATAAAGTCATCCTTGATATTATAGGTATTTGATGATGAGACTCTGCTTAAAAGGAGATAATGCATATAGTTAGGGGGATTTTTTTTATTCATGAGCATCCTTGCAGAATCTATCCATGAATGGGTCCTATGAAATCCTTGATGAGTTACACATGGACAATCTTGATAGATCATCCCTCGAAAATAACTCCATTGAGAAAATCATGATATTACGATGATGTATTCTACTTGATTACACAATGCGAGCAATCCTTCATGAGCTAGAGGAGCTTATACAAGAAGGGGGATATGGTTCATCACATGAAGAGATGAAAACACATCTATCATGGACCACATTTCTAGAATAAAGAGTACCATGACAGGGGGAGTAGCATGAAGCAGCAAGAAGCAGCTTGATAGGGGGAATACTTGGGCACCCCGTTTTTCATTGATGTCAAAGGGGGAGAGAATATTGGAAGGGAAATAATATTTCCATCAATGAAAAAAGGGGATATTTCTGGTCAAGGTTTTCACTGATGTCGATATGGAATTTTTTGTGATGGAAAATTATTGTGATGTGTGTTGCCCTAGATGCCCATTGATCATAATACCTTATTAATGAAAGTCCTTGAACTAGCCTTGTTGTCAAAATATGATGATGTCATAAATTCATGTATATTATGTTATCCTTACTCTTGATGAAGAATAGTTAAAATATTAATGATGTCCTTACTCTTAATGAAGAAGTCTAAGATGCCATGTGCCAATTATGTGCCTAATATACAAGCCCTCATGTGAAAACACCCTAAACTTTGTCCTAGACATTTAACTTGATGATGAAATTAATGATGACACATTTGATGATGACTTGTATTGATGATCAAAATTGAAGCCCTAATAAAATACCCTAACCATTGATCTTATACATGAAAAATCATAAATCCCCAAGGTCTGCACTAAAAATTCCAAAACAGTCATCCCAAGGTCTGCACTAAAAATTCAGAACAATCACAACAAATTTTTTTTTTTCACCCTGGAGGCATCCTATCACAATGGCTCCTTTACCATCTTGAATAGGACTCGTTCCTCTTTCCAACGAGCCCTCACTCAACTCCTAACTCCAAATACTCTAAGAGAAATCAAATTTTAAAGTTGACACATCCTATTTTTTATCTTAGCTGACCTATGATCAGTTGCCTATGTCGGCTTCACTCCAAAATGACATGTCTATTCGTTATAAATAAAATACTATATAAATATGACGTCCAACATGTCATTTCAACCATGAATTCAGTGAATAATTAAGAGAGAAGAGGAAAGACAAGAGATAAAAGCCAAGGAGACAAGGAAAATCATTGTTGTCCATATCCAAATATTTTTTGAGGAAATTTATCTATGTTTAAGGGCGTTTATTTTTTAGCAGCTGGCCACAGAAATTTGAAAAAAAAAATCTATTTTGGTTTATATTTATTGACTATTGTGCAAATCCAATAGAATGCAGAGGACTGGTTGAGCGATTTTTTTGGTGTGACATATCTTTGTTACAAGGCTGCAAAGGAAGGTAGTTGTAGCAACATATTGTGAGGAATGTGTTTGAGGATGTTATGCCTAGTAAAGGTCTTCCCCTCAAGACGCATCTTCTAGAAAAGAATGTACAGGTAAATATATTGTGGACCTATCTCAAATTGGAAGCATATAAAAGAGATCAAATTTTCTTTTGTGGACTATGTTAATAACATCTCAGACCAGTCTCAATTGGAGCTTCAATTGTGGTTTAAACACCTCAAGAACAGGTCTAGAGGAGCTTGGACATTTAGCCTTAAGATAAAGAAGGTTACTTGGGCCCTATGATAACACATAATCTTGGCATCCCATTGTGATATCACATATCACTGAAATTCAGCCTAAATCTCAATTCAGACCAGTGGAATTTCAGGCATTGTTTTAGCTTAGTTTGGAGCTTGAAAAGAACTACTTTGGAGTAGAAATGAAAGTGGTTTTTTTTGTGGAGCACTCTTGAGGTCACCAAGTAGTAGATTTAAGTTGATCTGGAGGTAGTCACTATTATATAACCTTGTTGAGGAACTATAGTAGAGCGGATTTGTGGAAGACTTATTGGTCTGATATAGAGTAGGCATCCTTGTTTACACTTGGGGCGCTATTGGAGACAGTCTTGAAAGAATTATTGGAGTTAGTTTGGAAACATATTGAAGCACTAGTAAAGTGTGTTTTGTAAGCACTATCGAAGGCATCCTTAGAGTCTATCTCTTGGGCTTTTTAGCATTCTTGAATATTTGGAGCATACCTTGGAGAAGCCTTCATTGTCTTGGAGAATTCTTGGGACAACTTATTGAAGACATCTTGGAGACATTCTTGGATATCATGATGAAGACCTGATGAGGTAACCTTGAAGGATTATATTTTTGGTACCATGAAGAGCTGTGGAGACACCTTCGTGAGAAGACAAAGTTTCCATTAATGAGAGAAGTTCCTTCAAAATCATTTGAGGGAAGTGTTGAAGGTGAAGATTTTTTCAAGGCTAGTTGAAAAATATATTGGGAGCCTGTGGAGTACTAAAAAGGTATGCTTTTGATGATTATTTCAGTGGCTTTTTAATAGAATTTGTGAACCTTTTCGTGTCATGAATTTGGAAAGTAATAAGGAACTATAACAAAACATGTGAGAATTAATATGCAAGACTTAGCCACTGATAATGGTTATTTTCTATACAGGAAAAGGAGAAAACGAGGGATTGTCGTTCCAAAGGAAAGGACAAAGTCGAGATAACTGTTGTCCCTCTGGGCGAGAACCGAACGCAAACAAGGATAAACAGATCAAAGCAAATCGGCTCGGAAAAGAAGGAGAAGACACCAGCTCAGCGCAAAAGAAAAGACAGGATGAAGAGTTAACTGTTTGGCGAATCCCTCAGGATCTTCGATCCTGAGGGATCGCTTCTTTATTTTACCTTGTTACTTGGACATCTCCGCCGTCGTCTTTATATAAAGAGACAGCACTGTTAGTTTGGGATAGAAGGATATAGAGATAGGATACGCTTTTATGTAATTTTCTGTAAAACATCAGCTTTGATTATTAAGTTTCGTTGAGAACTGGTTCAATGTATTTTTGACCGATGCGTTAATAAAAGCTTGGTGATTATTTCATCTCTGCGTCTGGATTAACTTCAAGCGGTGTATCCTTGGAGGCTAAGGGCCCGGCCCCGAAGGACACTTGCTTCTGTACCATTACGACTTTATTTCTGTGTGGTTTGTTTATCATTGTTATTTGGTAATTTGATATGCTTTATAAGTTCATATTACATGCTCTGTTAAAGATTGAATCATTGAGGTTTTTACAGATAGAATCGTGTGTTGACTCCGCATCAAGTTATTAATCCTTTCAAGAGTTAATTGCATGTTCTTACTGTTATGTTACAGAGCTGTTATACTAAACGTTTGTGTTGTGTGCGTTTCTGATTTATCAGTACTGTTTCATAATTCATTAATAGTTATTGTTGTTCCTTTAGTGTGATTTGTGTGAATTGCCTTTAGAGTGAAATAATGTTATTTGATTACAAAGAGAGTATTTGAGTTAATAGATTAAGTTTGGTTACAACCCGCCGGACTTAGTTATTCAATTGCTGTTCCATTTTAGACTTGCTGTTCTATTCCAGAATTGTTGTTCAATCCTTTATTCGCTTTGCTGTTCCATTTACTTGCAGTTGTTGGTTTGGTGTGAGAGATGATCTAAGGCTGTAGTGAGCAGTGGCAGTCACTGTCTAGCTCCCAGGCTCGTGGTCCATGCTCTAGTTTCCTTTCTATCAGTTTCCGAAGGGATGGGTTATCACTGCCGAACCCTTGACTGATAAGCTGTTGAGTTTTCTGAGTGTGTGATTTGTTCTTTGAAGTAATTTAGTTACAAGCAAGCATCCGTTTACTCTTGTATTTCTTATGCACTGTACTACTAGCATTACTCTGACAAATGATAGCCTCGGATTGAGTCACTCTTTGTAATAACAAAACGCCCCCGGATTGACATATTAATGTGAGGTAATTAGAGGTGAAAGAGACCCTTTTTATAGCTCTACATTTTGGCGCCGTTGCCGGGGAAAGAGTGTAGCCATTTGTCTTTTTTTTCAGAGTAGTGTACGAGCCTGCTAGGGAGGAGTTGGATCCTAAAAACGGAAGGTAAGAACCTACGTGCGGAGCATGTAAAAGACCTGCTCCACTATCCGCTTTCCTGCAGATTTGTTTTTGCTTTGTTTGAATAGAATTTGGTAGTTCATTTTTTTTTGAGTGCATGACTAAGCAGAAAAGACCAGAAAAGAATATCAAACCCCCATCCAAGCCTGAAAAAGCTAAGGGGTCGGTGACCCTTGGCCGAACGACCTTCATAGACGAAATCTATAAGAAAATAGAATCTCAGCCATCAGTAGGCCTCAAGAAAAACATTTCTAAACCGCCTACTAGTTCCCTTCAGGCCACAGGATCACCATCTATAGCCTGCGCTGAGGTGCATAGTCAAACTGAAGAGCAGGACTTTCAAGAAATTGAAAATTCTACTCCAGAATTATTGCAGGAAGGGAACTCTAGCAACTTTTGTGAAGGAGAAGGAGAAACAGGGGAAACCAAGGAACCAAAATCCCCTATTGAGACAAATCAACCTTTAGATAGCCCAGATAAGGGGAGTGCTGCGAAAGTCATTGTTGAAGGAATCCAATCTCCTCAGACACCTGGTATTCCCATTATTCCAGATAAAGGAAGCGCTATTAAAAATATCCCTATCAAAACCGTTCCCACTCAACCTAGGAATACCCTCCTAGATATCCCAGAAGGTTATTGGCATATATTCGATTCCATGGCTCAAAACCAGCCAAATGCTCAAAACCAGCCAAATACTCAAACCTCCACATTACAATATCCTATAGTGGATTCTGCAGCAAATGCACCCATGAAAGCTATCCCTCTTCAGCATATCCCTACATTTCACGGACTCACATCAGAAGATCCGGATGCATTCTTATTCGAATTCGACGTGTTATGTAGGGGGTACGATTACACCACCGATCCCAAAAAATTGAAATTATTTCCCTCTACATTAAAAGGGGCTGCTTTAAGATGGTTTATGGGGCTAGGTGGCGGGGTTATCAACAATTGGGATCAAATGAAAGAATCCTTCTTAAAAAAATATCAGGATTATTGTAGATCTAGAGAATTAAAAGACGAAATATTTCAAATGACAGCCAGACCAAATGAAACACTAGAGGAGTATGTGGAACGTTTTCAGTACAACCTACAAAGATCTCCTTATGCATCGCTACCTTTACCTGATAATGTGTTAAAAACGGCATTAATGAGGGGTATGAAGGAACAATGGATTGAAACATTAAACATTATGGGCAAAGGGGATATTTATCAAGAGAGTTTTGCTGACATTATTGATTTGTGTATCAGGAGTTCGAGAGGCAGCACAAGAATAAAACCGACAGAATACGATCGGTTTGCAAGAGATAACAAAGTATCAGCAGAAGGAGTAACACGTGCAGAAATTGGAAATTTATTAGAAAATTTTAAAACTGACATTATGGGGACACTAACTACACAACTTGATATTGTGCAAGCTAAATAGAAGCAGCTGGAGGCGGAACAGAATTTGGCAATCTTCTGCCCCCGATGCAGGAAAAAACATAGCCACAAGGAGTGTCCATTGGATAAAGTCCAAACATGCGCCATCTGTACAAAAGATCACCTTACGGAGAGCTGCCCCTCACTTCCTGGATTGAAAGCGGTATATAAGGAAGCAGAAGAAGAACCAGAATCGGTGAATTCGATCAACCAGCGCCGCCCGTGGCAGCCAAGACAACCTGGTATGTTTCCGGATCCAACCTCTTTCTTTCAAAACCCACAGTATAATGCTCAACAATATGGTATGTGGCAAAATCAATCTCAAACCCCATTTACAAACTGGTCACCACAATCGTTTCCTTCTTCAAATCCATGGCTGAATCAAACAAGCCAAACTGGTTGGCCGAATTTCCCTTATACTCCACCATATTGGCAAAATGGCCCATACCCTTCACAGTGGACTCCCTCTACTTCACAAAGTTCACCCTGGCAGACAAGCTGGCAAAGACCGATGTAGCACCCAGCTGGAACTATTCCGCTCCCTCAACCTACTTTCCCAGCTTTACAACAAAATCCCCAGTCTAACCTGAGACCGCAACTCCCAGCCCAACCCGATCCCAATCCAAATAACAGACAGGTCCAATCTATCCAAATCATAGAATCACCAGAAATAGGACCTGACTTGAGGGAGTGCAATGACCTTCAGTTAAGATCTGGACGTATAATTGAAACTGAGGGAGATAAAACAGTTCATATTGAAGATCAGTTACCCAGAGAACATCAGTTACAACAAGAGGATGTAAATAAGCAACAAACCCATAATCAAGCAACCACATCCTCTCCTCCATTCCCAGAACGATTAGCCATACCACGACCCATACAATATCCTAACTTTGACATTCTGGGAGAATTACAAAATCTGTACATAAAAATTCCATTCCTCCAAGCCATTCAAGACATTCCCATATACGCAAAAACTATCAAAGAATTGTGCATAAAGAAACCAAGGAGGAATATAACAAATAATCCAAGAGTCCAATTAGTCGGTACCTTATCTGATCTATTGTCTGGAAGAGAAACACCCCTTAAATATGAAGACCCCGGGAATCCAATTATAACTGTTCAAATTTATGGTCAGACCCTGTCTAATGCCTTAGTGGATCTAGGGGCTGCAATTAATATTTTAACAACCACAACTTGCCAAAAGCTCGGCATTACATCTGTAGAACCCACCTCTACTCTGTTAGAATTGGCTGACCGATCTGTGGTTAGACCAGAGGGCACTCTACATGATGTCATGGTCTCCGTAGAATCCTGGGAGTATCCAACCGATTTCCTGATAATTAATCCAAAAACCCGACTTGATGGACATCCACTAATTTTAGGTAGACCTTGGCTTGCCACTGTCGATGCCTACATTGGCTGCCGGCAGGGAAATATGACCATAACCAGGGGACCGAATAGCAAGAATTTAGTTCTATATCCTCCAGCGCAGCCAAGTGTCACAATAATCAAAACTAATAAACACCCTGTATCATACCTTACTGATAACATCAGATCTCCATTAACTATACAAGAGGCACTCGATTTTAAAGATCAAACAGAAGACGATGCCATTAATAATTTCATTACTCAAACTGAACCTCGCACACAGTGTCACATGATAGAAGCAGCATTTGATAATGAATTGGAAGAAGATCCCCTGAAAGATATGCATGACCAAGTGATACCTGTTACTTCTGTTGCAAATAGTAAAACTGTGGAAATTGCACCGGGGAAAACTTTAAACATCAATGCTAATCTCACACCTGAACAAGAAACAAAGCTCATCCATCTGTTAATAAAATATCAAGAAGCATTTTCATGGGACTACCCTGATATGAAAGGAATCGATCCCCAGTTATGTACACACCACATTTATATAGAAAAAGATGCCAGACCTGTGCGTCAGCCGCAAAGGAGACTTAATCCTCATCTAAAAGATGTCGTAAAAACTGAACTTCAGAAACTTTTAGATGTTAATTTTATCTACCCTATTTCTGATAGTAAATGGGTCTCTCCGCTTGTGGTGGTGCCAAAAAAGAACGGAAAATGGAGAATTTGTGTGGATTATAGGGAACTAAACAAGGCAACACAGAAAGATCATTTTCCTCTCCCTTTCATAGATCAAGTATTGGATACTTTAGCAGGGAAGAAGTTCTTTTATTTCCTGGATGGCTTCAGTGGATACAATCAGATTCAGATTGCCCCTGAAGACCAGGATAAAACTACTTTTACTTGTCCCTGGGGAACATTTGCCTATCGAGTTCTACCTTTTGGCCTATGTAATGCTCCTGCCACATTTCCGAGGGCTATCCTTAGCATTTTTGCAGATTTAATAAATGATGGACTTGAAGTTTACATGGATGACTTTACACCATATGGAGATGATTTTGATCCAGCTCTAGACACCCTAGAGAAAGTCCTACAACGCTGCATTGTTACCAGGCTTTGCTTAAGCCACGAAAAATGTTTCTTGATGATGACTGAAGGACTTATCCTAGGACACTATGTCTCAGCAGCCGGCATTCAGGTAGACCCGGCCAAAATCCAAATACTTTTTCTTATTCCCACTCCTACTACTCAAACAGAGGTACGCAGCTTTCTTGGATTTTCCGATTATTATAGACGATTTATAGAGCATTATTCGCACATTGATGCTCCTTTATATGCACTAACTGGTAACGTTGATTTTCTTTGGACAGAAAAATGTGACCGTGCTTTCGAGGATCTAAAAGAGCTTGTATCCACAGCCCCAGTCCTTCGAGGACCAAACTGGGACCTACCATTCCAGATATCATCTGATGCCTCAGATACAGCCATTGGCGCAGTCCTTGGGCAGGAGGAGGATAAAAAACCATATGCTATCTATTACATCAGCAAAAATTTATCCCCTGCTGAATTTAATTACACTGTTACTGAAAAATAATTCCTGGCTGTAATACATTATGTCAATAAATTTAGACATTATATTACAGGCTATCCTGTTATCTTGTATACAGACCATTCTGCAATAAAATATTTAGCAAATAAGCCTGTCACAAATGCCAGAGTAACTCGATGGTTAATCTTATTGCAGGAATTCGACATCACAATCAAGGACCGGCCTGGCAAAGAAAACCCTGTAGCCGATTTTCTTTCGAGAATACCAAAATCAAGCGATGCAGCAGCAGTTGAAGATCAATTTCCGGATGAGCACTTGGTTGCTGTTGCCGTTCAAACACCCTGGTATGCTGATGTTACCAACTACCTCGCAGTAGGTAAATTACCAAAACATTTAACTCCTAATGAGCGCAAGCAGATTATTCAGAAAAGTTCTCGATTCTCGTGGATTGGGGGCTATTTGTTTCACACAGGAGCAGACATGCATATCAGGCGATGTGTTAGAGAGGATGAAATATTTGACATCCTAAAATCCTGTCACGATGGACCGTGTGGGGGGCACTTCGCTGAGCGTAGAACTGGACATAAAATATTGCAGACAGGATATTACTGGCCTACGATCTTCAAAGATGCAAAGAAGTTTGTCCAAGCCTGTGACAGCTGCCAGCGAGCAGGACGACCTGGTCAAGCCGATGAGATGCCTCTGAAACCACAGTTAGTCATCGAACCATTCGAGCGATGGGCTCTTGATTTCGTTGGACCCATCAACCCCTCATCAAATCAGAAAACATATATCTTGGTGGCAACAGAATATGTCACCAAATGGGTTGAGGCAGAAGCATTGCCAAGAGCCACAGAGGACTCTGTCATACAGTTCATGTTCCATCGATTTGTTCGTTATGGCCTTCCCAGAGAAATAATTACAGATGGAGGACCACAATTTTTTGGGCATAAATTAGCTGCAACACTCAACAATTATCATGTCCAGCATAAAATCACTACTCCATATCACCCACAGGCGAATGGGCAGGTAGAAAGTAGTAATAAGATAATAGAATCAATCCTAACGAAAACCATTGCGTCACATAGGCGTGATTGGGATACCCGACTACCTAAAGCACTCTGGGCCTATAGAACCACATGGAGGAGCACCACCGGTTACTCACCTTATCAATTAGTGTTTGGAAAACAACCCATTTTTCCCATAGAATTCGAAATCCAAACATTACGGACAGCACAGGAAGTTGGCCTAGATCTAAGCGAGGCACAAATCAATCGACTGCAGCAGATCAATGAATTAGACGAAGTTAGGCTCTCTGCATTACAAAATACAGCATTAATTCAATAGCAGCGAGCTAAATGGCATGATGCACTCATCAAAAACAAAGTCTTCCACGAGGGAGACTGGGCTCTGTTATACGACTCTCGGTTTCAGGACTTCCCTGGAAAACTTCAGACTCGATGGTTGGGACCATACGAAATCCAGAAGGTGCATGACAATGGAACCCTTACTCTAATCACCATTGACGGTTCTGGATATGCGTTCAAAGTAAATGGCCACCGAGTCCATCTCTATCGCAAACCACTCACTCGGGAATCCTTCTGCCAGCAGCTACGCCGAGACACTGATATGGAGATCTTAGGAGAGGAAGAGAAATCTTCCTCACCTATAATTCATTAAGGGTTCATTTCTTTTTGCAATTTGTACATAAGTTCTTGTTTTTTTGAGTGATTCTTGTACATAAGTTTGAATTAAATATTTTCTTGTCATTTTTGTTGTTCCTTTTTTTCACAAAGTTCGATTTTTGCTCTTCTAAAAATAGCATATGCGTGTTTTTGTATAATGTTGGTTTTGCTTGTTTTGCTGTTCCTTTTCTAAAGGAACAGCATCCGGGATCTCTGCTGTTCCTTTTTCAAAGGAACGGCATTGTTACATTTTCTGCTGTTCCTTTTGGTTACCACTGTTCTTTTTCTTCAAAGAAACAGCGTTCTTTTATTGCTGTTGTTCCTTTTTCAAAGGAATTGCATTTTGAGTGTTTTTATAGTATTTTTATTTTTTTTTGTTGTTCCTTTTTCCCAAAGGAACGGCATTTGCATTTTTGCTGTTTTTTATCATCCGTCGTCGTTTCTTTTCCAAAGGAACACCACTCGCATACTTCTGCTCTCCTTGTGAAACAGCTTATTCTTTTTGCTGATCTAAATTGCGGATGCTTCTTGCCCGTCTTCTTTCTAGTCTTTAAGATACAGCTATGTATTTGTGCAATGAAATATAAAATCACAACATACCGAAATCTGCAAACCATAAATCGCTATATCTATAAGGCTCTGCATTAGTAAGAGGACAAATGGAAGGACATACTTATTTCTTACCTTTTGTTGACATGGTTTTACTAATTTGGCCTGATTGGTTATCTTTATCATGTTGATTCCCTTAACCTTTTTTTGATTAGTACTTGGGAATAAGAGCAAAGAGCTTATATCTTCCTATTGAGATAATAAGACTTCTTCCACCATTCCTACTCTTAAGGAGTGTTGAACCACCCTTTGTGTATAAATAAGGAAAAGTATTCTATAAAAAAGAAAAATATGTGAACATGATATGTGAAGTGTCAAATGCAGGATAGGGGGTCTCATCGAGAGCCAGCCTACCATGATCATGAGGATGGAAGTGAAGTGGCATTCCCATTATGGCCACCACACCAGGGATATGGTCCAAAAGGTATATCAACTAAACGAACCTTGGAATAGGAGGTCTCATCACGAGCCGGCCTGTCCACGTTTCGCTCCTTCCTCGTGAATGGCATTATGGTTAACTGGTCACCAAGCCAGCATAATGGTCTACATTTTGACATAACAACATTCCTAAGTATACAAAAAGGATCATGGTTCCGAGGGTGAAAAAACAACTCTGCCAAGGTTATGGACACCTGTTGGCAGCAGAGTACTGTTAATGGTATTGAAGTCACCTTGCTTACACCAATGGGTAAAGATACTAATATTCTTTTGTTTCTTATATCCTAGGAACTAATCATATGTCATTTCCCGATTTATATATCGCATGAACATTTATCATTACCAATCATGGCAACAGAAGTGACCATGACCACTTGAGATTGGCAAGTACGATACATGCCCTATCCATCAGCCTCAAATCATAACACAACAGCCTCTTATATAATACGCGATCAATTCTCCGCCTCGATTTCGGTAATTCGTTGTCCTTTTCAACATAGCATAATTCCATATGCTGTTCCTTTCTGACTTGATTGCAGACCGGGTGCCGCTCCTTTATTTGCCGGCTGGGACAGCCTATCACATTGCGGGGGGGGGAGGTTAACCTCATCATTCCCTGAATTACGTGTCAGCTCACTATTCGGGAAAGCTAGTATACGACGATTTGGCATGGTTTAACGGCATGGCATTTCTATTTTTGTCACAAGTTGCTTTCTGTTGCACTGTTGCATACTCTGTGTTTTTTCGAAACCTTGCGATTATCATCCTCTCTGTGTTTCAAACAGAAAACGTAGTTGCCGTTCCATTTAGAATCTACAGTGAAACCATGGGAGGAAGGGCAATTCGAAGCGAGCCTCAACAGTTGACGATCTCTGCTGCTGCCCGGGAGATCCTGGAAAGAGCAGGATGGTTGAATTATTTCAATCGCCTACAGGAGTCCAATGAAACAGTAGCGATGGAATTTTTGCAGAATCTACAGGATGATCACTCCACAGTAAGGGGGAAGCGGATAGCGGTCACTGATGACATAAATGCAGAAGTTTCAGGGCTACCAGCCACCGGACCGGTATGGACATTAAAAAAGGAACGATTACAGAAGGTCATGGAAATTTTCCAAGATGAAGGCCAGAATTTGACAATTAAGGGGAAGGGAGTTCTGCCAGCAACCCTAGGAGAACCCTGGACGGAGCTAGCAAGAACAGTGCAGAGCTACATCACCTGCGAAGGAAGGAAAGACGTGGTAAGACCACGACATCTTAAACTTTTAGTTGTTTTAAAGCAGAAATGCTCTGTAAATTTACCTGCACTCCTGAACTCCTTACTGCATGATGCTGCACAAAGTATAAAAAAGGCACAACACGTAGAGTCAGTCGTTAGTCACCATGGGTTGATACGACTAGTTGTTAGTTATGGTCTCACCCAGCAGCAGAGCAGCTGGGAAGAGCTGATTGCAATGATTGAGGGGGGATTGACAGAGCCATCCCCAAAACGTAGACATTCTATAAGCACACCAGAGCGTCCGGCCAAACGCAGAGAACATGTTGCTAGTACATCAGAACAACCAGAGATACATCAAGAATCGGCAAAGCGCAAGCATGCCATTGATCCACCCGAGCAACCAGAGGAACCCAGAAAATCAGCTCGGTTAGCTCAGATGAGAGGAAGCATAGATAAGCCCAGAAAATCAGCCTGGTTGGCTCGGATACGAGGAAGGCTGGAAAAGCTCCAGGGAAGCACCAGCCAACCAGTGATAATTGAAGACGAGCAACCCGAAGAAGAAGCAGCCGAGCCTTCGGGAACAGAAATAGAAGCAGAAACTGAACAGGAGGAAGAAATGGGACAGCAGGAAGATAGCCCATTACAAGACCTACTGGGAGATGATGACTTGGCCGCAGTCCTAGCTAATATGGGTAAGTATGGCCAACCTTCTAGTTCAGAGGACCCCCACGACAAACCCCAAGAAGAAAACATGCCTGTTCATGATGAAGAGGAGGAAAATACTGAACGGGAACAATCTGTTCCCAGGTCACAAGAGGAAATTCTAGAGGGAATAGGAGCAGAAACAACAGTTGCTCAGGAAGAGACAGAACCAGTCGAGGTTCCTACCCCAGAACAGCCAGAGCAGAATAGTGAGGAAGAACCCCAAGAGGAAGATTTAGCAACTGGTCATGATCCAGTCCGCAGCAGACAGACTGCTGTTCCTTCGAATGGAACGCTGGAAATTAAGAAGTTGCGGATGGAACGGAGTAAATTGTTGAATACGATAACCCAGCTCAGACAACAAATTAGGATTCTGAAAAAGAACCAGAAGGTAAGAAAGACCGGAGGGAGGAAAAAGAAGGCCAACAAGCGGCCTGTTGTTCAAAACCCTACCGAGAATCCAGCTGCCGTTCCAAATGATGCTGAGGAACGGGAACAGACGGATGTTCGCGTTAAAACAGAAAAGGATGATATAAGGATCAGTGACAAGCAAGTTCAGACAGAGGCACCACCCTCAGGGGTAATAAGGGTTCTGAACTCCAAACAGCATAATAAGAAAGTTCAGGTAAAACTCCCGGCCTCCACTGACCTATGGAAAAAAGATCCGAAGACAAAAACCTTGCATAAGATGGTGAAGCAAGCCCAGCAAGAAGTCGAACAACTTAGAGAGAAAACGGTTCCCCGAGAAAAATATGAAGAGTTATAGCAGCAACTAAGGGACGTCAGTCAATCCAAAAGCCAGGCCTTTGAAGGGTGGAAAAAGGAACAAGAGGAAGTTGCACACGTAACCCGTAGACTAGATACTGTTATCAAACAGATGAATGACTTGTGTTCTTTATACAATGATGTTTTAGCATGTAGGGCCCCTGCTAAAAACTATGCTCTGTTTTTATTAGAACAATATTTACAATTAAAAATAAAAGCTGTTAAAGCAGGCACCCCTATACAAATCAACACTGTCAATGACTTTATAGACTGCTGTAAACATTATGGAGTGAAAGTCCAGAGATTGTTGTGTGAACTTTATTTGCACGACCTTGTGCTAAGTCAGGAGACTGAATTAAAACCTGGCCCTTTCATTGGAGACATCCAATTCCAAGCATTCATTTCATTCGGGGTTAATCAGATTAAGTGGCTCAAAGCCTATGATACTTTCCAGAGTCAGGAAAATGGTCTAGATTTACGAGTTAGGGCTGAGCCTAGGAACCCAGTACAGTTGTGGAAAGCACATAGATATCTTATAAGGGCTCCTGGTGCCATTGAAACATTAGGACCCATGCATGAGGCACTCATTCGAGAGAGTTTAGAGTATTTTCTTTCCATCAAAGACTTGGCCATTAATGCAGCCAAATTTCGATACCGAATCTCTGATCCAAACATCCAGCTCAGGGAACCATTTAAGTATGAAAACTTTGAGTTAGTTGCCGACCGTTTGAACCTCTATGGTGAGAGCATTCTGAAAGCAGGGTCATCCTGGTTAGGATATAGATTTCGCACTCCTATTATTTGGCACCCTGCACCCGGATACCAGGCCCTGTATGATATGCCTGAGGGGCAAACAGGTCAGTTCTTTGACTATCTAATCACTCAACATGGTTGTAGGCCTCCACATGAGACTCCTTCTCCAGCATATTCTCTCACTGCATTGCATGTCAACTACAATGTTTTCATGAGGACATGAAACAAGGTAAGCAGGGGGGTGTGTGGATTACTAAAAAGGTATGCTTTTGATGATTATTTCAGTGGCTTTTTAATAGAATTTGTGAACCTTTTTGTGTCATGAATTTGGAAAGTAATAAGGAACTATAACAAAACATGTGAGAATTAATATGCAAGACTTAGCCACTGATAATGGTTATTTTCTATACAGGAAAAGGAGAAAACGAGGGATTTCCGTTCCAAAGGAAAGGACAAAGTCGAGATAACTGTTGTCCCTCTGGACGAGAACCGAACGCAAACAAGGATAAACATATCAAAGCAAATCGGCTCGGAAAAGAAGGAGAAGACACCAGCTCAGCGCAAAAGAAAAGACAGGATGAAGAGTTAACTGTTTGGCGAATCCCTCAGGATCTTCGATCCTGAGGGATCGCTGCTTTATTTACCTTGTTACTTGGACATCTCCGTCGTCGTCTTTATATAAAGAGACAGCATTGTTAGTTTGGAATAGAAGGATATAGAGATAGGATACGCTTTTATGTAATTTTCTGTAAAACATCAGCTTTGATTATTAAGTTTCGTTGAGAACTGGTTCAATGTATTTTTGACCGATGCGTTAATAAAATCTTGGTGATTATTTCATCTCTGCGTCTGGATTAACTTCAAGCGGTGTATCCTTGGAGGCTAAGGGCCCGGCCCCGAAGGACACTTGCTTCTGTACCATTACGACTTTATTTCTATGTGGTTTGTTTATTATTGTTATTTGGTAATTTGATATGCTTTATAAGTTCATATTACATGCTCTGTTAAAAGATTGAATCATTGAGGTTTTTGCAGATAGAATCGTGTGTTGACTCCGTATCAAGTTATTAATCCTTTCAAGAGTTCATTGCATGTTCTTACTGTTATGTTACAGAGCTGTTATACTAAACGTTCGTGTTGTGTGCGTTTCTAATTTATCAGTACTGTTCCATAATTCATTAATCGTTATTGCTGTTCCTTTAGTGTGATTTGTGTGAATTGCCTTTGGAGTGAAAGAATGTCATTTGATTGCATAGAGAGTATTTGAGTTAATAGGTTACAACCCGCGGGACTTAGTTATTTAATTGCTGTTCCATTTTAGACTTGCTGTCCTATTCCAGAATTGTTGTTCAATCCTTTATTCGCTTTGCTGTTCCATTTACTTGCAGTTGTTGGTTTGGTGTGAGAGATGACCTAAGGCTGTAGTGAGCATTGGCAGTCACTGTCTAGCTCCCAGGCTTATGCTCTAGTTTCCTTTCCATCAGTTTCCGAAGGGATGGGTTATCACTGCCGAACCCTTGACTGATAAGCCGTCGAGTTTTCTGAGTGTGTGATTTATTCTTTGAAGTTATTTAGTTATAGATAAGCATCTGTTTACTCTTGTGTTTCTTATGCACTGTACTACTAGCATTACTCTGACAAATGATAGCCTCGGATTGAGTCACTCTTTGTAATAACAAAACGCTCCCGGATTGACATATTAATGTGAGGTAATTAGAGGTGAAAGAGACCCTTTTTATAGCTCTACAGAGCCTTGAAGAACTATTAAAAATATTTTGAAGAATTAAAGCAGTATATTGGAGCCTTAGAGGATAGGAGTCCTCAAGAAGACCAGGTTGGAGACTATACCAGAGATAGGGTTGGAGCCCTAGAGGTTGGTGCCTCAAATTGACAATTTTGGTGCCTTGGGAAGATAGGGTTGGATCCGTAGAGGTCAGAGCCTCGTGATGTCAAACTCAGTGCTTGGCAAAGTATAGGTTGGTGCCTGGAAGGATTGAAGATCAGCGTCTTCATCTAGGTTTGGAGCCCTACATTATTTATTCTTATTGTTTATTTTGTGTTCTAATTATAAGTGATGTAACTGGTAAAAATAACATTTTAAAAGAAACATTGGTTCACCCCCCTCTCAGTATTTCCAACAATTGGAATCAGAGAATAGGTCACGAGTTTGATACACACCCGACTCGCGTTGGGGGGATATTGTTGGACATTTGATAAACCAAAGCTCCCCATTTTTTTCGTGACATGGACTAACTGCCTCTCATGGATCCTTATCTCTGTTGATTTGATCGTTGACTAACACCTGCAGGTTTTGTTCTAATGACAATCGTGATTCCCAACAGGTAGCTTTTAATTTTCAAGAAATTTTCTTAAATTTTTTTTAGAACTAACGGGAGTTGAATTACGATGTATCGCAGGGATGCTAGGAAAGATAATAAGTTATAATTTCATGAAAAATATTATGAAGAAATAACAACAAGGTGTAATTGCACAATTATTCTCACTATAAATTCCAACATAAAAATCATCTATTTCTCCAGATCTCCAAAAATTATTGGACAATCAATCCAAGGTTTTTTAAACTCCCAAAGTACTCCCACCTATTCGTGATCATGATCATGATATTCATTTTATTCTAGGAAGTGTTCCTCCAAACATCAAGCCTTACAGGTATCCTTATGTCCAGAAGAGAGAAATTGAATGTATGATTACAGAAATGCTAGAGGATAGTATAATTCAACCTAGTCAAAGTTATTTCTCTGCTCCAGTAGTATTCATGCACAAGAAGGATCGATCATGGTGCATGTCTCCAGATTATAGGGAGCTCAATAAGCTCAATATTAAAGATAAATTTCCCATTCATGTGATTGATGAACTATTAGATGAATTACATGGAGCAATTTATCTCACCAAGTTGGATCTTTGTTTAGGATATCATCAAATTAGAATGAAGATTGAAGACCTTTCGAAAACAAAATTTAAAACTCATGAGGGTCATTATGAATTTTTGGTCATGTCTTTTGGCCTTAAGAATGCACCTTCTACATTTCAAGGGTTAACGAATTCTATTTTCAAACACTTCTTTATAAAATTTGTGTTATTATTTTTTAATGATACACTAATCTACAACAGGTCTTGGAAGGATTGTGTTCAACATGTTGATAGGGTGGTCAAACTGTTGGAGGAGAAACAATTATATGAAAAAACCTCCAAATGTTTCTTTGGAGTACAAGAGGTGGAATATCTGGGTCATATTATATCTCAAGAGGGTGTTAAGGTAGACCCTAAAAAAATTAAAGCCATTAAGGAATGGAAAGTCCCCACAACCATAAAGCAGTTGCGAGGATTTATCGGGTTAAGAGGGTATTATCGCAAGTTTGTTAAGAATTACGGGAAAATAGCATCACCTCTAACAACATTATTGAAGAAAGATGCATTTTCATTGACTCTTGAAGCAACTAAGGCCTTTGAACATCTTGAAGAGGCAATGTGCCAAGCACTGGTCTTAGCTATGCCATACTTCAAAAAAACCTTTATTATGGAATGTGATGCCTCGGGAAATGGATTTGGTGTTGTTTTAATGCAATAAGGAAGACTCGTTTCTTTTGAAATTCATCCAATCAAAGTATTTACAGAAATCTATTTATGAGAAGGAAATGTTGGCAATACTACATGACTAAAGAAATGGCGACCTTACCTAATGGGAAGACACTTCAAGGTAAAAATTTGTCATGATAGTCTTAAATACTTTTTGGAACAAATACTATCTTCAAAAGAGTAGCAAAAATGGGTCACTAAGATGTTGGGTTATGACTTTGAAATCAACTACAAAAAAAGGGAAGCTAAATGTTGTTGCAGGTGCACTCTCAAGAAAGGATGACGATGTGGAAGCATTGCTTTGTGCCATTTTTATTATCCAACCTGATTGGATAACCTAAGAAAGGGAGGAATAGAAGAATGACGAAGAAGTATGGACACTCATTCAAAAGTTGCACCAAGGTCCCAATACATTTGATACATTTAGTTGGAAAAATGATTCCTTATGGTACAAATATCAGTTATATCTTTGTAATAATTCCCAACTAAAACAAAATATTCTTTTGGAATTTCACACCTCTCCCTTAGGAGGACACTCAGGATTTTTAAAAACTTACCACAAGGTGAAGAAAGGATTTTTTTTAGGATGGCCTTCAATCTAATATTCAAAATTTTGTGTCGATATTTTTGGTTTTCCACTAAAATAAATTTGAGACATTTAATACCCTAGGTCTCATATAGCCTTTATCCACTCCAAGTCAATGTTGGGAGGAGGTTTCAATGGATTTGATCACAGGTTTACCGAAGTGCGAAGGAAAGAGTGTCATCATGGTGGTAGTTGATATATTTACCAAGTATGCACACTTTTGTGCATTATCTCGTCCTTTTAAAGCGAGTACAGTTGCTACTACATTTATGGAAACAATTCAAAAGCTACATGGAAACCCAAAGTTTATTGTAAGTGATAGAGATCCCATTTTCACTGGAAATTTTTGGATGAATTTATTTTCTTGTTTGGGTACTAAACTAGCTCATAGCTCATCTTATCATCCTCAATCCGATGGGAAAAATGAGATAGTGAACAAATATTTGGAAGGATATCTTCTTTGCTTTGTATCTGATAAACAAATACAATGGGTCAATTGGTTACCTCTGGCTGGATGGTGGTATAACACTTCCTTCCACACTGCAGCAAAAATGACCCCATTTGATATCATCCACCGTCCATCACAGCATCTTTAAGAGAATTATAAGTTTCAACCAGTGGAATATGGCATCGAGCATCAACAACAAGTTCTCCAACTCTTAAAAGATAACCTAAATTTGGCAAAGAATCGAATGAAACAACAGACAGATCAACATCACAGCAAGAGAATTTTTGATGTAGGCGACTAGGCATTTTTATGGCTACAAACATACAAACAAAGGTCCCTCAAGCAAGCTAAGAAGGATAATAAATTATATCCAAATTACTATGGTCCTTACAAGGTGTTGCAAAATATTGGTACTATGGCATACAAATTGGAGCTTCCTGCATCTTTAGGAGTGCACCTAGTTTTCCATGTTTCATGCTTAAAGAAGGTTATAGGTGACAAAATTCTAGTTCAAACAATATTGCCAAAACTTGATGAGTAGGGTAAAATCATATTGGAACCTAAAGTAGTCACAGAAACAAGAACTTCACAGCTACGAAATCGATCAATTTTAGAGTATCTCATCAAGTGGAAGAAATTATCCACAGAAGATTCCACATCAGAGGATGATAATTTTATACGGAAGCATCCATAACTACTCAAGCATTGAGGACAACAATGTTTTGAATGTGGGGCATGTTAGGTCCCTATATTAACAGTGTATTCCCTTATTGTTGTTAATGTAGCCCCCTTCTTGTTATTGTTGTCCTCTTGTAGTCCCCATATTGTTATTATTGTGCCCCATAAAAGACCACTATTGTTATTGTTGTGCTCTTACATTATTATTGTTAGGTCGGCTAGGATTATATTGTGACCCCATGGACTCCTATATATAGAAAGGAGGTTTTTTCATTTGTATCATCTAATAATTGTTCATTTATGTAATGTAAAGGAGGTTTCCCCCTCAAAGAGGATGATTTCTAAGTTTTTGATCTCTCTTTTCTTCTATTTTGTGAGCTAGTTTCATAACATCTGCTCAGTTTCCTTGGCTTCCTTCCAGGTAAGTTACCTCTTTCCAATATTTTACTCAGCTTTCAATGAAGTACCCTGTTGGAGAGGGGTCCCCTAAGGCACAATTTCTAAAGAGTTTTTTTGTATGTTTTTATGTGTGCACTGCATAGATGAAGTCAAAGGGATTTTTGCCCCAATTTTGGATGTAATTAAGCTTAAATGTAAATTGTGGGCCTCAAACCATGGTTTGAGACCATATTATCTGTGTGCTAGGCATATTATAAATAGATAGAGTTCGTCTAAGATAAGTAGTTTAGTTGAGTCTTAATTTCTAGGTCAATGAATGTTATGAGATATTGATAGCATTTTTTGTGTCTATAAGGGTTTTGGGTTGGGTGAAAGGCTCCTGCTGGTTGTGTGTGCGGAGACCTAGTCTTGGCTATGTGCGGACTCTAGTGGTTGTGTGCACGGAAGGGATTGTAAGGGTATTTGTAAGGGTTTTTTAAGGAAATACAGTTGATGTATTGATAGTGTTGGGTGTGGAGCCTGATTATCTTGTTTACTTTGTATCACAGCATTGGACCCCTGTACCTTAAAAGGGGCAGCAACGCCGCCCATAATTAATCGCTGCCGTGGGGGGTCTAGGGGGGGTGGCAGGGCTTTTCGGAGCCCCCCACCCTGGCGGGGGGTTTTGGGGGCAGCGCCCCCGAAGCTAAAAACAGATGTAAAATTGCCTTATAAAAGTATAGTAATTTCTAGTCAATCTGGGCCATTCATAGGCGGATGATCTGACGGTAGAAGTTATGTTTAGTTTAGGGTTTTTTTCCCTAGAAGGCAACCCCCTTGTAAATATGAGGGTATTGTATTGCAGCTATGTATTATGTGTGTATTCTCAGAGCGAGAAATAGATAGAGAGACTGTGAGAGAGAACAGAGGATATTATAGCAGATCTGTTGTAGGTTTTGTCTCTTCAATTTTTTGTTGGATAATAGAAAGGAAGGACTAGCTATTCAGGGTGGAAATAGCCCAAACTGGGTGAACCACGTATATCTGTGTCTCTCTGGTTTTATGTGTTTTGTGTGCTTGTATTTTTCACATATTTTATGTGTTGCATTGCTCCATAATATATAATTTTCTAACAACTGGTATCAGAACCGAAGGTCTATTTGGCTAATAAAATCGCAGGAAAGAAGGGTTCTTGGTTCGAGTGGGAGCAATGGCGGAAGATGGTAAATTTAGGGTCGAGAAATTTAATGGAAAAAACTTCCTGTTGTGGCAGATGCAAATGGAATATTATCTGTATCAGAAAGATCTGTACCTACCATTGAGCAGAAAAACAAAGAAGTCGGTGGCCATGACAGACGCGGAATGGAACATTCTCGATAGAAAGGCACTCGAAACAGTACGGTTGTGCCTTGCGGCGTCAGTCGCCTTCAATATTTCGAAGGAAACAAAAACAGATGGTTTGATGCAGACGTTGGCGAAACTATATGAAAAACCCTCAGCCTCAAACAAGGTATTTCTTATGAAACGATTATTTAATATGAAGATGTCGGAAGGTGGATCTGTTGCAGACCATTTAAATGATTTTAATACAGTTACCAGTCAGTTAAGTTCTATAGGGGTAAACTTTGATGATGAAGTTAGGGCTCTTTTATTTCTGTGCTCATTGCCAGAAAGTTGGAATGGTTTAGTTATGGCCATTAGTAACTCTGTCTCTGGATCTAGTACTTTAAAGTTTGATGATGTTGTCGGTGCTATCCTTAGTGAGGAAATGCGACGAAAAAGCTCTGGTGAGACATCAAGTAATGCTTTGAGTGTAGAGTCTAGGGGAAGAAGAATTGAAAGAGGAAAGAGCACGGGTTATCGCAGTAAATCAAGGAAAGGAAAATCCAAGTCCAGATTGGGGATAGTGTGCTGGAAATGCGGAAAGAGAGGATACCTAAAGAAAGATTGTAGATCTTGGAAGGGAAAAGAAGGAGATGCACAACAAGAAAACAATCATGAAGCAAATGTGACAGGTGATGTGTTACAAGATGCTTTGATTCTTTCTTTCAAAAATGTTACTGATTCTTGGGTTGTAGATTCAGGGGCTTCATTCCATGCCACACTTGATAAGAAATATTTTCATGACTATGTTCAAGGAGATTTTGGAAAAGTTCGTTTGGGTGATGATAAACCCTGTAAAATTGTTGGAATGGGTAAGGTTCTTGTAAAACAACAGAATGGAAACCAATGGCTATTAAAGGAGGTAAGGCATGTTCCAGATCTGAAGAAAAATCTAATTTCAATAGGGCAGTTAGGCAGTGAAGGTTGTGTGACAACTTTCACAGATAAAACTTGGAAGGTCACCAAAGGAGCGCTGGTAATAGAAAAAGGTGAAAAGGTTGGTACATTGTATTAATGCAATGGTATTTCTAACTCTGTTAATGCTTTAACTTCCAAAGGAGCAGATGCAGGATTATGGCATCATAGGCTTAGACACATGAGTGAGAAGGGAATGAAGATTATTTACTCAAGAAATTTGTTACCAGGTTTGAAGAATGTTGATTTGGATTTCTGTGAAAATTGCATTTATGGAAAACAAAAGAAAGTCAGATTTCTCAGAGTTGGGAAAGACAAGAAGAGAAAAAAATTGGAGCTTGTGCATACAGATGTATGGGGACCTGCTCAGGTATCATCTCTCGGTGGCTCTCGTTATTATGTTACTTTTATTGATGATGCAACTAGAAAAACATGGATTTATTTTATTCAGAATAAATCTGATGTATTTGATACTTTCAAGAAATGGAAATCTTTGGTTGAGATTGAGACAGGAAGGAAGTTGAAGTGTCTCATATTAGACAATGGAGGTGAATATTGCAGCAAAGAGTTTGATAGGTACTGTTTAGAGCATGGAATTCACAGAGAGAAGACAGTTCCAAGAACACCACAAGAAAATGGTGTGTCAGAAAGAATGAACAAAACAATCATGGAGCGTGCAAGGTGCATGAGATTGCATGCAGGATTGCCTTTACAATTTTGGACAGATGTTGTAGATACTTCTATTTATCTAATAAATAGAGGGCCTTCAAGTTCCTTGGATGGTGGTATTCCAGAGGAAGCATGGAAGGGTAAAAAGGTAAACTACTCTTTTTTAAAGCCTTTTGGCTGTGAGGCCTTTGTCCATATTAATAAAGAAAATAGAACAAAGCTTGAGGAAAAATCAAAGAAATGTACCTTTATTTGATATGGTGTTAATGATTTTGGATATCGCTTATATGATTATGAAAATCACAAAATCATTAGGAGCAGAGATGTAATATTCAATGAAAAGGTCTTGTATAAGAATCAGTTGCAGGAAAAGAAACAGGAAAAAGAAAGCAAGGAATACGTGGTTCTTGATGAGATAAATGAAAAAGTAAAGGTGCCTGAAAATAATAATAATCAACAACCACAGCAGCAGCAACCACCACAACAGCAACAGGCACCTCAAACACCTGAAAGTGGTGTTAGAAGATCTACCGGGATAAGTAGACCCCCTGAACGATACTCTCCTTCATTATATTATTTATTGTTGACTGATTCTGGTGAACCTGAATGTTATGAAGAAGCAATGCAGGTTGAAATTAGGAAGAAGTGGGAGCTAGCCATGGAAGAAGAGATGGACTCCTTAATGCATAACCAGACTTGGGACTTAGTCAGGTTTCCTGCAGGTAAAACTGCATTGCAGAATAAATGGGTTTACAGGCTGAAGGAAGAAGATGGAGGAAAACAGAGGCACAAAGCTAGACTTGTGGTGAAGGGGTTTGCACAGAAGAAAGGTATTGATTTTGATGAAATATTTTCTCCTGTTGTTAAGATGACTTCAATCAGAACTATTTTAAGTCTTGTAGCAGCGAAAGATTTACATCTTGAACAGTTAGATGTAAAGACAGCATTTCTCCATGGAGATTTGGAGGAAGAGATCTATATGGAGCAACCAGAAGGATATGAGGTCAAAGGGAAAAAAAAATTAGTGTGCAGGCTAAAGAAGAGCTTGTATGGCTTAAAACAGGCTCCAAGGCAGTGGTATCTAAAATTTGACAAGTTTATGTTTGAACAAGGTTATACTAGATTTCACTCTGATCATTGTGTTTATCTGAAAAGGAAAAATGATGGTAGCTATATTATATTGTTATTGTATGTAGATGACATGCTTGTTGCAGGGTCTAACATGCAGGAAATAAATGTGCTCAAAAGAAAATTGGAAAATTCATTTGCAATGAAGGATTTGGGAACTGCAAAACAAATCCTTGGTATGAGGATAACTAGAGACAGGAAAAATCGCAAATTAACACTGTCTCAGAATGAGTACATAGAAAAGGTGTTGAAAAGATTTAATATGCACAATGCAAAACCTGTTAGTACACCTTTTTCTAGCCATTTCAAACTTAGTAAGGAGATGTGCCCAAAGACCTAAGAAGACATGGATTATATGTCTAAAGTTCCATATGCATCAATAGTTGGAAGCTTAATGTATGCAATGGTCTGCACAAGGCCTGATATTGCACATGCAGTGGGAGTTGTAAGGAGGTACATGAATAATCCAGGAAAAGAACATTGGATGGCAGTAAAATGGATTCTCAGATATTTGAGAGGTACCACAAATCAAGCATTATGCTTTGGTGGTTCAAACATTTCTCTACGGGGATATGTTGATGCAGATATGGCAGGTGACAGAGATAACGGGAGGAGCACTACAGGATATGTATTTACTGTAGGTGGAACAGTTGTCATTTGGGTTTCAAAAATCCAAAGAGTTGTTGCACTTTCAACAACAAAAGCAGAGTATGTTGCTGCTACAGAGGCTAGTAAAGAAATAATTTGGTTACAAAGGTTTATGGATGAATTGGGTAAGAAGCATGATATGGGCACGTTATACAGTGATAGCCAAAGTACCATTCATCTTGCAAAGAACTCAACATTTCATTCCAGGACTAAACACATACATCTCAAGTACCATTTCATACGGTCAGTATTGGAAGATGGAGAGTTGAAGTTGGAAAAGATACACACTAGCCAGAATCCTGCAGATATGCTAACAAAAGTTGTAACCAGGGAGAAACTGAGAATGTGCTCAGTTTCAATTGGTATTCAAGGATGACGATGAAGATGAGGAATAGCCAGGTCCAAAGAGGAGTCATTTTCCAGCAAATGAAGCAGCGGTGGAGTTGCTACAATCGGTCTCCAAGTGGGAGATTGTTGGGTGTGGAGCCTGATTATCTTGTTTATTTTGTATCACAGCATTGGACCCCCTGTACCTTAAAAGGGGGCAATGTCACCCATAGTGTCAGCGCCATGGGGGTCAAGGGTAATCGCTGCTGCGGGGGCTTTTCGGAGCCCCCCCTGGTGGGGGGTTTCGGGGGCAGCACCCCCGAAGCTAAAAACAGATGTAAAATTGCCTTGTAAAAGTATAGTAATTTTTAATCAATCTGGGTCGTTCATAGGTGGATGATCTGACGGTAGAAGTTATGTTTAGTTTAGGGTTTTTTTCCCTAGAAGGAAACCCCCTTGTATAGATGAGGGTATTGTAATGCAGATGTGTATTATGTGTGTATTCTCAGAGTGAGAAACAGATAGGGAGACTGTGAGAGAGAACAAAGGATATTACAGCGGATCTGCTGTAGGTTTTGTCTCTTCAATTTTTTGCTGGATAATAGAAAGGAAGGACTGGCTGTTCGGGGTGGACGTAGCCCAAACTGGGTGAACCACGTATATCTGTGTCTCTCTGGTTTTATGTGTTTTGTGTGCTTGTATTTGTCGCATATTTTATGTTTTGCATTGCTCCATAATATATAATTTTCTAATAGATAGATATGAAAGACTAATAGAAGGAATAGTTTTGGCGAATTCTCTGTGTTATGCATTTATGTTTACTATTTACACTTTAATATCGCAGTATTTGTTTCCTTGTTAATGAATGTGCAAAGGTATTTGATGTGTTTATGGATGAGTATTGGATATATGTTAAGTATTATATTTATTGAGATCGAGATCTGATTCTAATTAGTTATCTGCGCTAAGAAAGACAATATTATTTCTATAGTATTATGTTGATAATTGCACATGTTCTGTAATTCTTCTATAAACTCGCTACGTGCATCTGTAGAAGATCACTTAGGGTTCCAAGGACCACTTCATTAAATTTTCTTTCAAGGTGCGAAAACCTGGTTCCAGCTTCCCCCCATACTACTTCGGGTGAGACTTTGGTTTGTGCAAGCAGATCATTGCTGAAAGGGCCAGTAGTTGGAGGGTTTGTTGGATTATCCATAAAATTCAAACCTGGGTCAAGACCCCTCAAGCCAACAAATGGTTTCGTTTTTGGGACCGAGATCACCATTTTGAGGGAGATTTGATGTTGAGGAATTCGTCGTGCAATGAATTACAATATTGGTTGGATAGAAAGATCCTTTAATTTTCCTTGCAAGAGAATAAAAGAGCTAAATTGTCTGACAAACAGTGGGTACAGAAGTATATTTATACAGAAGTGCATTGAATTTTTCTTTGTTCCTTTGTGCATGAACTATAGGAGTGGTTTTAGCGCTTAGATGAATTCCATCATTGTATAAAAGATGACGTATTCACTGAGTGGATTCCTGAAATGATCTAGCAAGTAGAGAAATTTGATAATAATATCACTCACGCAATAGATCATTGGATTGATCACATTATAGGTGGATTTGTAATTGAATTTGTTTTTGACCAATTTGTGTTATATTCTGAAGCAGAAAGAAGTTTCTTCAAAGGCCCTAGAGGTAAGATTTTGTTCTCATTGAAATTATTACTGAAAATTCTATTGTGTGAATGGGTTTGTCTGTGTGAACATACTGCTTAAATTCATCAAAGAGGTTCAGTTACGCGCAGTGCAAAAATTTACCGAGAAAACTCTAAAAAACTCCTTTATAGCCCTCTGAAGCCTAGACTTGATGGTGAACCTGAACCAGAAACTGACTCTGAAGAAGAAAGCTCGCCATATCAGAAGCCCTTGAATCTGTTTCCAACTCTATCTACTCTACTTTTGAGCTCACATCACAGATCACCTACCCCACTGCGCAGTCTGTCTCCACCTCCACCTCCACCCCCTCCTGAAGTAGATATGGCTGCATCAATCAAGTTACCTAATTTTAGAGGCATTGGAAATGAGGACATTGATCACTTATGATTTGTAACTAAGGTCGTATTGGCAGGCTCAACAAGTAAACAATATTTATATTAGAAAAGCACAACTAGCTACTACATTCCAAGACCGTGTTCTAGACTGATACATTATTTATGTGCAAGAGAACCCCAATGCTACCCTGGAAAAAATTAAAGCAGGCCTAAAGGAGCAGTTTAAGAAACCTAAGTCATACGCACAGCTGGTGACAGAGATGAAGGATATCCTTCAAGAACCTAATGAATATGTATGGAAGGTTGATCAAAGGTTGAAGCACACAATCAGATATGGTGTATTTGTGATTGATGATACTCAACATAAAGAATGGCTCATTTCTATGTTGCTCCTGCATCTGCGCCAGCCATTAGGTCAAAAAAAGTTTGCTACACACACTGAGGCCATTACACACGCTGAGACAATGAAACTAGAAGTTACCCCAACACCTATTGCACTAGGAGCTCAATATATTTAGAGTCAGGTGGAAGCCATGCATCTGGAAATTCCAAATCTATGCAAGGACAAAGGCAAGGAGGTCTTCATAGATGTATGGTTTATCAAATGCAAAGCTTCGGGCATCATAAAGACCAGTGTCATGTTTTCAAAAACTATCTGAATGCTGGAGGTCCTAGTCCATTGAAGAGCCCTATATGGTGTACTATATGTCATATTTCTGGACTGCATGACACAGATTCTTACCCAAGGATTGGAAAATATCAGCCTGAATTGAAGAAACTATTTTGCAAGTTTTGTTAGTCATTAGGGCATAATAAGAAGCATTTCCAAACATATGATATGATGTTGGATAAAGCAGAGATATATAGAATCCAGGTTGAGCCTACATCACCAGCATCCCCTTCTAGGCATGGAGGATTCCAAGGCAGAGGAAGAGGTCGAGGAAGTGGCTCGGCTATTCGAGGAAGAGGACAAGTGATTTTCTATAACTGTGGTGATGTTGGTCATTATGCGTGCAACTGTCTAAATCTAGTGTGACATTCCTATAGGTACTGTAGAAAATTTGATAATGTGATAGAATATTTTCTGGTGTTGATTTCTAAAATTTAGGAAAAGAAGACTTTAACGCAGAATATTTAGATGGTTCACGCAAATACTCGTGAAGAAGATCCTTGTGTGAATGTAGTTACCAAGAGTGGTGTGGCTACCAATGAGGATAAGGGAAAGAAACCTTCCATTGATATATGGATCTAAAAAGCACCTGAAAACAAAAAAAGGCCATAATCTTCAACGCACAAAAGAAATATTTATTGAAGCAAGGAAAGAATTTATAGAAGGAGATACTTCAACAAGTGGTAGAACACTGAAGGAAGCCAGAGGAGAAGAAGAGATTAAGCCATTCTTACAACCATGCATAAATTTACTATGCAACAAAACGCTGTTGAAAATTTACAAGCACTGATATATAATTGCGCAGAAAAAGAACAGCCTATGGTAGAAAAGTGAGCAGTCAACAAAATCTATAAGAACAAACAAAAAACGGGTAGAGAGATGCATCTGACTACACATATTGGTGCTTATGAAATGGACCAAGTCAATCTAGATTTGGGATCATATGCTAATGTTCTACCTAAACAAACATGGTAGCGCATGGGATAACCAAAGCTGGAGTGGTCTACTATCCAACTGCGCATGGCTAACCAATAGAAGATAATTCCTTTGGGGAGATTTTCAAAATTTGTGGTCAATATAGAAGGTGTTAAGGTGTTGGAAGACTTTTAAGTCATACATATTGTAGATGAGATATCGATCCCTATCCTACATTGATAGGATTGGATTGGGCCATTAACATGGATGGTGTTATCAATCTGAATAAAAGGAGAATGAAATTTGAGAGCAATGGAGTTAGGGTCATCATTCCTCTGGATCCTGCAGAAGGTCAAAGGTATACTGAACCAGTGCCCGTTGAGGACGAGATTGATCAAATATATAAACTAGCTTTGCGCGAGGAAGAATAGATTAATCCAACTGCAGATGGGAACCTTAAATGGGAGAAGGATAGTTCTTGTTTTTAGACTCTGATGAGGAACTAGATAATTGGAAAAACCAACTGCATGAGGTGTCTTTGTTGCGATGTAATCATGTGACCTGCGCTCTCCGTTGTATAACATATGAGGTATGTGATTTCCCACATTATGATGGCTCAACTGATGTAAAAAAGTTCCTAGGAGAAATGTAAATGTTTGTGTCGACAGATCAAAGATTCCATGCTTTGGATCTTGGCTTGCGCACTAATCCAGAAATATGGTGGGAAACACATAAGGAGAATATGGGCTATTGGGAGGAATGTGTGCAGATGATGAGGCTGTGATTTGAACGTCCGATAATTAAAGAGGAGGATTTATACTCCGACAAAGAAGATCTACACAGACATCTGGCCAAGTGGAATCAGGTATGGCGTGTAGAACCAAGACCTGAGCAGGTTCATATGTTTATTCATACATTGGGAAAGGTGCCAACTGAATGGTACTTGGAAACACAACTGCACAGAGGCACTAGCGAGTGGTCTACGCTGGTAGACAATTTTATTCTTACATTTAGCTTTTAAAGTGGATTTGAAACAATTGGTCTGCCTCTGCATAATATTCAAGAAGTCATCTTTGATTCCACTAAGCCTGTGATTGAGTGTGCGCCACCAGCTTGGGACGTGCAGATGAACGCCATTGTGAATTGCAGAAACCTGAAAGTGGAATAAAATGATAAGGATCCAAGGAATATCATGATTCTTGAATCTAAAGGCCATCGCGCATTGGTTGGGCCCTCCATTACCTCGCTGAAAGTGACAAATACATTAAGGTTAAGATAGGTGAATATTGGGAGTGAAGAACAACCTAAGTTAGCAAATATTGGAGACTATTGGGATGATGATATAGTAGGAAAGCTTGTTGAGTTGTTGATAGAATACCAAGATCTGTTCCCTACAAAGTTTTGAGAATTGAAAGGAATCATTAGGGACCTGGGAGTAATGAAAATCACATTGAAGCATAATGCACACCAACTAAAACAACGTCCATACAGGTTGAACCCCAGATATAAGCAGAAAGTAAAATAATAATTGGAAAAAATGGTGGCAGCAGGCATCATTAAGCCTGTGGGAGAATCTGATTGGGTAAGTCCAATGGTGGTGCAAGATAAGAAGACCAAGGGAGAAATCAGAATCTGTGTTGATATGCGCAAACTTAATAATTCTTGTGTGCATGATCCATGCCCAACTCCATTCTTAGATGAAACTTTGGATAATGTTGAAGGTCAAGAAGCATATTCTTTTACAGATGGGTTTTCAGGATATCATTAGATTTGGATTGTGCCCGAAGATAGGAGTAAGAATATTTTTTCTACTGAATGGGGATCTTTCCAATATACAGTTAAGCCATTTGGATTGAAGAATACTCCTGCCATTTTCTCTCATGTAGTCATTGTTGCTTTTAAAGAATACATACACAAGTTTTTGGAGGTATATTTTGATGATTGGACTATCTTTGGATTGTTAAAGAAGCATGTGTCCAATCTTCAGTTAATGCTGGATACTTGTAGGAAGTATCAAATCTCATAGATTCTGAAGAAGTGTGTTTTCTATGTACCCTTTGGAATATTTTTGGGACACATTGTCTACCAGCAGGGATTGATGGTGGATCCTGCCAAGATTGTTGTCATAGTCAATTTGGAAGTACTTGAGAATATCAAGTAGTTGCACTCAATATTGGGGCATACTGGGTACTATAGAAAGTTTATTTAGGGATATGCGCTGATAATTGTGCCCATGGAAAAGGTGTTAAAAAAGGATGCAACGTTTTGTTGGGATGCAGACTGCCAAAAGATTTTTCAGCTGCTCAAGGAAAATATGGTCACTGCGCCCATCCTATTCTTCCTGAATTGGTCCAAGGAATTTCATCTACTACCTCCTGTATTACGCTCGAATTTGTGCTAGCGCAACCAGGGGAAGGAGAAATTGATCATCCTATTGCTTATACTAGCCGAAAAATATCTAGCACGGAGAAGAATCACTCAACCACGAAAAGGGAAGGGCTTGCAATGGTATATTAACTACAGAAATTCTACCACTATCTTTTGGGAGGTCACTTTAAAATGTTCACTGATCATTCTGCTTTGAAGTACCTGGTCAACAAGCCTGTGTTGGGGGTAAGATCTCTAGGTCGTTGTTGTTATTTCAGGAACATGATTTTGAAATTATAGTAAAACCAAGACGATTAAATGTTGGACCAGACCATCTATCGTGCATTGAATTAGAGAAGATCCCATAAACATAGACGATGGATTTCCCGATGCGCAGTTGTTTGCGATAAAATTTCTTGATGAGCATTTCCCTGATATCATTCAATTTTTTACTATTAGTCGCATGCCTGAGGAGCATACAATGGAGCAGAAGAAAAAAAATGTGGCGCACGTAGCAGACTTCACCATTATTGCTAGACAAATTTACAAATTAGGTGCGGATGAGGTCCTACAAAGGTATGTCTTGGAGTATGAAAGGTGGGAAATCCTCAATGAAGCTCATGGAGGTTTTCTCGGTGGTCATTATGTAGGTAAGGCCATTGTGTAGAAGATCTTGTGCATTGGGTTGTGGTGACCCACACTACACAATTATGCCTATGCGCATTTCCACACGTGATGTTTTTCAAAGAACGGGGAAACCTTCATGCAAGGAAAAAATGCCCTTACATCCACAGATGGTGCTGCAAGATTTTGAGAAATGGGCTATTGATTTTGAGGGGCCAATTAATCCTCCAGGAAGAAACGTTGGTGTGGGCTACATCATCACTGCGAAGATTATGTAACCATATGGGTTGAAGCCAAACCGGTTAAATATTGTACTTCTGAAACTACTGCGTAGTTTATTTTTCAAAATATAGTGACTTGGTAAGGTTGTCCTAAGATCCTAATCAGCGACCAGGGTACACATTTTTTAAATGACACTATCGAAGCTTTGAATGAAAAATTCAAGATGTGTCATTCGAGGAGCTCTCCTTATCATCCTCAGGCAAATGGCGCAGTTGAAGCTTTCAGTAAGATCTTGAAGACCGCGCTCACTAAGGTATGCAATGCTAACATAAATGATTGGGATGAGCAAGTGCCTACAGTCCTCTGGGCCTACAGGACTACTTGCAACAAGTTGACTGGGAGGATACCTTTTAGTATGGTATATGGGCAAGAGGCTGTGTTGCCCATGGATTTCATTGTTCACATTCTGCGCATTGCAGCATTTACCAGGGAAAATTTTAGGGGCTAATATTCGTAAGTGGGCTAATTTTCCATGTTTTTTCCAAAAAAATATTCGCCAATTTCCTTTTTTTCTAAAAATGATTCGCCCATATTTTATAGTATAACATTAATCACCCTAAAAATCACCAAAATTTTATATAGACTAATATAAAATCATTATAAATCTAAATATTTTTACAAAAATATTGCCAAACATTTTAAAATTTGCATATTAGGGACTAGCAAGATTCGCCTAGATTTCTAAAATTTAAGATAAAATTCCAGCCTTCAAATTTTCCTTGGCATTTACCAATATGGTTGAAGAAGATGCTCTCAGAGAATAGTTTTCGCAGTTAGTTGCTCTGGAAGAAGATCGGTTTATTGTCAATTATCACCAACAGGTCCAAAAGGCACGTGAAAAATCCTGGCATGAAAAGCATATCAGGAAGAAGGTGTTCAAGGAGGATGATTTGGTTTTACTATATGACATCAAGATTGCGTACAACCCAGGGAAATTGAAGATGCATTGGCTAGGGCCGTATCTTGTTAAGGAAATCAGCATTGGAGGAGCAGTGTGCCTGGCCATGTTGAGTGGTGAACACCTCTCATGATATGCCAATGGAGGATATCTAAAGCCGTATAGGGATGACCCTGTGCCTACCAAATGACTATATGGATGAAGTATCAGACCTGCGCAGATGAGATGGCGAATGTGCAGTAAGGTGCGACACATGTACGGTATCTGCGCCAGGATATTGACTGGTGCGCAGAAGAATAAAAAACTAGCCGTTGGAACAGTATAACTGGATAAGACATATTTATTACTGTTTTTAGGAGCATCTTAGATGCATTTAATGAAGGGATTTTTCTATATTTGAGACTATTTTTTCAGTAATGGAGCCACATTAATGCCCAAGGAGTCGTTGCAGATGCGCCACAAGTATAAATATGACCTATGGGGTCACAATAGTGTTGGAAATACTAAGAGGGGGGGTGAATCAGTATTCCTTTCAATTAGAGAATTAGTTAATCTTCAATTATTATCAGTGTTTGTACAATGATAGAAGCAAACAAAAGGAACAAAAATGCACATAGTTTTTAAGGTGGAAACTGACTCTGGGACAAAACCACCTAATGTTTTTCTAATAATTCTTTAATATTCAACTCCAATTGAAAATAAAGCTCCAACTTCCTAGAATCTAGAAAAGCATTCTTCTCTAGCTCCCACTGGATGGACGCTCCAATGCGTGAGATTCTTCAGTAGTCAACTGAACGGATGCCCCAACACCCAATGAGCTACAACTCACCCTATCACCACCCTACCACCCTATAGAAGAATAAAATAATATTGAACTCCCGTACCAGGGAAAATGGTCCACTTTACAATGATATAGAATGATGTAGAAGAAGAAGACACACTAGACCATAACCCTAATTATGAAACAACCACCTAATGATGATCGTAGACCTCCTGACATTTCCTCTTGAACTCTTGGCAGATAGACACTAGAACAATTTTTACAATAATGTATTTACAATGACTTAGTACAATGATACCTTTACACTAACTATATGCAGTGTTGCCCACTTGAAGACTTCATGTGATGAACTTCTTGCTGATGTTCTGCACCTTGGTTTCTGCTCTTGTCATGCTACCCTCTATTGCACCTTGCTTTGCTTTGCTACCCTAGAAATTCTGGTACTGTGCAGCCCTTGACAACACATGATCTAGCTTTTTCTTGCCTTCTAGGAGTGCGATGTTGAATCTAGTGTATCTTTGTTATTTCAGATCCCCAATATCTGATTTTTGGTCCTGTAGTATTCCTCTCATTCATATTTCCAATGCCACAGGTATGATGCAATTTGGATTCTTCAAGGGAGATTTATGCCCAATCTCTCACAATGCCCTAATTATGGATTGTTTCAGTAGAGCAAAATTGTACGGCATGCCACGTGTCATTGTTTCTTCATTCGGATTTGAAATTGATAGAGAGAAAACTATAGTCCGTGCACTATATTCCACTTTTTATAGAATTCTAATCTGATACTCAAAGAGAGAGTTATGACGATTTTCCCAAGGTCACTTCTTTGAGATGAATTTCAGGAGCCTGCAAAAACATTGACTTCCACAGATGATATCTCCGAACATATTGTGTACCTTGATCTGAAATTTTCATAGGAGCTTCCTCAGGATTTCGGCTTCACGTCATAAAAATTTCAGCTTCTGAACCTTCACAGAAACAAATTTAGAGTGAAAATTCCACGATGACCTGTTTGAGATGGCGAAATCCCTTGCATAAGGAGGATATGAGGATCACAATTTATATAAATGCTTAGGTTGAGAGGAGCTTCAACAAGTGAACATGGGAGGGATTTTAGGAGCTTAAAAAATATTAATTATTAATTTTCGATAACCCATGACACAACCCCATGGGGTTATAGCCCACTAACTGGGGTTACAAACTTCAAACATGAATATCTCTCAAACCGTGAAGAATTACGTGGCGTGCCAAATATCAACGGAAACATCTACATAAGAAGAAACCATCAAAATCATTCTTGACCCAGATTATAGTAATTTGGTAGGTCAAAATTCCCATGCAATATTGGGGTAGCCCCTGGTGCTGCTTGGGTTGACATCAATGACAATCACTGATAAACAATCTCCCCCTTTGGCATTAATGGCAACACAAGTACTCCCCCTACGATCGTGACACCTCTTCCTACAACATTCTCTCCCCCTTTGACATCAATGCAAAAGGGTAACTCCCCCTGACACACAACCATCTTGCAGACCTGTACACACTTCCACTCCCCCTTTATATTCTGAATAAGGAAAATCTAATGAGAACTTGGGAGAATCCCAAGCTTCTGGTGAAGACATTCCAATGCTTCATGAGCACTCTCACGATCATCAAAAATTCCTGCCCAATATGGATCTGTAAAGGAATTAATAATGATATTTTTATCCTTGGGATACCACAAGCCATATTTTGTTGTTCCCTTTAGATATCAAATAATTCTTTTGATGGCAATAAAATGCGATTCTTTTGGTGCTGCTTGGAATCTTGCTCCTTGTCCAACTGCTTGCATAACATATGGCCGGGAGGCTATTACATATAGAAGACTAACAATCATATATATGTACAACCTTTGATCCACATCCTTAGATGAGTCGTCTATGCTCAATTTGCAACCTGTTACCATTGGAGTAAGGATGGGTTTGCAATCTTCCATTTTAAATTTCTTGAGCATTTTCTTGACGTACTTGGCTTGACATAAAAATATTCCTTTCTCTTGTTGAGATATTTGAAGCCCTAAGAAGTATGTCAGCTCACCAAGTAAATACATCTCGAAATCACTTTGCATCTTTGTAGCAAAATTCTTACTTGTCGACCATCATTGCTACCAAATATTATATCATCCTCTTTAGCTATTAGACATGCTTTAGTTGCTTCATCTAGAACATATATGTCGTTTGGAGCTCGACTTGTTGTAGCCACAATCTCACCATACCTATCTTTTCTGATTTCATATTTTGTGGAGTTGAATAGTATTGTGTGTCCTTGATCACACATTTGTCCAACACTGAGCAGATTGTGATTCATGTTTTCAACAAATAGAACATTATTGGCTAGAGCATCTTTGCTTCTGAGAGTGACAGTGCATGATCCTATAACATTTGAAGATCCATCATTTCCAAAGGACACGGTTCCATCCTTCTTCTCTTTCAGAGATACAAATTTATTTCTATCTCTAGTCATATGCGTTGAGAAACCACTATCAACATACCACACATCTTTGTTGTTTTGAGCCTTGAGAGTGAGAGCACAATTATCAGTCTTCTTCTTCTTCCATGTCCGTTCGTTCCGTGGCTTCAAAGATTCTTCAGGAGGATTTTCAAGTCTGCAGTCTCTGGCTATGTTTCCAAAGTTTCTACATTTGTAACATTCAATATTATTTCTTAAATGTTCAAATATATTGATGTTTCATTGAGCCTTGGGAGGTTCATATTTGACAGATCTCCTGGAATTGTATTCGTTCATGGGGTATGTGCGACATTCTATAGCTTTATGACCAAATTTTCCACATGAATAACAGTAGCCATAAAAAAAATGTTGGTGCCTGGATGGAAAATCTTCGTCGAGGAATTTCCTTCCACGTCTGTTCTTACGAATCTTGTCCAATAAAGTCTTCATGCATGTCAGATCTCATAGGTTCATTGTATTTTGTTGTAGAAGGTCCTCCTTCTTCTTCTTTGAAACCGATGTTAGTTCTGTCATTATAAAATCGTTGATTGTTGATGAGTTCTTCCAATACCCTTGAGTTGTTGGCATAGTTTTGGATATTTTTTCCTTTCTTCACTTCCTTATGCAGCAAGACTACTTCGGCTTCTAATTCTTCCTTTTCTTGGTTGCTTTCTTCCAACTTCTTTTGAAGTGACTCTTCAATGCATTTGTGTTCTTCAACTTCAATTTTGAGACCTTGAACTTGTTCTTCAAGAGTATTGGAATGGATCTTCTCTGCCTTAAGCTCTATTATAAGTTTGATTTCTTCCTTAGAAAATTCTTCTATGGTCAATCCTTATTCTTTGTTGTTTGATACCTCTTGTTTATTGTGCTTGGCCATAAATAATACTCTCTCATTGGCTTATTCTTCACTGTCATTGTCTTCATCGGATGATGAGCTATCTTCTTTAGAGAGAAATTTCCTTTTGGATCCTTACTTGTTAATAAGATATAATAAGAATGGAAGGAAGGGCCAGGAGAGAGTGCCAGCCGAGATCAATGAGGACAGATAACGGGCAAAGGAGAATAGGATAGAGAGGTACAAGGGTGTGATGCCATCTGACTGTGAGCAGAGTGAGTGGATAATAGTTCAAGAGCTTAAAGGAGAGGGTAAGCTAAGAGGGAGGAGTAGTGTCAAGGTGCAAGCTAGAATCGATAGAGGAGGGTCCTTTAGTATAAAAACAGCAGGGAGACTGAAGGCCTCAACAGATTGGAACCAAGCTGGCCAAAGGAGTCCATAGGTGTTGGAGATGATAGGTGTAAGGATCTGGATGGATAAAAGGTTGTCCAAAAGTAATGATACCAGGAGTATTTGTAAAAGCCTTTCTTTCCTTTTGAGTTTCCATCACTTATGTTCAGACATTTTGATGCGAAATGCCCAACCTCACCATAGCCAAAACATATCAATGGAAGTTTACCTTTGCATTTTCCCTTACCAATTTTTAGTTTTCTCGTAAAGTAAGCATATTCTTCATCTAAAAGACCTTCTTCATCATCTCCCTTTTCTTCACACTTGCAGGTGCATGTCTTTTCAATTGAAGTTTGTTTTTCCTTATTGGCTTTCTTAGATGCAACGAACGCAGTTTCTATATGCGAAGTACCCTCTTCTTCATCAAGTCTCATTTCATATGCTATGAGAACTCCATGTAATTCCTCTTTGCTGAGTTTTTCCAAATTTGCACTATATTCTAAGACCGATACCTTTGAGTTGAATCTCCCTGGTAACGTTCTAAGAATCTTTTGTGTAATAGTCTTCTCATCAACTGGCTCTCCCAATCCTTCCAGAGTATTGGTTATTTCATCAATGTATTGGAAGTATGCAACAATGTTGCAATCTTCTTTCATTCTGAGTTGCTCAAATTTTTCTCTATAGATTTGAAGCTTTGCTTCTTTGACATTTGAGTCACCTACATATATATTCTCAAGCTTGTCCCATACATTTTTGGCGATTTTACCACCCAACACCTTATCATAAGAAGATTCAATAAGTCCACTGATAATAATATTCTTTTCTTTTGCATCATTTACCAAATTCTTCTTACCTTGTTCATCTGCGGTTGATGTAAATCCATTCTGAACAGTGTCCCATACTTTGTAACCTTGCGCCAAGAGATAGACCTCCATTATTCCTTTCCAAAGTGCATAATTATTTTCATTGAACAGAGGTACACCATTCTTGGTATGCTCCATGACCTCCTTCCAGCTGTTAAACTGTTATTGAAGGAACAAAGCTTCGATACCAATTGTTGGAAATATTGAGAGGGGGGGTGAATCAATATTCCTTTCAATTAGAGCATTAGTTAATCTTCAATTATTATCAGTGTTTGTACAATGATAGCAGAAAACAAAAGGAACACAAATGCACACAGTTTTTAAGGTGGAAACCCACTCCAGGACAAAAACCACCTAATTCTTTTCTAATAATTCTTTAATATTCAACTCCAATTCAAAATAAAGCTCCAACTTCATAGAATCTAGAAAAGTATTCTTCTCTAGCTCCCACTGGATGGACGCTCCAACGCCCGAGATTCTTCAGTAGTCGATTGAATGGATGCCCCAACACCCAATGAGCTACAACTCACCCTATCACCACCATACCACCTTATAGAAGAATAAAAGAAGAATGAACTCCCGTACCAGGGAAAATGGTCCACTTTACAATGATATAAAATGATGTAGAAGAAGATGACACACTAGACCATAACCCCAACTATGACACAACCACCTAATTATGATCATAGACATCCCGACACTGCCTCTCGAACTCTTGGCAAACAAACACTAGAACATTTTTTACAATAATGTATTTACAATGACTTAGTACAATGATACCTTTATAGTGACTGTATGCAGTGCTTCCCATTTCAAGACTTCTTGTGATGAACTTCTTTCTGTTGTTCTACACCTTGGTTTCTTCTCTTGTCATTCTAACCTCTGTTGCACCTTGCTTTGCTTTGAAGCCCTAGAAAGTCTGGTCCTTTGCAGCCCTTGACAACACATGATCTAGCTTTTTCTTTCCTTCTAGGAGCTCGATATTAAATCTAATGTATCTCTATTATTTCAGATCCCCAATATTTGATTTTTGGTCCTGTAGTAGTTGTATGAGTCATATTTCCAATTCCATAGGTCTGACCCAATTTGGATTCTTCAAGAGATTTTTATGCCAATCTCTCACAATGCCCTAATTATGGACTGTTTCAGTAGAGCAAACTTGTACGACGTGCCACATGTAAATGTTTCTTTATTCGGCTCTAAAAGTGATAGAGAGAAAACTAAAGTCTGTGTACTATCTTCCATTTTTTATATAATTCCAATCCAATTCTCAGAGAGAGAGTTATGAATATTTTCCCAAGGTCACTTCTTTGAGATGAATTTCAAGGGCCTGCAAAAACATTGACTTCCACAGATCATATCTCCAAACATATTGCGCACCTTAATCTAAAATTTTCATAGGAGCTTCCTCAAGATTTCGGCTTCTCCTTATAAAAATTTCAGCTTCTGAACCTTTGTAGAAACAAAGTTGGAGCGAAAATTCCGCGATGAACTGTTTCAGATGGTGAAATCCCTTGCATAAGGAGGATATGAGGATCACAATTTATATAAATTCTTAGGTTGAGAGGGGCTTCAACAAGTGAACGTGGGAGGGATTTTAGGAGCTTAAAAATATTAATTATGACTTTTCAATGGCCCATGCCACAACCCCATGGGGTTTTAGCCCACTAACTGGGGTTACAAACTTCAAACATGAATATCTCTCAAACCGTGAAGAATTACGTTGCGTGCCATATATCAACGGAAACATCTTGACATGAAGAAATGATAAAAGAAATTCTTGACCCAGAATATAGTGATTTGGTAGGTCAAAATTCCCATGCAATATTGGGGTGGCCCCTGATGCTGCTTCGGTTGACATCAACGACAATCGTTGATCAACAAATAGTTCCCTTTGCATTCTAAGCCATTTTTATGCTCTGAGCTCTTTATTTTTCATTTCCTATGTTGCGTCTATGTCAGGTTTAGATCCCATGTTTGTGAACTCATTGTACCGAGCTATTCTAGGGTACATAATTCAGAACAAGATGACAGCCACCATACCAGGCAATGACCCTACTGCACCAGAAGTACCCATTGTAGAGAGCCTTGCGCCATCCAAAATAAAGAAGGGTAAAACATATAGAACGTGCAAGTCCCCTAGATAAAATACCCCCAGACCACACCATTCTACAGGAGAGAAAATGAAGAAACCTATGACTGAACTCCCAAAGACTATTGAGAGGGGGATGATGAAGTGGTAGAAGTAGCCCCCTTCTCGTGGTTTCCTAGTTATATTGCGCCACGCAATCCTACTGTTAAAGCGCCGAAGGACTTGGATAAGGTGCGCACAAGTATCCAAGTACCCCTGATCCCAGAGAACATCCAAATGGAGGGGGATATGCTCGCAAAAAATGCTCAACTGTGATTTGACGACTGGGACATTTCAAACATTGAAAAGTTTCCCAAGCTCGTGCCAGAGCTCTATCTCGATCAGATTACCTATGAAGGAGGCATGGTGCACCTCGAACCAAAGAGGAGAATGCTAGGTATTTACAAGGTAGGCCTACTTATTCTATTGCAGATCCCTCATTTTGTGTGCAAACCCATTAATGATATATGTGTTAGGTAGTTGTTGGCGTTGGTGCATGGCGATGCACTCTAGATGGGAGAGCGCATCCCAATTGATGTATAGTTACTTCACTGCATCACAAGTCTGGCAAACTAGGGCGCCGACCCTATGGAAGATTTTTAGGGAAAAGTGCAAGAGAAAGCACTGGTGGATCAAATCAAGAAAAAGTTTGATGTCATGCGCAAATACTAATAATTCGTGGTGGAGGAGATTAACAACCCCGTAGTCCATTTTTCCATGCTCATCTTGGCTTGCAATATTATGCGCAAGTGTAGGCCAAAGGAAGTGCCTACGCATGTGATTGCGCTAGCTGGAAGGTGTGAAAAAGGAGCTATATACAATTGGTGAAGGTATCTCTGCAAAAAGTTTCTTTAAAACGTGCGCGAGATCCGCGAGGAGGGAAAGCACTTCCAATACACTTGGCTCTTGCTACTCATCGCACTAATTGGATGGAAAACTCGTAAAGACACATAGTTCCTAGAGCTAGAAGCAACGATGTGCGAAGCTGCGCGATAAGAAACACTCTGGAACTCATTTGACCTAGTACATGGGATGGAGAACAAGATATTTTGGTTTTTGTATGATGCAGCCTTATACCAAGCAGTATAGTCGAAGCCGTTGTTAGTACCCTATAAATTATAGGATCTCAAGGTGAAGGGGTGCTTCATATTTCTTACAAGGTTTTCATTATTAAAAGGATTTTCAAAATTCAAATGATTTAAAATTAAAAAAATGGAAAAAGAAGAAAACAATACAGAAAAGAAAAAGAGAAAAAATGAAAATAAAAAATCCCAAAAAGAAATAAAACTTAAAGTGCCGCAAATTCAAATGCCACTACTCGCCAGTTATGTTTGTCCAGTCATATAGTTTAATCATGACTAGACAGTTTTTCAATTTCTGTTGATAGGTTAGCAAATAAATAGTTTCCAAACTATTTAATCTTGGCTTGTCAGTAGATAGGTAGAAAATGAAATTGGTTCAATAGTTTAAGCTGAGCCAATGGTTGAAATAAGGATAGGGGTTAGGATAGAAATTCAAAAGAAAAGGATTTAAGGGTTTGCTAGTCCAAATGCACCCTGAAAAAGAAGAGAAAATGTTAGATGAGTAGTTTTGGGTAGGTAGACAGGTTGATGAGGAAGAATGGAAAGCCAATGTGAAGACTATTCCACCACGATACAGCATCCCAGCTTCATTTTTTCTTTGTTGTGAGAAGGCTAAGACAGAGATCGCTTATTGTTAAAAAAATGGGAAAGGATAAATTTTTAAATTTTTGGGTTTTTAATAACACCCGGGCATACCTTATGTCAAGGAATTTTGAGGTTTAAATGGGCCTCCTAAGAAAAATTTACAACAAAAATAAACTTTATAAGAACCAATAGGATTCAAGATGATCATGTCAACCATGGGGGATGATTCACCATTTTTTAAGTAAAAGGGTAAAAATATTAAAAAGTAATAAAATAATAGAACTACTTTTTCAATTCGTATTTTCAACTTATCTCCTAAAGGTTTTACTCAAATTTCGAGTGGGATTACTCGTTGGATGAAAAATTTAATTCCTCATCCAAGGAGTACCCATGTTGCATACTTTCGATGGACCCTGCTACATCAAAAATGAGACATACATAAAAAAACGTGATTCCAATCACGTTTTTCATGTATTTCTCATTTTTCGTGTAGTAGGACCCATCGAAAGTATTCAACATGGGTACTCCTTGGATTAGGAATTAAAATTTTTATCTAATGAGTACTCCCGCTCAAAATTTGAGTAAAAACTTTGGGAGATAAGTTGAAAATATGAGGTTAAAAAATAGTTTTTTCTTATTATTTTATAATTTCTTTAGAAGGCCCACTTTAGACCTCAAAAATCCCCTAATGATAATCCTAAGTCCAGATGCTAAATTCGTGGTATGCCTACAAACCTGCATTATCCTCTTTTATCCCAAGTCTGACCATGTCTTGATGCTCATCCATGAAACCGACCCCACCGTCCCATCACTCTATCACAACAGGCACTAAACATTCCCCAGCTTACCCGCCATCTCTGTTCCGCGCCCCACATCCGACGGCCCTCACTCCATTTCGCGCCCCCCCCCCCCCCCTCAACCGTTGAACATTTACAAGGGGGGGGGGGGTATGAAATGGGCAATGTCCATTACCACCCACTCTTCTACGTGCCGCACCCACATTTGTTTGCACCCCCCTCTCCATTACCACTCACCGCCTTCAACACCCTCCGAAAAGTGGTTTTCATCGTCCACCAAAGCGTTGTAGCCCTGTGACCGTTACCAATCCCGTCGTGCCACATCCTCCACTGTGTGTCCACCTCGTCCTATCACATCCTTTCCCTCCAATGACATGTTGCGCCATGAACAGTCAGGCCGTTATCCAATGGACCCGCGCCAACTCAACAGTCACCCCCCCCCCCCAAAAAAACTACTTGTTAAAGCCCAAATTTTCCATTGCGGTAGATTTTTGCTTACTGTTGGCGAGGAGTCAGGTCTCGCGGAAAAGACCCAGGTTCAGGAGTTGTGGCCAACAAAGGGGTCCGATGTAGTCTAGGATCACGCCGGCATTTTCACCCTACTCCGGAGAGCAGTGAGTCTCACCAGAGGCGTGCCGCAACCACATGCAGAAGGGGATGAGATCAATGGCAAGGAACAAAGTCGCAACTCATGAAGGGCAATGCATCGATTATATAGACAGAGTCATGTACGCAAGAGCACTTAAGAAGCATTCAGACATTAGCAAACAAAATTTTAAACCAGCATAAACACATTACATGCATGTAAACCTCTTATTGAGACAGCAACCTTTCATTATATTAATCTCTTGGCCAAGCACATGATTACATAGCATTTTCAGCGATAGCTTACAACTCTGATATAGATGTCTTACGGAATAGAAAGGTAGAATAGAGAAGATTAGGAACCATAGAAGTGTCAAGCATGATTTCCCGCAGTCGCTCTGTGCTTCTTCTCCTGTCGCGAGCCTCGCAACCTCTGTAGCATCCTCCTCTTTCAGTCGGGTGACTGTTATTTATTCACCCACTATCGCGATTATCAGTTCCTTTGTGTCTTTTCTTCAGCTGCTTCCAGCTTCTCTCTTGTTATCTGCGTGTTCCACTTTCTGTCTTCTGCTGTTGTTTTCTTCATCTGTACTTGTGCGTGTTCTTTCTTCAACTATCTCATACTTCCGCGCCACCTTGATAGCTCCGCGACTCCTGGTAGTTGCGATGCGGTCGCGATTGCCATGTGTCTTCATGCCGCAACTCAAAAGGTCAAAATTCAAAATGTTCTAACCAAGATTTCAAAACAAGGGCCCCAACAGGCCCCGACCACAGTTCCTTGACTCATCCCCGAGTCAATCACAAATGACAGTTTCCACCTCCATTTCCGCGCTGGATCCCGTGCCCTGTTCGGCTTGTGTGCCTTCGTCTCGTGCCCTTTCCTGTTGTGCTCCTCCAATCGGCTGTTCAAACAAGGGCCCCAACTCTGGGACCCTGCGGAGCGCTATATCTTTGAGCCCAGTGAAGTCCGACACAGCTTGCTGCCATCCCTGCATTAGCGAATAGGCTTCCTCAGTGATCCTGGTGGCAGCGGCCTCCTCTATATTCGTCGGGACAGCCCCGAACATCGTGGTAAGCTGGGTCTCGGCCTTTGCAGCTAGCTGTTGTATTGATTTGGCACTGGCTTGAATGGGCAGACGGATTTCCCGAATTATCTGCTTGGTCGTTGCTGAGTTGGCCTCGGTCTTTTGCATTTGAACCTCAAGCTCGTCTGCCTAGGCATATAGTTGATCTAACCACGCGGGATCTGCGGTCTCCTGAATTTCCCTGGAAATCTGTTGCTGCTGGGCGGAGATGGGTAGCGTTTTGACCGTGAGGGCGAGTGAACACTCCTGCAGACTTCACAGGAGGTCGTAAGCCTCGCGCGCTGTGGAGTGAAGGGTCTCCTGCATATGAGCTGCCTGGGTCTGCTTGGCTGCTACTTGTTCAGAATATACAATCTGTGGGTCGGGGAGTGCGGGCCGTGCGGCTAACGCCGCTTGAAGTTCCTGATTCTCCCTGCGTAGACCAGTGAAGGCAGACCGAATGTGGTAAGCCTGGACGACCAAATTGATCTCCGCTATATCGTCAGGAAGTGGGGCATGGTGAGCCCTTACAGCGGGCCATAGGTCTGAGAACGCGTGAGCGGCAATGGTGACATGCTCCTGTAGGTAGGCCTTCTCCTTGGACAGCTGGTCGCGCTGTTCAGTAAGTGCTATGATCTGGTGGTGCTGCTCATCGCACCGCTGCTGCAGCTCTGAATGAAGCTGTTCGGCCTGAAGGGCCGCCCGCTGAATGAATAGGTACAACTAGGCTGTACCCCATGTTTCTACGTTGGCGGTGCCGGAAGCGCCCTGCTCCGGCATTCGCTCCTGCAAAGGTTGCCCACTGGCCACTGATCTGTTGGAATTCTCAGGAGGGGACACCGGTGTCTATTGCTGCATTGAGGTGCCCATGTCGGAATCTGGTCGTTCTTGCTGAGTGGTCTGGCCTGTGGGGGGAGGGTCAGCATGCTCAAGCGGAGCCTCGACCGAGTCAGCCCCAACGTTGGCCAGCCGGGTAAATATAGTAGAGAAAGAACCCTGGGCTGTGGCCACGGGGTCGACTGGTGGTACTACGGCTGCAGTACTGGAGGTGACTTCAGCCCCGTGGTCTCCTCCAAAGAGTTCCCGAATAAGGGGGTCGGATACAGTGGCAGATGAGTTTGATGGAATAGATGAAGTGGCAGGTGGATGGACGGTGGAGGGAGCGGTGGACGGTGTGGAGGAGGTATGGGGGAGGCGAATATTGATGAATTCTGATGGGTCGATCAGGGGTTCCTCCGGAATTAATGTCCCTGTGAGTGGAGTGGGTGGTGGATCATCATCAGTAAGGTCCACCACCGGATCAGTGACGGTGGTGCGGGCCCGCTTGGATGGAGGGGGGTCTAATTGATCATGTCCCGGGCCCGTTTCGCCCATTGGGGTGATGATGGGGCTGGTAGAAGTGAATAAGTTGGTAGGGATGGGAGAAGTGAGAGGGGCAGTATGGGACAGAGAAAGAGAACGACTAAGCTGGAATTCAGAAAATAAAGGAAACAACGGGGCGCCACTTGAAATAACTTGGGTCGCCACGTTGAGACTTCGTACCTGAGTATTGAAGTGTTGTACGACGGGGACCAGTGATTCGGGGAGTTCCTGTGAGGTCCTGGCTGCATCCTGAGAAGGTCCCGCCGCGGCCTGTGAGGGCCCTGCCACGCCTATCTCGACAGGCCGTTGCGTCGGCAGCATCCGCTCAAAGTTGTATCTGGGGATCCCGTCGCAGATGTGCTTTGTGACCCCCGGCCACGCAGAGACCTCGCGGTGAAAGGTAGCATCGTCCAGCTAGAATTTGAGTGGCGCCATGTGGAAGGTGGCTTCCGGCACGCAAGTGGGGCGGAGGTAAGTGTGCCTATGGCTTACCCCGAACCATACCTGCTCACTATAGTCGTCCAACAGGTTCCTGGGCACCCGTTGCTGGTTAGCCACCACATCTCTCATTAGCCCGTACCAAGCCCGAAACGCTTCCGCATTCACCTGTTTCGTGCTGGGGTCAGAGGACACCTGCCACGGGGTGAATTTCATCACGAGGGGCTAGCTCGCGGTAGTTTCTGCCGGCAGCTGGACAGGAGGAATGTGCCATTTCCACATGGAAAAAGCTACAATCAGGTAACCATAGATGAAACTAGTGGTGCACTTATAATTCTCTTCGCATGCCGCGAACAGTTCTTTGAGCACGAAAGAGCACCAATTCAGCCTGGTGCCTTGGACACAGTGCTCCATAATGGAGATGGTATCCAAGGTGCACTCTCCTTTGGTATAATGCCGCATCGTCTTGCTAGCAATGAGATAGCAAGTGAACCGAATCTCTGGCTTGTTAATTAGATCAATTTTGGCGCCCTTCCCCCTGGCGAGTGCCATATTTGGCATAGAGGTCTGTATCACCCGACTTTTGTGCACGCTTGGAAGATGTCTGACCGGCAGCGGAGACGTTTGCGCCATTCTGAGACAGCCCTGTGAGGCGATGAATGTCTTCAGCGTGAATGGGGATCTCCTCGTTTAGCCACAAGGACCCATTCTGAATTCGGCTGAGGAGGAACCGGGTGCATTGCAGGGCCGGTCCAGTGGTCCCAAAGACAAGAAGAGTTCTTAAATTCATCAGGGACGATTGTTGGAGGCCCCTGTACTCTGGTCGCATTCGGTTGGTTGAGCTACTGCCTGGTGTGTAGTGATGCTCCATATATGTCTGCTAATGGAGGGAGGGGAATTCAACCGAGTCGGACAGGTTGGCGTCTATCAATGCTACACTGTCGTATTTTCCAACCAGCGACTCCGTTTTGTGGATCCGACTGTCCAGTGCTAGTTTAGCAACGGATAGGGGTGCCTTTGGCATTTTGGCACGGCGCTAGTAAACCTGGAGAATTCGCCTGGAGCTTCTGTCTTGGTGCAGTGCGTTTTGAGACTTCAACCACTCTGAAGTCGCTGCAATTGCCAAATTAAAATGGTCTGGCATTCTCGTGCTGTTGGTCTCCATGCAATTTATGTCATCACCTGGCATGAGCGGAGTTGATGAGACCCCATAACGATAATTAATTCCTGCTGGCCTTCTTGCCTGCGATAATCGTGCGATCGATCGCATGCCTGTGTGTAATCTGACAGTTGCTGACGGCGGCATGGGGAAATGGGCGGATGCGATGGCTGAGGGAACTGTGGATGATGGCAAATGATTATGGTACGGTTACTACCTACTTATGGTAATTTATGATGCAAATCTGAGCGATCCAATGGACTAACAAAAAGGACTGACAGAAATGACCTGGACTGACACTGGCACGTGGAGGGATCCTACAAGGATGACACGCTGGACAGGCGCCGCCCCGAACACAGTCGGTTGCGGTGCTACCCCCGCAACTGAGCGGTTATTGATAGACTACCTATGAACGGAAAAGACTCCCTACGCTCATCCCAGTTGCGGGAGAGTTATTCGACTAAGCTACGCTACGGGTGCTCTCGGGTGCGAGAGTTATTGATGAGAAGTGAAAGGTACCTACTCCTGGTAGGGTTTCAAGCGTGCGCCATTCACCCACCTAGGGAGAATTGTACTGTCCAGATGTGCCAACTGAACGGCTCCAGAGTCGCGGATCTCGATGACAAAGTAGGGTCCCAACCAGTGCATCTGGAGCTTGCCTGGAAACTTCTGGAACCGGTTGTCATATAAGAGAACTTTGCCGCCAACTTGGAAGGCTTTATTCTTGAGGTGGCGGTCGTGCCACGCTTTCTGTCTAGCCTTCTAAACCTTCTGGTGGAATTCCGCCAGGAATCGGGCCTCCTCCAGCTCCTGTAGCTCCTGGAGGCGTTCCCGAAGTGACTCCTCTTCTGAGAACTGAAGAGACGTAGCGATTAAAAGACTGGGTACAGTGAACTCGGCGGGAATCGCAGCTTCCCGGACATACACCAACTGGAATGGCGTCTGATTGGTGAAGCGTTTCACAGTGGTCCGGTAGGCCCACAATGCCGCTGGGAGACGCTCATCCCAATCGTCGTGCTGAGCATTGCAAATCTTAGTCAAGCCTTTTTCAAGAATTTTGTTAAATGCTTCCACAGTACCATTGGCCTGCGGGTGGTATGGGCTCCTTTTATGATGCTGAATCATAAATGTGTCCAGTAGTGACTTGACCGTGGCGTTAATGAAATGCGTACCCTAATCGCTGGTTAAGCTTCGTGGGTAGCCAAACCGGCTGATGATGTGTTCAAAAATGAACCGGGCAGCTGTCTCCGCTGAGCAGTCGCGTACTGCTGCCACCTCAGCCCACCGGGTGAGGTAATCCGTGGCGGTAATGATGTACCGGGCCTTGGAGTGTCTGGCGACTGGGGCGATGGGACCTGCAAAATCGACAGCCCACTTTTCGAACGGCCGCAACACATGCACTGGGTGTAGCGGAAGCTAGTCCCGGTGAGAGAGCCTTCCCGTCCGCTGGAAAACATCGCAGCACTTCACGTAGGCCTTACAGTCAGCATGTACTGTCGGCCACCATAGGCTAGCTTGGAGCACCTTTCTTACGGTGGGTTTCGCACCCACATGCCCTCCCACAACACCGCTGTGACATTCCCACATTACCGCTTCCCGTTCATGGTCAAGGACGCATCTGCGCAACACCTCATCGAGGCCCAATTTGTATAGCTGCCCCGCGATCAATTGGTAGTCGGCCGCCTGGACAACCAGATGGAATTTTTGGAGCGAGGTGTAGTCCTGAGGGAATTGTCTCGTGGTCAAATAAGTGCCAATGTCAGCCAAGTAATCCGGTACGGCTTCGACTCGGAAGAGGTCGGCATCCGGCAGCTGATCGTCCAACGAGCCTTCGTTCTCTCCCATCTCCAACCAGGATAAATGATCGGGACCGAAATTCAACCTGTCGGGCTTGAAAATCACCTCAAACGTGAATTCCTGGAAAAGTAGAAGCCAGCGACAGATCCGTCCTTCCAAAACAGGCTTATTCACCAATTTCTTCAATGCAGAGTGGTCCGTAAAGAATTTGAATTTGCCGCCCAGAAGATAGTGGCGGAACTTCTGGAGGGAGTACACCATCGCCAATGCCTCCCGCTCGGTCGTGGTGTAATTCTTCTCCGCATTCGATAACCTGCGGCTGGTGAAGTAGATGGGGTGGTCAACTGTCGTCTCCCCGGGTTGCGCCAAGACAGCCCCAAGTGCAATACCGGATGCATCGATATGTACATGGCACTGCTTATCCTAGTCAAAGTGAACAAGTATGGGTGTCATCGCCAACTTCTCCTTCAAGCTGTCAAGGGCATTCCTACACTCCTCCGTCCACTGGAATACTTCTGACTTCCGCAACAGTTTCTCCAAAGGGGTCGTAATCTTTGCGTAGTTGCGGATAAACCGCCTGTAATATCCTGTGTGCCTGAGCAGTGCCCACAACTGCTTCATGGTTTCGGGGGCTTCCATGTGAACTATAACCGTGACCTTGGCGGGATCGACGCAGACCCCCTGCTTGCACACCACGTGGCCCAAGAGTGTGCCAAATGGAACTGCAAAAATACATTTCTTCAAGTTCAAGGAAACATGCAGCTGACGACACCGGTCAAACATAATACGCAAAAGGGTGGCGTGTTTCTTCAATAGGCTGTAGACGGTCCAGTCATCCATGTAGACCTCCAGGAACTTGTGAATGTACTCCCGGAAAGCAGCAATTACAATTCGGGAAAACACAGCCGGTGCGTTCTTCAGACCAAACGGCATAACGTGGTATGCGAATGATCCCCACTCAGTGGTGAATGTCGTCTTTTCTTTGTCTTCTTCGGCAATGCGCACCTGATGGTACCCCAAAAACCCATCAGTGAAGGAATAGGCTTTTTTCCCGCAACATGATCTAGAACTTCATCGCTGAAAGGAGTAGGAAATGGATCGTGGATGCATGCATTGTTCAGACTCTGGTAGTCTACGCAGACACGTATCTCCACTTTGTCCTTCTTGTTCTGAATGACAATGGGACTCACCCACTCTACTTCTTCTACTGGAAAGATAAGACCTCAAAATCGGTGTATGTCTTCACCCCCACAATGTCGACCTCGACACCCTCGAGCCGGCCAGTTGGCAGAATGCAGTACTGGTTCGCCATCCTTAGTTGGATTGGCGAGTAGGCCAGCCGTGGCCTTCCAAGGGCCTCCCACGTCTTTCGTGGCAGGATGTTGACGTCGGACACCAAGTCCAGCATGGTATCACTGATTTGGAATCCCGCAACCTGCGTGTTAAGCCGGAATTCTTTGCCCGTTCATTGCTTGTTCTGCTTGATGCGCTGCACGTATTGAGGGCTAACGTTCGCCGGATCCCTAACTCCTGTACGCCCCAGTAATGCTCCTTCCAATGCATGCTTAAGTTGTTGCCGCAGCGCAGCATTGTTAACAATCCTGAGGAATAGCTGGAGCCAGTCCTCGATCACAGTACCTGTAACGCTCTGCACCCCAGATTCTGGCAGCACAGGCTCCTCTAGACCTCCCGCGTCCCGCAGCTGAGCGAACGCCTCAACTGCCTCTTGGAAATACTTCTTCTGGTCTTCGGGCCTGATTAACATCTTCGGGGATGCCGGCCGAACCACTCGTACTGGCTCCTTCCCGTGGGCGTCCTCCCCAGTTTTCTTCCCGCCCCTCGTCACGATCGCGACGTTCTGCATGTCTGGGGTCGCGATCCCTCGCGGCTCTGAATTTATCAGATTCGCTCCCCTCTACCTCGCCCGTTCTTCCCACTTCTTGATGAGCTCCGGACATTCCTCTGTGGTGTGGGGGTTCACCCGGCACTCGGAACACCAGGGTCGTCTCGGAAGGGGACATTTGCGAGCCACGTGACCCTCCTGGTCATAGTTGTAACATTTCACAGGACCGGGTCCGCCTGTGCGGCCTCCCCGCATGCCGCCGCCTCTTCCCCTTGGGGCCTCATGCACCCTATAGGAGGGACGATCTAATCGATCCGCAAGTGCGTCGAGCGCCCTGCACTGCTCAGTGTTGTGAGTCGTGGAAACAAAAAATTTGCAGTACACATTGTTTGGGACCGTGGAGTACTTCTGTAGTATCGGGCACATCCGAGGAGGATGCCCCAGCGTCCGGAAAATCTCGCAGTACTCGGTGGTGGAGGAACCCGGTTGAGGTGGGAACCCCGCGTAAGGCTGTTGCGGCTGGTAGACCCCCTGCGGATTCATCGCCGCGCCACCACCAGGTGGTGGACCCCCCTGGATTGCCGCGACCGAGGGTCCTACCCCTGCGCCACGCAACCCGGGACACTCGGTTGCGACGTGGCCCTCGACCAGGCAATGAGTGCACCAAACATTCGGCCGCGCTGGTCTCACCAGCTGGAGCTCCTTGAGCTTCTCAGTCAAGCTGGCGATCTGGTGTTGCAACCCTATCAAAGAAGGATCTTGCGGGGCCGGCCCCCCCCGGTATTCCTGGGGGTAGCCCACCATGGCTTCAATCTTCATGGCCTGCTCCAAGGCGTCCTGCAGATTATCAATCTTCTGCTGAGTGAGAGGGGTTCGTGTCAAGGGAAGCAAAGCCTTGATGAACCAGTCCCTCTAGTGGTTTGGATCGATCGGGTAGCTGAGTTTCCCGATCGCGTCCTTGAATCGCCGCATCAACTCCCACGCGGTATCACCTTCCTTCTGCTTAATTTCCCACAGCTCGGACATGCCCTGCTGGTCTGTCTGGGGAAGCTTGAATTCGCGGACAAAATCCCGCTTTACGTCCACAATTACGAGGTTAGGATGAGCCTCGGACCACTTGATAAACCATCGCAGAGCCCTTTCTCTGAGCGTGGTTTGGAACTCTATTAACTTCCCTGCATTTGGCATCTGCCGAGCCCTCCAGATGGTTTCACACAGATACCAGTGTTGCTCTACATCATCATTGCCCCAGCCAGAGAACTCTGGATACCGGGTGAAATATCCAGCCATGTGTACTTGTGGAGTATTGACCAGGATAAATCCTCCAGGTCCTGGTTGCGTAACGGTTCCACTAGGGAATACAACACTACTAGTAACGCTGCTATTACCGGACGTTACTGAAGCTGATGAACTACTATATGACTGACTCAATGCTTGTAACTGAATGAAAATATTACTTAAAGGTTGATACAGTACCAGGGGAAGGTAGGGATCCTGGCCATGCAGAATGTGGGAAGTAGGGCTGCCTGGAGAGGTGAGTGTCGTCTGCTCTTGAAACATCCGCTGCATCACGCCGTGCCATTCGTCATCAGAACTCTCTTCGGGCTGCATCTTTTCATTGTCTTCGCTAGTCACCATCTCTCTTCCTCGCGTCGCTGGGCTCCCATGCACCCATTACACTCCCGCAGCGGTCCCTTCTCGTCCCTGGGTACCCGCGTCCATAATCCTTATCCTCTGAGGCGCCTCCTTCTGATTTTTCCCCTCGATCTCCCGTCTCTTCAAATCTCGCATCACCCTTCTTCGCCACCTATCGACGATCTGTGCCCGCCGATGCGCACGTCGCTCCCTCAACTTGCGTGCGGCCTCAACATCCATTCCCCGCTTCCCGCTTTCACATTCTACGTAGCATCGGTCCCCTCAACCCTTCCCCCAGCACAGGTGGTTTACGCTTCCATACTCGTTTTGTGGAATTCGATCAACCCTTCATCCACCATCAGAGCTTTAATCCACAGCGGAATCTCCTTAAGCAGCTTCCCTCTTAGCCCTGAGTGGAAGAAAGCCTCGGCTTTCGAGAAAGATTGATAGCACTCAGCAGCAAACTCCACAATGTATCCTTCCAACGTGGTCCTTACCCAAAAATCCACCGCGCGATTTAGTTCAGTGTTCACCCGATGCAGCGCCACCAGATCTTCGTGCGCCCACCTGCGGTTTATCTTCCGCAAGCCCTCTCGAGGCACCATCGCTCGTAATCTCTGCAACCAATTGTAAAGGTCGGTAGGGAACCTTCCCCAGAAAATTTTGTACGTATCACTGGATGAGTCAGAGAAAAGGATGAGCTCCTTGATCACTGCCTCCTTTTGCTTGGTCAGCTCTGCTTGCTGAGCAATGAACTGGTCGAGATGATTATCCCACCATCGCCGTATCTCTCCTTCAAAAATCCTCGATACCATGATCTAGGTCGCTTCAGAACATGCAGGTCCCGGCAACGGAACCATTTTTTGGCGAGAAGTCAGGTCTCGCGGACAAGACCCAGGTTCAGGAGTTGTGGCCAACAAAGGGGTCCGATGTAGTCTAGGATCACGCCGGCATTTTCACCCTACTTTGGAGAGCAGTGAGTCTCACCCGAGGCGTGCCACAACCACATGCAGAAGGGGATGAGATCAATGGCAAGAAACAGTGTCACAACTCATGAAGGGAAATGCATCGATTATATAGACAGAGTCATGTACGCAAGAGCACTTAAGAAGCCTTCAGACATTAGCAAATAAAATTTTAAACCAGCATAAACACATTACATGCATGTAAACCCCTTATTGAGACAACAACCTTTCATTATATTAATCTCTTGGCCAAGCACATGATTACATAGCATTTTCAGCGATATCTTACAACTCTGATACAGATGTCTTACTGAACAGAAAGGGAGAATAGAGAAGGTTAGGAACCATAGAAGTGTCATGCATGATTTCACACGATCGCTACGTACTTCTTCTCTGTCGCGAGCCTCGCAACCTCTGCGACATCCTCCTCTTTCGGTAGGGTGTTGTTATTTATTCACATTATCAAGCAGCTTCTCCCAGAGTTCCTCGTGTCTTTCTTGTTGCTTCCGACTTCTCTCTGATATCTGCGTGTTCCACTTTACCGCTATTACATTTGTTTTCTTCATCTTGACACTTGTGTGTGTTCTTTCTTCGGCTATCTCATACTACATGCCACCTTGATAGCTCCGCGACTCCTCCTTTGACATAATGGAAAAGGTAACTCCCTGACACACAACCATCATGTGGACTTGTACACACTTCCACTCCCCCTTTATACTATGGATAAGGAAAATATAATGAGAACTAGGGAGAATCTCAAGCTTCTAGTGAAGTATTCCAATGCTTCATGAGTACTCTTATGATCATCAATGCTTCCTACCCAATCTGCACCTGTAAAGGCTTGAATACTGAGATTTTTACCCTTGGGATACCACAAGCCATATTTTGTTGTTCCCTTTAGATATCGAAGAATTCTTTTGATGACAATAATATGTGATTCTTTTGGTGCTGCTTGGAATCTTGCCACTTGTCCGACTGCTTGCATAAAATTTGGCTGGGAGGTTGTTACATATAGAAGACTACCAATTATAGATCTGTACAACCTCCGATCCACATCCTTAGATGAGTCATATATGCTCAATTTTCAACCTGTTACCATCAGAGTAAGGATGGATTTACAATCTTACATTTTGAATTTATTGATCATTTCCTTGATGTACTTGGCTTGACATATAAATATTGATTTCTCTTGCTGAGATATTTGAAGACCTAAGAAGTATGTCAGCTCACCAAGTAAAGACATATTGAACTCACATTTCATCTTTGTATAAAAATTCTTACTTAGTCGATCATCATTGCTACCAAATATTATATCATCCTCTTTAGCTAGTAGATGTGCTTTAGTTACTTCATCTAGAACATATATGTCGTTTGGAGCTCAACTTGCTATAGCCACAATTTCACCATACCTACCTTTTCTGATTTCACATTTTGTGGAGTTGAATAGTATTGTGTGTCCTTGATCACACATTTTTCCAACACTGAGCAGATTGTGATTCATATTTTCAACCAATAGAACATTCTTGGCTTCAAACATCTTTAGCCACATGTGATGCATGATCCTATAACATTTGAAGATCCATCATTTCCAAAGGACATGGTTCCATCCTTCTTCTCTTTCAGAGATACAAATTTATTTCTATCTCTAGTCATATGCGTTGAGCAACCACTATCAACATACCACACATCTTTGTTGTTTTGAGCCTTGAGAGCGAGAGCACAATTATCAGTCTTGTTCTTCTTCCATGTCCATTCGTTCTGTGGCTTCAAAGATTCTTCAGGAGGATTTTCAAGTCTGCAGTCTCTGGATATGTTTCCAAAGTTTCTACATTTGTAACATTCAATATTATTTCTTAAATGTTCAAATATATTGATGTTTCGTTGAGCCTTGGGAGGTTCATATTTGACAGATCTCCTGGAATTGTATTCCTTCATGGGGAATGTGCGACATTCTATAGCTTTATGACCAAATTTTCCACATGAATAACAGTAGCCATAAAAAAAATGTTGGTGCCTGGATGGAAAATCTTCGTCGAGGAATTTCCTTCCACGTCTGTTCTTATGAATCTTGTCCAATAAAGTCTTCATGCATGTCAGATCTCATAGGTTCATTGTATTTTGTTGTAGAAGGTCCTCCTTCTTCTTCTTTGAAACTGATGTTAGTTCTGTCATTATAAAATCGTTGATTGTTGATGAGTTCTTCCAATACCCTTGAGTTGTTGGCATAGTTTTGGATATTTTTTCCTTTCTTCACTTCCTTATGCAGCGAGACTACTTCGGCTTCTAATTCTTCCTTTTCTTGGTTGCTTTCTTCCAACTTCTTTTGAAGTGACTCTTCAATGCATTTGTGTTCTTCAACTTCAATTTTGAGACCTTGAACTTGTTCTTCAAGAGTATTGGAATGGATCTTCTCTGCCTTAAGCTCTATTATAAGTTTGATTGCTTCCTTAGAAAATTCTTCTATGGTCAATCCTTATTCTTTGTTGTTTGATACCTCTTGTTTATTGTGCTTGGCCATAAATAATACTCTCTCATTGGCTTATTCTTCACTGTCATTGTCTTCATCGGATGATGAGCTATCTTCTTTAGCGAGAAATTTCCTTTTGGATCCTTACTTGTTAATAAGATAGAATAAGAATGGAAGGAAGGGGCAGGAGAGAGTGCCAGCTGAGATCAATGAGGACAGATAATGGGAAAAGGAGAATAGGATAGAGAGGTACAATGGTGTGATGCCATCTGACTGTGAGCAGAGTGAGTGGATAATAGTTCAAGAGCTTAAAGGAGAGGGTAAGCTAAGAGGGAGGAGTAGTGTCAAGGTGCAAGCTAGAATCGACAGAGGGGGGTCCTTTAGTATAAAAATAGCAGGGAGACTGGAGGCCTCAACAGATTGGAACCAAGCTGGCCAAAGGAGTCCATAGGTGTTGGAGATGATAGGTGTAAGGATCTGGATGGATAAAAGGTTGTCCAAAAGTAATGATACCAGGAGTATTTGTAAAAGCCTTTCTTTCCTTTTGAGTTTCCATCACTTATGTTCAGACATTTTGATGCGAAATGCCCAACCTCACCATAGCCAAAACATATCAATGGAAGTTTACCTTTGCATTTTCCCTTACCAATTTTTAGTTTTCTCGTAAAGTAAGCATATTCTTCATCTAAAAGACCTTCTTCATCATCTCCCTTTTCTTCAGACTTACAGGTGCATGTCTTTTCAATTGAAGGTTGTTTGTCCTTATTGGCTTTCTTAGATGCAACGAACGCAGTTTCTATATGCGAAGTACCCTCTTCTTCATCAAGTCTCATTTCATATGCTATGAGAACTCCATGTAATTCCTCTTTGCTGAGTTTGTCCAAATTTGCACTATATTCTAAGACCGATACCTTTGAGTTGAATCTCCCTGGTAATGTTCTAAGAATATTTCTTGTAATAGTCTTCTCGTCAACTGGCTCTCCCAATCCTTCCAGAGTATTGGTTATTTCATCAATGTATTGGAAGTATGCAGCAATGTTGCAATCTTCTTTCATTCTGAGTTGCTCAAATTTTTCTCTATAGATTTGAAGCTTTTCTTCTTTGACATTTGAGTCACCTACATATATATTCTCAAGCTTGTCCCATACATTTTTGGCGATTTTACCACCCAACACCTTATGATAAGAAGATTCAATAAGTCCACTGATAATAATATTCTTTTCTTTTGTGTCATTTACCAAATTCTTCTTACCTTGTTCATCTGCGGTTGATGTAAATCCATTCTGAACAGTATCCCATACTTTGTAACCTTGCGCCAAGAGATAGACCTCCATTATTCCTTTCCAAAGTGAATAATTATTTTCATTGAACAGAGGTACACCATTCTTGGTATGCTCCATGACCTCCTTCTAGCTGTTAAACTGTTATTGAAGGAAAAAAGCTTCAATACCAATTGTTGGAAATATTGAGAGGGGGGGTGAATCAATATTCCTTTCAATTAGAGCATTAGTTAATCTTCAATTATTATCAGTGTTTGTACAATGATAGCAGAAAACAAAAGGAACACAAATGCACATAGTTTTTAAGGTGGAAACCCACTCCAGGACAAAAACCACCTCATTCTTTTCTAATAATTCTTTAATATTCAACTCCAATTGAAAATAAAGCTCCAACTTCCTAGAATCTAGAAAAGTATTCTTCTCCAACTCCCACTGGATGGACGCTCCAATGCCTGAGATTGTTCAGTAGTCGACTGAATGGATTCCCCAACACCCAATGAGCTACAACTCACCCTATCACCACCATACCACCCTATAGAAGAATAAAAGAAGAATGAACTCCTGTACCAGGGAAAATGGTCCACTTTACAATGATATAGAATGATGTAGAAGAAGATGACACACTAGACCATAACCCCAACTATGACACAACCACCTAATGATGATCATAGACATCCCTACACTACCTCTTGAACTCTTGGCAGACAAACACTAGAACATTTTTTATAATAATGTATTTACAATGACTTAGTACAATGATACCTTTATAGTGACTGTATGCAGTGCTTCCCATTTCAAGACTTCTTGTGATGAACTTCTTTCTGTTGTTCTACACCTTGGTTTCTTCTCTTGTCATTCTAACCTCTGCTGCACCTTGCTTTGCTTTGAAGCCCTAGAAAGTCTGGTCCTTTGCAGCCCTTGACAACACATGATCTAGCTTTTTCTTTCCTTCTAGGAGCTCGATATTAAATCTAATGTATCTCTATTATTTCAGATCCCCAAAATCTAATTTTTGGTCCTGTAGTAGTTGTATGACTCATCTTTCCAATTCCATAGGTCTGACCCAATTTGGATTCTTCAAGAGATTTTTATGCCAATCTCTCACAATGCCCTAATTATGGACTATTTCAGTAGAGCAAACTTGTACGACATGCCACATGTCAATGTTTCTTTATTCGGCTCTAAAAGTGATAGAGAGAAAACTAAAGTCTGTATACTATCTTCCATTTTTTATAGAATTCCAATCTGATGCTCAGAGAGAGAGTTATGAAGATTTTCCCAAGGTCAATTCTTTGAGATGAATTTCAGGGGCTTGCAAAAACATTGACTTCCACACATCATATCTCCAAACATATTGCGCACCTTAGTCTAAAAGTTTCATAGGAGCTTCCTCAAGATTTCGGCTTCTCCTCATAAAAATTTCAGCTTTTGAACCTTTGTAGAAACAAAGTTAGAGCGAAAATTCCGCGATGAACTGTTTCAGATGGTGAAATCCCTTGCATAAGGAGGATATGAGGATCACAATTTATATAAATTCTTAGGTTGAGAGGGGCTTCAACAAGTGAACGTGGGAGGGATTTTAGGAGCTTAAAAATATTAATTATGAATTTTCAATGGCCCATGCCACAACCCCATGGGGTTTTAGCCCACTAACTGGGGTTACAAACTTCAAACATGAATATCTCTCAAACCGTGAAGAATTACGTTGCGTGCCATATATCAACGGAAACATCTTGACAAGAAGAAATGATAAAAGAAATTATTGACCTAGAATATAATGATTTGGTAGGTCAAAATTCCCATGCAATATTGGGGTGGCCCCTGATGCTGCTTCGGTTGACATCAACGACAATCGTTGATCAACAAATAGTTCCCTTTGCATTCTAAGCCATTTTTATGCTCTGAGCTCTTTATTTTTCATTTCTTTTTTTGCGTCTATGTCAAGTTTGGATCCCATGTTTGAGGACTCATTATACCGAGCTAGTCTAGGGTACATAATTCAGAACAAGATGACAACCACCATACCAGGCAATGACCCTACTGCCCCAGAAGTACCCATTGTAGAGAGCCTTGCGCCATCCAAAATAAAGAAGGGTCAAACATCTAGAACATGCAATTCCCCTAGATAAAATACCCCCAAACCACACCATTCTACAGGAGAGAAAATGAAGAAACCTATGACTGAACTCCCAAAGACTATTGAGAGGGGGATGATGAAGTGGTAGAAGTAGCCCCCTTCTCATGGTTGCCTAGTTATATTGCGCCACACAATCCTACTGTTAAAGCGCCGAAGGACTTGGATAATGTGCGCACAAGTATCCAAGTACCCCTGATCCCAGAGAACATCCCAATGGAGGGGGATATGCTCGCAAAAAATGCTCAACTGTGATTTGATGACTGGGACATTTCAGACATTGAAAATTTTCCCAAGCTCGTGCCAGAGCTCTATCTCGATCAGATTACCTATGAAGGAGGCATGGTGCACCTCAAACCAAAGAGGAGAATGCTACGTATTTACAAGGTAGGCATACTTAATCTATTGCAGATCCCTCATTTTCTGTGAAAACCCATTAATGATATATGTGTTAGGTAGTTGTTGGCGTTGGTGCATGGCGATGCACTCTAGATGGGAGAGCGCATCCCAATTGATGTAGAGTTACTTCACTGCATCACAAGTCTGGCAAACTAGGGCGCCGACCCTATGGAAGATTTTTAGGGAAAAGCGCAAGAGAAAGCACTGGTGGATCAAATCAAGAAAAAGTTTGATGTCATGCGCAAATACTGATAATTCGTGGTGGAGGAGATTAACAACCCCGTAGTCCATTTTTCCATGCTCATCTTGGCTTGCAATATTATGTGCAAGTGTAGGCCAAAGGAAGTGCCTACGCATGTGATTGCGCTAGCTTGAAGGTGTGAAAAAGGAGCTATATACAATTGGTGAAGGTATCTCTGCAAAGAGTTTCTTTAAAACGTGCGCGAGATCCGCGAGGAGGGAAAGCACTTCCAATACACTTGGCTCTTGCTACTCATCGCACTAATTGGATTGAAAACTCGTAAAGACACATAGTTCCTAGAGCTAGAAGCGACGATGTGCGAAGCTGCGCGATAAGCAACACTCTGGAACTCATTTGACCTAGTACACGGGAAGGAGAACAAGATATTTTGGTTTTTGTATGATGCAGCCTTATACCAATCAGTACAGTCGAAGCCATTGTTAGTACCCTATAAATTATAGGATCTCAAGGTGACGGGGTGCTTCATATTTCTTACAAGGTTTTCATTATTAAAAGGCTTTTCAAAATTCAAATGATTTAAAATTAAAAAAATGGAAAAAGAAGAAAACAATAGAGAAAAGAAAAAGAGAAAAAATGAAAATAAAAAATCCCAAAAAGAAATAAAACTTAAAGTGCTGCAAATTCAAATGCCACTACTCGCCAGTTATGTTTGTCCAGTCATATAGTTTAATCATGACTAGATAGTTTTTCAATTTCTATTGATAGGTTAGCAAATAAATAGTTTCCAAACTATTTAATCTTGGCTTATCAGTAGATAGGTAGAAAATGAAATTGGTTCAATAGTTTAAGCTGAGCCAATGGTTGAAATAAGGATAGGGGTTAGGATAGAAATTCAAAAGAAAAGGATTTAAGGGTTTGCTAGTCCAAATGCACCCTGAAAAAGAAGAGAAAATGTTAGATGAGTAGTTTTGGGTAGGTAGACAGGTTGATGAGGAAGAATGGAATGCCAATGTGAAGACTATTCCACCAAGATACAGCATCCCAGCTTCATTTTTTCTTTGTTTTGAGAAGGCTAAGACAGAGATCGCTTATTGTTGAAAAAATGGGAGAGGATAAATTTTTAAATTTTTGGGTTTTTAATAACACCCGGGCATACCTTATGTCAAATAATTAGGGGAATTTTGAGGTTTAAATGGGCCTCCTAAGAAAAATTTACAACAAAAATAAACTTTATAAGAACCAATAGGATTCAAGATGATCATGTCAACCATGGGGGATGATTCGCCATTTTTTAAGTAAAAGGGTAAAAATATTAAAAAGTAATAAAATAATAGAACTACTTTTTCAATTCGTATTTTCAACTTATCTCCAAAAGGTTTTACTCAAATTTCGAGTGGGATTACTCGTTGGATGAAAAATTTAATTCCTCATCCAAGGAGTACCCATGTTGCATACTTTCAATGGACCCTGCTACATCAAAAATGAGAAATACATAAAAAAACGTGATTCCAATCACGTTTTTCATGTATTTCTCATTTTTCGTGTAGTAGGACCCATCGAAAGTATGCAACATGGGTACTCCTTGGATTAGGAATTAAAATTTTTATCTAATGAGTACTCCCGCTCAAAATTTGAGTAAAAAATTTGGGAGATAAGTTGAAAATATGAGATTAAAAAATAGTTTTTTCTTATTATTTTATAATTTCCTTAGAAGGCCCACTTTAGACCTCAAAAATCCCCTAATGATAATCCTAAGTCTAGATGCTAAATTCGTGGTATGCCTACAAACTTGCATTATCCTCTTTTATCCCAAGTCTGACCATGTCCTGATTCTCATCCATGAAACCGACCCCACCCTCCCATCACTCCATCACATCAGGCACTAAACATTCCCCAGCTTACCCGCCATCTCTATTCCGCGCCCCACATCCGACGGCCCTCACTCCATTTTGCCCCCGCCCCTCAACCGTTGAACATTTACAAGGGGGGGATGGGGGTATGAAATGGGCAATGTCCATTACCACCCACTCTTCTACGTGCCGCACCCACATTGTTTTGCACCCCCCTCTCCATTACCACTCACCGCCTTCGACACCCTCCGAAAAGCGGTTTTCATCGTCCACCAAAGCGTTGTAGCCCTGTGACCGTTACCAATCAAGTCATGCCACATCCTCCACTGTGTGTCCACCTCGTCCTATCACGTCCTTTCCCTCCAATGACCTGTTGCGCCATGAATGGTCAGGCCGTTATCCAATGGACCCGCGCCAACTCAACAGTCACCCCCCCCCCCCCCCCCGCCAAAAACTACTTGTTAAAGCCCAAATTCGCCATTGTGGTAGATTTTTCCTTACTGTTGGCGAGGAGTTAGGTCTCGCAGAAAAGACCCAGGTTCAGGAGTTGTGGCCAACAAAGGGGTCCGATGTAGTCTAGGATCACGCCGGCATTTTCACCCTACTCTGGAGAGCAGTGAGTCTCACCCGAGGCGTGCCGCAACCACATGCAGAAGGGGATGAGATCAATGGCAAGGAACAAAGTTGCAACTCATGAAGGGCAATGCATCGATTATATAGACAGAGTCATGTACGCAAGAGCACTTAAGAAGCATTCAGACATTAGCAAACAAAATTTTAAACCAGCATAAACACATTACATGCATGTAAACCTCTTATTGAGACAGCAACCTTTCATTATATTAATCTCTTGGCCAAGCACATGATTACATAGCATTTTCAGCGATAGCTTACAACTCTGATATAGATGTCTTACGGAACAGAAAGGTAGAATAGAGAAGATTAGGAACCGTAGAAGTGTCAGGCATGATTTCCCGCAGTCGCTCTGTGCTTCTTCTCCTGTCGCGAGCCTCGCAACCTCTGCAGCATCCTCCTCTTTCAGCCGGGTGACTGTTATTTATTCACCCGCTATCGCGACTATCAGTTCCTCTGTGTCTTTTCTTCAGCTGCTTCCAGCTTCTCTCCTGTTATCTGCGTGTTCCACTTTATGTCTTCTGCTGTTGTTTTCTTCATCTGTACTTGTGTGTGTTCTTTCTTCAACTATCTCATACTTCCGCGCCACCTTGATAGCTCCGCGACTCCTGGTAGTTGTGATGCGGTCGCGATTGCCATGTGTCTTCATGCCGCAACTCAAAAGCTCAAAATTCAAAATGTTCTAACCAAGATTTCAAAACAAGGGCCCCAACAGGCCCCGACCATAGTTCCTTGACTCGTCCCCGAGTCAATCACAAATGACAGTTTCCACCTCCATTGCCGCGCTGGATCCCGTGCCCTGTTCAGCCTGTGTGCCTTCGTCTCGTGCCCTTTCCTGCTGTGCTCCTCCAATCGGCTGTTCAAACAAGGGCCCCAACTCCAAGACCCTGCGAAGCGCTATATCTTTGAGCCCAGTGAAGTCCAACACAGCTTGCTGCCATCCCTGCATTAGCGAATCGGCTTCCTCAGTGATCCTGGTGGCAGCGGCCTCCTCTATATTCGTCGGGACAGCCCCGAACATCGTGGTAAGCTGGGTCTCGGCCTTTGCAGCTAGCTGTTGTATTGATTTGGCACTGGCTTGAATGGGCAGACGGATTTCCCGAATTATCTGCTTAGCCGTTGCTGAGTTGGCCTCGGTCTTTTGCATTTGAACCTCAAGCTCGTCCGCCTGGGCATATAGTTGATCTAACCGCGCAGGATCTGCGGTCTCCTGAATTTCCTTGGAAATCTGTTGCTGCTGGGCGGAGATGGGCTGCATTTTGACCGTGAGGGCGAGTGAACACTCCTGCAGACTTCGCAGGAGGTCGTAAGCCTCGCGTGCTGTGGAGTGAAGGGTCTCCTGCATATCAACTGCCTGGGTCTGCTTGGCTGCTACTTGTTCAGAATATACAATCTGTGGGTCGGGGAGCGCGGGCCATGCGGCTAACGCCGCTTGAAGTTCCTGATTCTCCCTGCATAGACAAGTGAAGGCAGACCGAATGTGGTAAGCCTGGACGGCCACATTGCTCTCCGCTATATCGTCAGGAAGTGGGGCATGGTGAGCCCTTACAGCGGGCCATAGGTCTGAGAACGCCTGAGCGGCAATGGTGACATGCTCCTGCAGGTAGGCCTTCTCCTTGGTCAGCTGGTCGGGCTTTTCAGTAAGCGTTATGATCTGGTGCTGCTGCTCATCGCACCGCTGCTGCAGCTCCGAATGAAGTTGTTCGACCTGCAGGGCCACCCGCTAAATGAATAGGTACAACTAGGATGTACCCCATGTTTCTACGTTGGCGGTGCCGGAAGCGCCCTACTCCGGCATTCACTCCTGCAAAGGTTGCCCACTGGCCACTGATTTGTTGGAATTCTCAGGAGGGGACACCGGTGTCTGTTGCTGCATTGAAGTGCCCATGTCGGAATCTGGTCATTCTTGCTGAGTGGTCTGGCTTGTGGGGGGAGGGTCAGCATGCTCAAGCGGAGCCTCGACCGAGTCAGCCCCAACGTTGGCCAGCCAGGTAAATATAGTAGAGAAAGAACCCTGGGCTGTGGCCACGGGTTCGACTGGTGGTACTACGGCCGCAGTACTGGAGGTGACTTCAGCCCCGTGGTCTCCTCCAAAGAGTTCCCGCATAAGGGGGTCGGATACAGTGGTAGATGAGTTTGATGGAACGGATGAAGTGGCAGGTGGATGGATGGTGGAGGGAGCGGTGGACGGTGTGGAGGAGATATGGGGGAGGCGAATATTGATGAATTCTGATGGGTCGATCAGGGGTTCCTCCGAAATTAATGTCCCTGTGAGTGGAGTGGGTGGTGGATCATCATCAGTAAGGTCCACCACCGGATCAGTGACGGTGGTGCGGGTCCATTTGGATGGAGGGGGGTCTAATTGATCAGGTCCCGGGCCCGTTTCGCCCATTGGGGTGATGATGGGGCTGGTAGAAGTGAATAAGTTGGTAGGGATGGGAGAAGTGAGAGGGGCAGTATGGGACAGAGAAAGAGAACGACTAAGCTAGAATTCAGAAAATAAAGGAAACAACGCGGCACCGCTTGAAATAACTTGGGTCGCCACGTTGAGACTTCGTACCTGAGTATTGAAGTGTTGTATGACGGGGACCAGTGATTCGGGGAGTTACTGTGAGGTCCCGGCTGCATCCTGAGAAGGTCCCGCCGCGGCCTGTGAGGGCCCTGCCGCGCCTGTCTCGACAGGTCGTTGCATCGGCAGCATCCGCTCAAAGTTGTATCTGGGGATCCCGTCGCAGATGTGCTTTGTGACCCCCGGCCACGCAGAGACCTCGCGGTGAAAGGTAGCATCGTCCAGCTGGAATTTGAGCGGCGCCATGTGGAAGGTGGCTTCCGGCACGCAAGTGGGGCGGAGGTAAGTGTGCCTATGGCTTACCCCAAACCATACTTGCTCACTATAGTCATCCAACAGGTTCCTTGGCACCCATTGCTGGTTAGCCACCACATCTCTCATTAGCCCGTACCAAGCCCAAAACGCTTCCGCATTCACCTGTTTCATGCTGGGGTCAGAGGACACCTGCCACGGGGTGAATTTCATCGTGAGGGGCTGGCTTGCGGTAGTTTCTTCCGGCAGCTGGACAGGAGGAATGTGCCATTTCCACATGGCAAAAGCTACAATCATGTAACCATAGATGAAACTAGTGGTGCGCTTATAATTCTCTTCGCATGCCGCGAACAGTTCTTTGAGCACGAAAGAGCACCAATTCAGCCTGGTGCCTTGGACACAGTGCTCCACAATGGAGATGGTATCCAAGGTACACTCTCCTTTGGTATAATGCCGCATCGTCTTGCTAGAAATGAGATAGCAAGAGAACCGAATCTCCGGCTTGTTAATCAGATCAATTTTGGCGCCCTTCCCCCCCGGCGAGTGCCATATTTGGCATAGAGGTCTGTATCACCTGACTTTCGTGCGCGCTTGGAAGATGTCTGACCAGCAGCGGAGACGTCTGCGCCATTCTGAGACAGCCCTGTGAGGCGATGAATGTCTTTAGCGTGAATGGGGATCTCCTCGTTTAGCCACAAGGACCCATTCTGAATTCGGCTGAGGAGAAACCGGGTGCATTGCAGGGCCGGTCCGGTGGTCCCAAAGACAGGAAGAGTTCTTAAATTCATCAGGGACGATTACTGGAGGACCCTATACTCTGGTCACATTCAGTTGGTTGAGCTACTGCCTGGTGTGTAGTGATGCTCCATATATGTCTGCCAATGGAGGGAGGGGAATTCAACCGGGTCGGACAGGTTGGCGTCTATCAACGCTACACTGTCGTATTTGCCAACCAGCGACTCTGTTCTGTGGATCCAACTTTCCAGCGCTGGTTCAACAACGGATAGGGGAGCCTTTGGCATTTTGGCACGGCGCTAGTAAACCTGGAGAATTCGCCTGGAGCTTCTATCTTGGTACGGTGCGTTTTGAGACTTCAACCGCTCTGAAGTCGCTGCAATTGCCAAATTGAACTGGTCCGGCATTCTCGTGCTGATGGTCTCCATGCAATTTATGTCATCACCTGGCACGAGCGGAGTTGATGAGACCCCATAACGATAATTAATTCCTGCTGGCCTTCTTGCCTGCGATAATCATGCGATCGATCGCATGCCTGTGTGTAATCTGACAGTTGTTGACGGCGGCATGGGGAAATGGGCGGACGCGATGGCTGAGGGAACTGCAGATGATGGAAAATGATTATGGTACGGTTACTGCCTACTTATGGTAATTTATGATGCAAATCTGAGCGATCCTACTGACTGACAAAAAGGACTGACGGAAATGACCTGGACTGACACTGGCACGTGGAGGGATCCTACAAGGATGAAACGCTGGACAGGCGCCGCCCCGAACACAGTCGGTTGCGGTGCTGCAACCGCAACTGAGTGGTTATTGACAAACTACCTATGAACAGAAAAGAATCCCTACGCTCATCCCGGTTGCAGGAGAGTTATTCGACTAAGCTACACTACGGGTGCTCTCGGGTGTGAGAGTTATTGATGAGAAGTGAAAGGTACCTACTCCTGGTAGGGTTTCAGGCGTGCGCCATTCACCCACCCAGGGAGAAATGTACCATCCAGCTGTGCCAACTGAACGGTTCCTGAGTCGCGGATCTCGATGACAAAGTAGGGTCGTAACCAGTGCATCTGGAGCTTGCCTGGAAACTTCTGGAACCGGCTGTCATATAAGAGAACTTTGCCGCCAACTTGGAAGGCTCTGTTCTTGAGGTGGCGGTCGTGCCACGCTTTCTATCTGGCCTTCTGAACCTTCTGGTGGAATTTCGCCAGGAATCGGGCCTCATCCAGCTCTTGTAGCTCCTGGAGGCGTTCCCGAAGTGACTCCTCTTCTGAGAACTGAAGAGACGTAGCGATTAAAAGACTGGGTACAGTGAACTCGGCGGGAATCAATGCTTCCAGGCCATACACCAACTGGAATGGCATCTGATTGGTCAAGCGTTTCACCGTGGTCCGGTAGGCCCACAATGCCGCTGGGAGACGCTCATCCCAATCGTCGCGCTAAGCATTGCAAATCTTAGTCAAGCCTTTTTCAAGAATTTTGTTAAATGCTTCCACAGTACCATTGGCCTGCGGGTGGTATGGGCTGCTTTTATGATGCTAAATCATAAATGTGTTCAGTAGTGACTTGACCGTGGCGTTAATGAAATGCGTACCCTAATCGCTGGTTAAGCTTTGTGGGCAGCCAAACTGGCTGATGATGTGTTCAAAAATGAACCGGGCAGCTGTCTCCGCCGAGCAGTCGCGTACCGCCGCCGCCTCAGCCCACCGGGTGAGGTAATCCGTGGCGGTAATGATGTACCAGGCCTTGGAGTGTCTGGCGACCGGGGCGATGGGACCTACAAAATTGAAAGCCCACTTTTCGAACGGCCACAACACATGCACTGGGTGTAGCAGAAGCTCGTCCCGGTGAGAGCGCCTTCCCGTCCACTGGCAAACATCGCAGCGCTTCACGTAGGCCTTACAGTCAGCATGTACTGTCGGCCACCATAGGCCAGCTTGGAGCACCTTTCTTGCGGTGGGTTTCGCACCCACATGCCCTCCCGCAACACCGCTGTGACATTCCCACATTACTGCTTCCCGTTCGTGGTCAAGGACGCATCTGCGCAACACCTCATCGAGGCCCAGTTTGTATAGCTGCCCCGCGATCAATTGGTAGTCGGTCGCCCGGACAACCAGGTGGCATTTCTGGAGCGAGGTGTAGTCCTGAGAGCATTGTCCCGTGGTCAAATAAGTGGCAATGTCAGCCAAGTAATCCGGTACGGCTTCGACTCGGAAGAGGTCGGCATCCGGCAGTTGATCGTCCAATGAGCCTTCGTTCTCTCCCATCTCCAACCGGGATAAATGATCGGGACCGACATTCAACCTGCCGGGCTTGACAATCACCTCAAATGTGAATTCCTGAAAAAGTAGAAGCCAGCGACAGATCCGTCCTTCCAAAACAGGCTTATTCACCAAGTACTTCAATGCAGAGTGGTCCGTAAAGAATTTGAATTTGCCGCCCAGAAGATAGTGGCGGAACTTCTGGAGGGAGTACACCATCGCCTACACCTCCCGCTCGGTCGTGGTGTAATTCTTCTTCGCATTCGATAACCTGTGGCTGGCGAAGTAGACGGGGTGGTCAACTGTCGTCTCCCCGGGTTGCGCCAAGACAGCCCCAAGTGCAATACCGGATGCATCGATATGCACATGGAACTGCTTATCCTAGTCGGGGTGAACAAGTATGGGTGTCGTTGCCAACTTCTCCTTCAAGGTGTCAAGGGCCTTCCTACACTCCTCCGTCCACCGGAATACTTCTGACTTCCGCAACAGTTTCTCCAAAGGGGTCGTAATCTTTGCGTAGTTGCGGATAAACCGCCTGTAATATCCTGTGTGCCCGAGCAGTGCCCGCAACTGCTTCACGGTCTCGGGGGCTTCCATGTGAACGATGACCGCGACCTTGGTGGGATCGACACAGACCCCTTGATTGCACACCACGTGGCCTAAGAGTGTGCCGAATGGAACTGCAAAAATACATTTCTTCAAGTTCAAGGAAATCTGCAGCTGACGACACCGGTCAAACATAATACGCAACAGGGAGGCGTGTTTCTTCAATAGGCTGTAGACGGTCTAGTCATCCATGTAGACCTCCAAAAACTTGTGAATGTACTCCCGGAAAGCAGCAATTACAATCTGGGAAAACACAGCTGGTGCATTCTTCAGACCAAACGGCATAACGTGGTATGCGAATGATCCCCACTCAGTGGTGAATGTCGTCTTTGCTTTGTCTTCTTCGGCGATGTGCACCTGATGGTAACCCAAGAACCCATCAGTGAAGGAGTAGGCTTCGTTTCCCGCAACATGATCTAGAACTTCATCGCTGAAAGGAGTGGGAAACGGATCGTGGATGCAGACATTGTTCAGACTCCGGTAGTTTACGCAGATGCGTATCTCCGCTTTGTCCTTCTTGTTCTGGATGACAACGGGACTCACCCACTTTGCTTCTTCTAATGGAAAGATAAGACCTGTAGCCATCATCTTGTCGATCTCCGTCTTGACCTTTTCTTTGATACGTGGGTTCAGCTGGTAGGGTCTGTGCTTCACCAGCCTGGCCCCCGGTTTCAGCACGATGCACATTTCGCCCAGGTCCCCCTTGATCCCCTTCAGGTTCGCAACCAAGGACGGGAACAAGTCTTCATATTCCCGGAGGAGGCTGAAAATTTCTTTTGTCGTTTCCTCGTCCTAGTAATCTCCCACCGTTGCCAGCTTGGGTTTCTCGTCTGTTCCAATGTCTAGCTTCTTCATCTTTAGTGGCTGTAAATGGACTCCTTCAGTCATCAGCTCTTCACTGATGTTCCGCTCGCCTTCCCTCTCGTCAAAATAGAGATGCCTGAGGTCCTCCAGACTATCATCATCCGGATTGCCGTCAATTCAGTGGCAAACCAACTCGCGCCTGACCTCAGGTCGTGACACAACCGGGCCCCCGTCGGGCTCGGGATGGTGGAAAACCAAGACCTCCTTGATTGGCTGTAGGGCCTGAGACTCCTGCGCCGTCTCCCTTTCGAACAAGAAGCACCGAACAAACTTGTCCGTAACTTCCTGCCAAGAGCGGGTTCCCCGTTTCTGCTCTTCCTCCAGGTACCAGGCCCGGGGAATTGTACCCAGGGAGTGGATAAACCTGTGGACCCACAGCTCTTCAGGGTACCTAGTGCTATGCCACTGCTCCTCGCAGGCCCGCAAATGGTGTCGTGGGTCGGAAGTTCCATGATACTTAAGCATACTGCAAGGTCCTTCGTCCTCTTTAAAGTGTGCCCGCAGAGAATCCACCATGCACTCCCATCGCAACAGAGTGTTGTGGTGATTTTTCCACCACCGGGCCGACGTGGATTGCAAGGCCACATCCAAAAGTGGCATCCGGCTTTCATCTGGGACCATGTCTTCCACCTTGGTAATGAAAGTATTGACCGCTTGCATGTTCGACAAGGTGGGATATCTGCGGATCTCATTCCCCACCCACCGCACTTGGGCAATGGTAGCACATCTCCGCGTGGTGGTCTCATACCCCCCTTGCTGCCAGTCTTCCCACGCGAGTTCGGATCTGAGCTCCGAGCTCTGCACACTCCGCCAACTGACAGAGCCAGTCGCGGTCGGGTTAATATAATCGTCTCGCTTTCCTACGGTCATCTGATAAAGGTGGTCCATCATCTGAGCATCCTCCCGATTGTCCACTGTTTCCGTATATCGCGGGCCCTGATACGGGTCAAGGGGCTGGGTGACCCGTACCTCCCCATCCTCAAAGATCATCAGCTCCTTTTTAAGGTCGATGATGGCGTAATTCTCAAAAGCCCAGTCAATGCCGAGTAAGGCAGGATAAGGATCCTTGTCGCCCATGATATCAATAACCTCAAAATTGGTGTATGTCTTCACCCCCTCAATGTTGACCTCGACACCCTCGAGCCGGCCGATTGGTAGAATACAGTACTGGTTCGCCATCCTGAGTTGGATTGGCGAGTAGGCCAGCCGTGGCCTTCCAAGGGCCTCCCACGTCTTTCGTGGCAGGATGTTGACGTCGGACCCCAAGTCCAGCTTGGTATCGCTGATTTGGAATCCCGCAGCCTGCGTGTTAAGCTGGAATTCTTTGCTTATTTGTTGCTTGTTCCGCTTGACGCGCTGCACGTATTGAGGGCCAGCGTTCGCCGGATCCCTAACTCCTGTATGCCCCTGTAATGCTCCTTCCAACACATGCTTAAGTTGCTGCCGCAGCACAACATTGTCAACAATCCTGAGGAATAGCTAGAGCTAGTCCTCGATCACAGTACATGTAATGCTCTGCGCCCCAGATTCTGGAAGCACGGGCTCCTCCAGACCTCCCGCGTCCCGCAGCTGAGCGAACGCCTCAACTGCCTCCTCGAAATACTTCTTCTGGTCTTTGGGCCTGATTAACATCTTCGGGGATGCCGGCCAAACCACTCGTGCTGGCTCCTTCCCGTGGGCATCCTCCCCAGTTTTCTTCCCGCCCCTCGTCACGATCGCGACGTTCTGCATGTCTGGAGTCGCGGTCCCTCGCGGCTCTGAATTTATCAGATTCTCTCCCCTCTGCCTCGCCCGTTCTTCCCACTTCTTGATGAGCTCCGGACAGTCCTCTGTGGCGTGGGCGTTTACCCGGCACTGGGAACACCAGGGTCGTCGCGGAAGGGGACATTCTCGAGCCACGTGACCCTCCTGTTCACAGTTGTAACATTTCACCGGACCACGTCCGCCAGTGCGGCCTCCCCGCATGTCGCCGCCTCTTCCCCTTGGGGCCTCGTTCACCCTGTAGGAGGGACGATCTAATCGATCTGCAAGTGCGTCGAGCACCCTGCACTGCTCAGTGTTGTGAGTCGTGGAAACAAAAAATTCGCAGTACACATTGTTTGGGACTGTGGAGTACTTCTATAGTATCGGGCACATCCGAGGAGGATGCCCCAGCGTCTGGCAAATCTCGCAGTACTCTGTGGTGGAGGAACCCGGTTGAGGTGGGAACCCCGCGTAAGGCTGTTGCGGCTGGTAGACCCCCTGCGGATTCATCGCCGCGCCACCACCAGGTGGTGGACCCCCCTGGATTGCCGCGACCGAGGGTCCTGCCCCTGCGCCACGCAACCGGGGACACTTGGTTGCGACGTGGCCCTCGACCAGGCAATGAGTGCACCAAACATTCGGCCGCGCTGGTCTCACCGGCTGGAGCTCCTTGAGCTTCTCAGTCAAGATGGCGATCTGGTGTTGCAACCCTATCAAAGAAGGATCTTGCGGGGCCGGCCCCCCCCCGGTATTCCTGGGGGTAGCCCGCCATGGCTTCAATCTTCATGGCCTGCTCCAAGGCGTCCTGCAGATTATCAATCTTCTGCTGAGTGAGAGGGGTTCGTGTCAAGGGAAGCAGAGCCTTGATGAACCAGTCCCTCTGGTGGTTTGGATCGATCGGGTAGCTAAGTTTCCCGATCGCGTCCTTGAATCCCCGCATCAACTCCCACGCTGTCTCACCTTCCTTCTGCTTAATTTCCCACAGCTCGGACAGGCCCTGCTGGTCTGTCTGGTGAAGCTTGAATTCGTGGACAATATCCCGCTTTACGTCCGCAATTACGGGGTTAGGATGAGCCTCGGACCACTTGATAAACCATAGCAGAGCCCTCTCTCTGAGCGTGGTTTGGAACTCTATTAACTTCCCCGCATCTGGCGTCTGCCGAGCCCTCCAGATGGCTTCGCACAGATACCATTTTTGCTCTACATCATCATTGCCCCGGCCAGAGAACTTTGGATACCAGGTGAAAGATCCAGCCATCTGTACTTGCGGAGTATTGACCAGGATAAATCCTCCAGGTCCTGGTTGCGTAATGGTTCCACTAGGGAATACAACGCTACTAGTAACGCTGCTATTACCGGATGTTACTGACGCTGATGAACTACTGTATGACTGACTCAATGCTTGTAACTGAATGAAAATATTACTTAAAGGTTGATACAGTACCAGGGGAAGGTAGGGAAACTGGCCATTCAGAATGTGGGAAGTAGGGCTGCCTGGAGAGGTAAGTGCCGTCTGCTCTTGAAACATCCGCTGCATCACACCGTGCCATTCGTCATCGGAACTCTCTTCGGGCTGCATCTTTTCATCATCTTCGCTAGTCACCATCTCTCTTCCTCGCATCACTGGGCTCCCATGCACCCGTTGCACTCCCACAGTGGTCCCTTCTCGTCCCTGGGTACCCGCGTCCATAATCCTTATCCTCTGAGGCGCCTCCTTCTGATTTTTCCCTTCGATCTGCCGTCTCTTCAAATCTCACATCACCCTTCTTTGCCACCTATCGGTGATCTGTGCCCGCCTATGCGCACGTCGCTCCCTCAACTTGCGTGCGGCCTCAACATCCATTCCCCACTTCCCGCTTTCACATTATATGTAGCATCGGTACCCTCAACCCTTCCCCCAGCACGGGTGGTTTACGCTTCCATACTCGTTTTGTGGAATTCAATCAACCCCTTATCCACCATCAGAGCTTTAATCCACAGCGGAATCTCCTTAAGCAGCTTCCCTCTTGGCCCTGCATGGAAGACAGCCTCGACCTTCGAGAAAGATTGATAGCACTCAGCAGCAAACTCCACAGTGTATCCTTCCAACGTGGTCCTTACCCAAAAATCCATCGCGCGGGTTAGTTCAGTGTTCACCCGATGCAGCACCACCAGATCTTCGTGCGCCCACCTGCGGTTTATCTTCCGCAAGCCCTCTCGAGGCACCATCGCTCATAATCGCCGCAACCAATTGTAAAGGTCGGTAGGGAACCTTCCCCAGAAAATTTCATACGTATCACTGGCTGAGTCAGAGAAAAGGACGAGCTCCTTGATCGCCGCCTCCTTTTGCTTGGTCAGCTCTGCTTGCTGAACAATGAACTGGTCGAGATAATTATCCCACCATTGCCGTATCTCTCCTTCAAAAATCCTCAATACCATGATCTAGGTCCCCTCAGAACATGCAGGTCTCGGCAACGGAACCATTTTTTGGCGAGGAGTCAGGTCTCGCGGACAAGACCCAGGTTCAGGAGTTGTGGCCAACAAAGGGGTCCGATGTAGTCTAGGATCACGCCTGCATTTTCACCCTACTCCGGATAGCAGTGAGTCTCACTCGAGGCATGCCGCAACCACATGCAGAAGGGGATGAGATCAATGGCAAGGAACAAAGTCGCAACTCATGAAGGGCAATGCATCAATTATATAGACAGATTCATGTACACAAGAGCACTTAAGAAGCATTCAGACATTAGCAAACAAAATTTTAAACCAACATAAACACATTACATGCATGTAAACCTCTTATTGAGACAACAACCTTTCATTATATTAATCTCTTGGCGAAGCACATGATTACATAGCATTTTCAGTGATAGCTTACAACTCTAATACAGATGTCTTACGGAACAGAAAGGTAGAATAGAGAAGATTAGGAACCATAGAAGTGTCAGGCATGATTTCCCATAGTCGCTCTATGCTTCTTCTCCTGTCGCGAGCCTCGCAACCTCTGCAGCATCCTCCTCTTTCAACCGGGTGACTGTTATTTATTCACCCGCTATCGCAACTATCAGTTCCTCTGTGTCTTTTCTTCAGCTGCTTCCAGCTTCTCTCCTGTTATCTGCGTGTTCCACTTTCTGTCTTCTGATGTTGTTTTCTTCATCTGTACTTGTGTGTGTTCTTTCTTCAGCTATCTCATACTTCCGCGCCACCTTGATAGCTTCGCGACTCCTGGTAGTTGCGATGCGGTCGCGATTGCCATGTGTCTTCATGCCGCAACTCAAAAGGTCAAAATTCAAAATGTTCTAACCAAGATTTAAAAACAAGGGCCCCAACACTTACTGACACTGTCAAATTGCTACAGGTATTGTATTTGCAGATAACTACATAAGAGATCATGGATTAGCCATCGTTGCAGAAGGATTATTTCTCACCAAAAGAAAAATTATCAGCACTTTGTGAGCCTGATTATAGCTCTCCTTCGAAGGTTCACGCCCGATCTTGATCCCCTTCCATCATACCCTTTCCCCTAGTGTTGATCTATACCATTTCCCCCTTCTTTAATCCTTTTTTCTTGCAGCCCATTCTCCATTGCAAGTGATAAATAAGATAAAGAAAGAAAATCACGCCTCCCAAAGTAGACCAGCAGCCTTTCAATCCCATGGTCTACCCTCAGGTAGACGTAGACCATATTCCCCTGGCTGACAGAGACTACAAAATCCATGAGACAGATTCAGACTTCAACTTGTTCGATGTCTACTGTTGGCTCGAGGATAAGCTCCTTGATGAAGCATATGATTTCAGCCTATGGGAGACAAAGCTTCCACATTGCATCTTTCCTAAAACCCATAGCTGCCCTAAGCTAATCAGAAAATGTCAATCTTGCTATGACATTAATTAGAGAGCCATAGTGAACCCTGAGGAGATATCTTATTTTACATAAATTCCCCATCCATTCAAGAGATGTTGCAAGCCCACATTGTTGAGAACACTGTCCCTTTTTCATATGAGGCCCTTATAGGATTATACGATGGATTAGATTTTTCCAGCAAGGCTAAAACCTTAGATCTTTTCATGGCCACAAATGCGCCAATGCCTACCACCAATCCCCCATACCCATCATCCACCTTCTTGGATAGGACCAAGCACATCGTCATTTCTCTATATTATTTGTTAGGATATCATAATGATCAGTGGGTAGATGAAGCCATAATTGGTTTCTTTTCTATCCTTTCTTCAGATGTTAAGCCTACTGTTATATTCAACTATGCTCAGTTTCATGCTGATGCAATTCATGATCGGTTCCTGAAATTCCAGACAAAAGGGGTATTCAAATACACCTCTGTTTTGGTGTACATGTTTGCCTATTTTCAATCCAACAAATTTCAATTTGACATGATAAAGCAGGATGATGACTCTCAATCCCAATCTATAATTTTCTGGACTGCTGTATTAATAAAGGAGCAAAAAAAATCTTCTGACAAGAGCTTTGTAGACCTATTTGTTCATCCAGCAATCAGTGCACTCAGCAATACCACAGAGCTCAGGACCAGTGAGGAAATCTAGAATATGTTGCAGTTGATAAAGCATATCAGAACATCAAATTGGTATCTCTACCAAAACTACACAGAGATCAGGATTTATGCCAGTGAATTGGCCCCCTATAAACTTCCCAAGTACCTCTCCATGAGGATATTTTCTCTTGATTATATCATAAAAATGATAGATGCAGATGAGGTGCATTTTGTCTCAGCCAAGAAGAAGTCACAATTCAGGATCAAGTCCCAAATTGGTCCATTCGTCTGCAACAGCAGGGCAGCAGGGGAGGAGGTAGATAAAATGTTAAATGAGATTAAGTTCACACATATTTTCACTTGGTCCTATGATCCAATGGGGATCATCTCCAAGAAGAGGGTGGAAAACAAGTCCACACCCTACATTCATACCCACAGACTAGAGATAGAGAATTACATGAACCAAGAAGAATGGGAGGCAGACACACTCTAGGAGGGTGAAGAACATGTCATCTCTACTTCAGGAACCCAAACACCAACTCCACTAGAGAGGAAAGCTGCAGGAGTTCAAGATGACAGAGGAAAGGAGCCTGAAAAGGAAATAGGGAGAAAGAGGACCAGGGAGGATCAAATAGACATGGACATCAATTCCTCCACTAAAGAATTTAAAATGAAATATAGGAAGAGGGCTAGAATTCACATGGGCCTTAACCAGGGTAGTGAGAAGGACCAGAAAACTATCATCACAATTGGAGATTCACCAAGTTCATCTTCAGCAGGTGTTGTGTAGATTAATCTGTCTTGCGGACAAGACCGATCTCTCTAGTACTAAAAGTAACTAGCAACAAACAGCCAATTATACTAATCTCTCTCTAAGCATACAAGATTCATAAAAATACTATATAGGTGTAAGGCCTACCTTATGTCCAGCGCTTGCTTGATCTCGTTGAAGTCCTTCCCGTGCACTTGAAAGAACGTTCCTCATGAATCTGCAGTCACAAACAAGCAAAAATATTACACATCACCTGTATAGACATTATTATAAACCATACTCATCATAATGATCAAGGAATTTATGAAATAAACCATAAATAGACAGTTTAATGAGAGAAATGAGTATATTTGTATTAACTTCAAATAAAGAAAACCTTTACAACCTGTGCCTTGATGTCGTGCAGGTCCTCCTGGGGTCCGAAGCAGGAATCTCTTCTAATTTTACAAGCATTGCACTCTTTGAACCAAGACAGATAGAGATGAGTGATTTAACCTCACAGAAAGTCTTAGTTAACTGAGTCTGAATCTCAACAGCATTTAACTTCAAATATCTTAAGCTTGAACTCCCTTTGAGGCTACCCAAGGCCTCTTTTTATAATGGAAAAGAGGAGGTTTTCTATTCCAAATATGAAGGGATAGAATCCTCCTTCAAAGGGATTAGCTCCTTACATCAAGGGGTTAGCTCCATCAAGTGAGGGATGCATGAACCTTCTCAAAGCGTATCCATTCCCGAAAATTCCCTTCTAGAATCTTCTAGAATTCATCTGAAATCAACTTTTTATCTTTACTTTCTCACCTTTTTGAGTTTTACAGAGGTCTGCACCCATAACACAAAGAACGTGCGGTATGGTTCCGCAGGCAAGCTGAACTTTAGGTGCGGGACCGCAGGCAATGAATAGAGAAAGTGCGATACCAATGTTTAGGGGATTTTTTTAGGAACTTTTCTCTGATTTTGAAAGCTTGACATGAGGAGCTGATATGTTAGACTTGTAAAGGGAGGAAGTATGAGTAATAATGAGCTCATACTTATAACAAAATGTCAGGATGACAGTTTTTAGTGTAACAAATTGCCCCCTAAAGTACAAAGTCTGGAATAGATGAAGTTGAAGTCTGTCATATATGAAGAGTGCAGTACTTTATCATTTCAAATATCATCCTGTGGACACCCCAGTCGGAACCTGTAAAAACATTCAATGCAAAATATATACATATATATGTCATCACTGAGGTAGGCATTCCCATACTCAGATTAAAACTAACTAGAAACTAACTCAAATCGTTCCGATACAGGAATGATTTTGAATACATCATAGTACAAAATATATGTAGACACAGTATGGACGCAACCATCTTTTTATAAATAGTCTACTGTATATATGACAAAAAAATTCCTCGCAGCCTGGATGGTGGAAACTAGATCCAGGGTCTTGATTTCCGCATCTCGAACTAGTACGATTCTATCCATGTGAATAAATGTGTTGAAGTCGAACATGGTAGAAACCACTTGATTACCAGTCAATGATGTGAACTGTTAACAAGTGTGAGAGAAACCACCAGTAATGTCGATGGCTCTCAAAGTACTCAGTACAATCCATGAAATGTGAATGAATGAGCTGAAGTCGAACATGTCACGGAATCATTGGATCGAAGGTCAATGATGCAACTTGTCGTCGAAGGCGAGAAACCTGCCATTGAGGCATGCAGATTTCAAGGTACTGACAATTTCTGGATCAACTTCCTAGATAATGTGCTGATGTCGATAGAAAGTGATCTGTTGTAGGCAAGCCCACAACACGAAATCATAGATCAAGTTTTGAAAATATATTGGCAAGGACTGACTCAGGGATGGTAAAAAATGGATGACAAATATTTTGCAGATGAATGGTTTATTTGAACTGTTCTCTTGAACACATAACGACACTGCAGATGGCTTGGTAACAATTGACCCAAAGCTAATACCCAGAAACCGGCTGAAGAATTTCAATGTGGTTTGATTAACTGTTAGGCAAAGGATTTCCCAACCCAGGTGAATGAAAGTGTCGTGTTCAAGAGTTGGTTGACTGAATTTTCGAAAAATTTAAAATATAACAAACACGCCCATTTTTCTCTCTTTTTCCCCCACCATTTCTGGCAAGTACCTCTTTATTTTTGACAAGCTTGAGGAGGATAACATTTTCTTGATTATAAGCTCATCCTTCGGATGAGTCCAACTTAGTTTGATATTCAAAACCTAAGAAGGAGTGGTTCGTTCCTGTTGAAAATTAAACAGGTCCTTTACTATTAAGTTTTAACGAGTCCAGTATAGGAGAAACTCGGTGTTTTTCAGTTTTAGGGAGTCAGAAGAAAAACTTAAGAAAACTCCATGGGTGTTCTTTTTCGTAAATTTAGTCTCTCAAGCCCGAAAAAGGATAAAATAATGCGGGAGAGAACTCTATTGACCGTATTTAGTCAACGTATACCTTTTTTCGTAAATAGTCCATTTCAGTCCGTAAAAGGGGTAAACTTATACTGAAGGGACGACTGTTCATTTACTTTAACGAGTTCGAATAGTCAAGTACTCGGCAATCTTTTCATATTTAGAGAGTCTAAAAAGGGCTTAAAAGAGGACTCCAAGGTTTCGCTTTTTCGTAAAATTTTTGAAAGAGTCCGAAAAAGTGATAAAAGTATGCTCTTTGTTGAAAAACGATCAATTCATCTGAAAAATCCAGTTTCTGCACAAAAACTTCAAACATTACACATATCCATTTAAGATAAGTAAAAATGCTTTCAAAAATACCATTTTTAAAGTGAAAAATAAATAAATTAAAAATTAATCCATTCGAAAAAACTTATAAAAAGGACTTTTTCAACTTCATTTTTACCGTTCAGTTTCAGAGTGAAAAGTAAAAAGCTTTTGGGTAAGAAAGTTCCTGTGAAGATTCTGGAAAATCCGTTCGTTGGAATCGAGAACCGTCAGTCCTAGGTAATCCACAACCTCTAAATCTTGTTTTTCATCCGTTTCAAATTTTTTTTTAGGCTTTAGTTTGCATTTTTGGGGCAAAAAATTGCTTTAAAAGTTCGCCCGCGGGGTCCCCAGGTGGGACACAAGTTACCTGCGGACCCCGAATTTTTCCTATAAGGAAAAAGTCGTGGGTTCCGTACCCGGAACACATTACACGTGCGGATCTACGCACTGTGTATAAAGCGTGGGTGTGGTACCCGCGCGGTTGATTTTTATCCATTTCTCATTTGTTTGCCAAAAAATTTCAAATAAGACTATTCTAACTTGCCTTTTTTATGTATTGTAGGATTGAAAAGATGCTGATCTGGCGAGAATGTGAGCACGAGGAAGTGGATGAAGCCATAATACTTCATTTTCCCACACAACAGGCATTAAAAGCATGTGGCTTGTACAAATTTTGGACCATCTCAGGCATGAGGGCACAAGTAGAACTCTTGACATGGTTGGTGAACAGATGGAATGTGCAGGACCAGTGCTTCTTCATTGGTGGCTGCCGGCTCGAAATTGAGCTGGAGGATATATATTTCGTGACTGGTTTGTCCAAGAGGGGCGAACAAGTTTCTTTGTTTGGGACTAGGCCAGGTGGCCAGTCTGTTGCTAGTCTCCAACTAGAATTATGAAATGACCAGGAAAATCCTCGGGACAAACGGATTGACATAAAACACATTATCCGTCCTGAATTGAAAGTTATTGCTTTTACTGTTACCAAACTGTGTGGGAGTGCTGCGCTTCATGTAGCTACTGGTTCCCAAATGCGTATTGCCGTGGACTATTTTCGCGGCACCATCTTTAACTGGTGTGAAGCTGTGTTGGCTAATGTAAAAGGCCAACTAACCAGAGCAAAAAATGGGAAACTGAATAACTTTGGATACGGATCCATCGTTGTTTCTTTTGCTCTAGAGAGGATCCCCATGTTAGCTCCACAGAGTATTGCTGTTGATGCCGGTCGACTTCGAGAACCGAGGATGGTTCGTTGGTCCGCATTGATGGCTCGTCATGCTATTGAGGGTACTGAGATTGTGCGATTTCCTTCTTCATATTTTCGTTGGCTGGATCGCCAAATTTTTGTGATAGAGGATTTTCCATATGCCGAGATAGATTTCCGTGGCGACCGAGAGATGGCTCTCCCAGCAGGGGAACAGTGGGATGAATCAGGTACAATCATTTTTCAACGTTTGCTAAATTCTAATTTTTTTAATTTTTTATCGTCTTTGAAAACTAATAACCAAATTTTTTTTGAATACAGATGTGGGTCCACAAAGACCAGCCCATCTCCAACCTTATGAGAGAAGACAACCAGTTGCGGCCGCACCAGCCCCAGCAGGCCAATCAGTGGATATTTTGACTGATTTAGAGCATCATCTAGAGCGTTTGACTCTAGATATTCCAGAGACGAGCATAGATGACATTCCACTCAGGTTTCAGAGATATGTGATTGGAGTTCCAGGACCTTTTAGGAGGTTCCTATGCAAGGTAGCTCGGGCAGTGGTTTCTTATCGTGATCACCATCAGTGATGGGATGATCGTGTAGACTCATATTTTTTACTTTTGTATTATCATTTTTGCCGATCATAAGGTGTTTCCAACCTATGATCGAAGACGATGTATATTTTTTGAAAACACTCCTATACTATGATATATCACTATTTTGACGACTATCTGTGTACATATGTGAATGTTGTTTGTTTTACTGCTTTTGATTATTGCAAATGTCTATTTATCATACTAGAAGCAATTGAATCTGCTAATGTATTTAAATGTATTGGAATATGCTGATATTAAATGTAATCAAATTCACGTTCCAAGAGACGAACTCTCAAAAACAACCGTAATAACACTGGATTTCTAATGGTATAAACCCTGTTAAGCTGTAATACAACAAGTTCAGAATCCAACCTTACAATCAAACTCTGAATTCCAAATGATATGGATTCAGACAATAACTCAATCACTGCACTATACTCGGCAATGTTATTTGTTGTTTGACCAAGGCTTACCCCATGCATGGATACTAACTCGTCAGAGGGTGAATAGATAACCCAAACTGCGGAAGAAATGTTCCGTGTACTACGACAAGCACCATCAGCAAAACCAATGTAGGTTTGAAGAGACGTCGACATCTGCAATATCAAGAGTAAAACTCAGATAAGCAGGGATAGTGATAAAAACACACTCTCTAAACTAGACACACTTTTCTAATCTAAAACACACCAGCAACAAAGAAATCTAAACTAACAAAATCTCCACACCACATTTAAGCATAATATCGCTTTAGATAGAGCCCATTTCTGGGTTTATCCAAAGGGACACCGTCGAAATCTATCAACTCATAGGCCCCTTTTGCTAACTTTCGTTTAACAATATAAGGACCATGCCACATAGGCACGAATTTCCCAGCTCCTAGCTTGTCGTTAGCTTGATCATAAAGTAAAACTAGGTCTCCTTGCAAGAAAACCGAGGAATTTTTGCTTCTATCATCTTTGACTTTTATCGCTTTTAACATGAGCCTGCGTTTGCTATTATGACATTTAAATGGAATTCTCCTTATAATTGAGCTAAGTGCAAACAGTTTCTCCTCTTGAGCGTGAAGCAGAGTAATTCTCTGACTAATTTTGGTGACGGTGTTGCGACCAATCGATCTGTTTGACTTCCAAGCGTGACTCAATAATTAAAAGGAGTGACTTAGTTGATGTTTTTGGTGAGGTTAAATGCCAAAGCAACTAACCTTGAATGATGTGCGTCTGTGAATTTAATGATTAGTTTGTCCTTTGACAGCTAAAGCACATTGTTAATGGCTTCAACCATACCATTGGCTTGCGGATAATACGGAGTGGAACTATCGTGGCGCAAGCCAAGCTGGTCTGTCAGTTCAGTCATCATGACATTCTGAAAATGACTTCCATGATCCGTAATAATAGCTTGAGGAACACCGAACCTAGCAATTATGTGATTAAATACGAATGTTGCAGCAGTCTTGCCGTCAGCTGAAAATGTAGGCATCGCCTCGACCCATTTTGTAAAATAATCTACTGCTAAGATAATATACGCATGCCCCCCGACCGAGTGAGGGTTACATGTAATAAAATCGATACCCCATTTCGCGAAAGGACCAACAGCAATTATAGGGTGGAGAGGAGTGGGTGGCGCGCGCATTTTCCGATCAAAAATTTGACAGTTGTGGCATTTCCGAACCGCATAAATGCAATCTTTGAACAACGTTGGCCAGAAATAACCTGCACGCAATATCTTTTGGGTTGTGGCATACCCAGACATATGAACGCCACATGATCTAGAATGGCAGTCATTTAACACCTTTTCAGCTTCTTCATGAGTTAGACAACGTCGAAAAACAGAATCCGCTCCATGACGATAAAGTGTATCACCAATGATATTATACTGTTGGGATTGGAAGCGTATTTTCCGTCGTTGAGTTCGTGAGATGTCAGGCTGAAAATATTGGGTTTGGAGATAAACGATAATATCTCCATACCATGGATCAAGTGTACTGATGAGAAACAAAGATTCTTCTGCAATAGACTCTTCTGCCACTATTTCAGTATCAGTAGAGGGGAAATCGCATATCAGTTCCACAAATACCAAAGATTTCTTTGCCTTGGATTTTTTAAATTCCAAGTCAAATTCCTGCAGGATAACTATCCATTTGGAATATTTTCCCCCTAGCAATTGTTTGGTCAAAATATACATCATAGGGTTGCAATTAGAAATTACTGTGGTTTTACGTAACAAGATGTAATGTCTAAATCGTTGGACAGCTTGAACAGCTGCCAAGGCCAATTTCTCCACATGTGTGTATTTGATTTGAGTGGATCACCTGCATTAAGATAATAAAATCACATGTTCATTGTGAGATTCATCTTCGTGAACTAGTACCATCCCAATGGTGGAATGTGAAGCAGCGAGGTACAAAATGTAATCTTCGTTGTAGTTGGGAGGATGCAGTAACGGTGCATGGGTTAATGCGTGTTTAAGTGCATCAAAAGATCGATCAGCGATCTCGTCCCAATAGAACGAAATGTTCTGTTTCAACAACCGGGTAAAACCCTTTGTAATCTCGGCATAGTTAGGAATAAACCTACGTAAAAAGTTTGCTTTCCCTTGCAAACTTTGGAGTTGTGCTAAGGAAATCGAAAGGAGGAGCGATTTAACATAGAAGCCGACCTTCGCATTCACGCTGTGAATACCTTCTTTGAGACAAGCAATCCACATTAATCAACCCGATTCTCTGTGAAAAACACATTTATGCGGATTCACCCTTATCCGATAATGCCTACATCTCATAAAAATTGCTCGTAAATGAGTGAGATGGTCGGCCCTACGTAATGAATGAGCAGGTAAATCATCGAGATATGGTTGGAAAATCTGCTTAATGTCATGAAATGCATAAGACATAGCCCGTTGAAAAGTTGCTCCAGCGTTCTTTAATCTAAAAGGTAGTTTACAATAAGCAAACGTTCCCCATGGACAAATAAAAGCTGTTTTGGGTTGATCTGCAGGGAGTATGTTTATTTGATTGTAGCCGGAAAAACCATCCATGAAGGAAAACAATTCACTGCCAGCACAATCATCGATTATTTGATCGATATATGGAGTTGGATAATTATCTTTTGGACACGCTCGATTAATATCCCTATAATCGATACATACTATTATAGTTCCTTGTTTTTTAGTCACAGGAACAATATTCGATACCCAATCTGTTAAGGGAATTGGATAAATGAATCCTGCGTGAAGTAATTTTTCAACTTCTGCTTTTATAGCGGCAACTTTTCTAGGATGAATTTGACGTAATCGTTGACGAACAGGTTTAGCATCTGGGTAAGTCTTAATTTCATGAACAATGATTGATGGATCAATTCCTGGCATTTCTTCATAAGACCAGGAAAACACGTCACGAAATTCTTGAAATAGGGCTTTATAAGTCTGAATTTCTTCATTTGTACAACAAGAACCTATATGAATGTTTTCAATTATTCCTGGTTTCTTGAGAAGTATCAATTGGAACGTTTAGATGTTTTCCAAATTTAACTTCGAGAATGAGGATTTCTGTGATGAATTGAGGGTTCCTTGGCATATTGATAAAATTGAAGCAAAATCATCTTCAAAATGATCTAATTCAGGTAAAAATGAAGATCGGTAATGTAGATCTTCCCATGGTAAATCATCAACAGACAAAAACTCACGAATTTGCTCATATGTATGAACAATTTCAGGAAATGTCGTTGTAACTGAAATAGATATAGAAAGTGATTCCTCTTGGATCCCATTCATTGGATCAGTTTCGGTTGAAAATGCGTCGGAAAATGACTGTACTGCCTGGTACGCAATTTCAAATGGACTCAAAGGAATCATGCCATCAAATGAATCTATCTCGGATTCGGAAGGTATGATCCAAGGATCATCAAACATAATAGTGTCTGATGAAATCATATGAATATTTGCAGTAGAAGGCGATACGTTAGGAGGAGGAAAGGAAAAAGTTCCTAGTAAACCAGAATCTTTAATCAAACCCACTCCAACATCCTTATAAGGGATAGCCGTTTTACCAACATGTTGGATTGTTTCTGTAGAGGCTGGGTCGGATGAGAAATAAGTTAACTGATCTATTGTCACGATCTTTCCTTGATATGGAAATTTTATGAGCCGAAAGACCGAAGAGACAACAGCAGTCATAGCATAAGACCAACTACGACCCAGAAGACGGTTGTAATCTAGAGGGGCATCAACCACTTCCACATCTAGATTAACGATTTTACCTTCGACCCCTATGGGTAAATCCTGCAAAATACCAAAAGGTTGAAAACCTCGACCATCAAAAGCCTTAAGAATCGTCGGAGATTGGTTAAGTGTAGGAGATCCAAGTGATTTCCAACACTGAATTGACATAATACACGTTGAAGCTCCCTCATCAATCACAGTCCGAAAAATAGGTCTGTTTTTTACTAACACTGGAATCTGGAAAGCCATTTGGTGAGGAAGACGTTGTGTACTATTTTCTAAATCGAAGATTATAAGGTTAGAATCCTGAACATCGACAGCTCCTATAGCAGACAATAATAATTTACGTTGTGCTGGACACGATTGCAGCACTTCTAAAGCCGACATTGCTGAAGGAGAAACGTCTAAGTCTTCAACAATGTTGTAATTCTGAGCAGCTCTCGCATGTGGATTGAAAGCTGATTTACGAAGAACACCTTTAGCAGGCAGTTTGATTATTAAGTCTGGATTTTGTTTCTCGATCTGTAGCGGACCGGAAACAAGAGGAGGTGTATTTGATGTATTTGCATTAGAAGATTCTGCTTCTTTGCCATCAACAGGATTCTTAGAACCGTAATCTTGTGATCGCGTCGCAATCCTTACATGAGACATCATCATAATAGGCTCTTCTAAAGTAGTCGAGGAAGAACCAATCATCTTACTATCTTGAATTGGAAAAGGATCCTTCAAGACAGCAAGTTGTTGCGATCCTTTAACGAATTTCGTAACTTCGGCTCGATATGGACATTCTTTCGTGAAATGATCTTGTTCACAAATGAAACAAGGATAGCGAGGTTTACGTTTTTCGTCATTGGATTCATCTTTATCAGTTTTCTCTTTCGAATTCTTTTTGTTTTTGTTCCTCCCCTTCTTTTTACCACCGGATTTTGATTTTGTCGTAGATGTTTCAACGACATGAATGTCGGCAGAAACTTCGGGAGAAGATTCTCCTTTCGGGGAATCAGGTAAAGTTATAATTGGAGAAGAATTCTTTGAAGATTTCTTCTTGCTTTTAGAACTAACTGTACCAATCATACCGTCAGCGGCATGAGACCCTGAAGGAGCTGCAACTATTTGACCTTATTTTGGAAGGTCTGGGAGTTTTTCATGTAGAGTACCTGACTGCGTATAAACGAGGTCAAGGTACTGAGCTTGAGAAATTACTTGCTCTTCAGTAAAAACACCATCCTTAGCTACATCTTCAGTGATCTTGGGTAACAATGATTTAACAAACCATTCTGCCAAAATTTGATCCAGAATATAAACTTTCACCAAACGTCTTCTACGTCGCCATTCATGAATATGATCAGAAATATACGTGGACGTAGATTGTTTTAGCGAAGTTAATAATTCCTTGCCGTTGTCGTATATGACAGGCAACTGAAAATGAGTCAAGAAAGCAGTTGCTAACTGACTGAAATTATGAAACAAGCTACGTGGTAACTCAATGTACCATTTAGCAGCAAGACCTATAAGGGTTCTTTGGAAAAGATGTAATCGAATCGAATCATCAATGATTGAATTAGATGCACACCAAAGGTGATAAGTCATAACATGATTCGATGGATCCTCTCCTGACTTACCTTCAAATTTTGGTATATCACTGGGCAACTTATGAGGCATTGGCGGCCAGTTTTGATAATAAAAAATGGGATCATTTGTAAGGCGCGTCAAATCAGGTAAGTCCAAAGTTGCGATAAACGGTAATTGACGGTTAGGGTCGCGAAAACCTTGAGAAGCCAAATCAGATCCAGGAGGCGGATACCCAGGATAACTAGGAATCGGATTTGCATTAGGTATTGTGTAACCTCCCGGAAAACCAGGATGAACCGGACCATACTGAGGTTGTTGATAAGTATAACCGGGGTACGGTTGATACTGATAGCTTGGATTCTGTACATAGGGACCGAATTGCGGCTGTCCCTGGTACGGTTGATACGTAAATTGAGGTTGACTTGTAACAACTGTACTTGTACCGGTTTTTCCTGTAGGTATCTGAACCGAAGTCTGAACTGAAGGTCCTGACTGAGGTACAGAGACTTGAGGGATTTGCACGGATACAGGGGTAGCTGAACTCGGGGCTACAGACACTCCAGAAACAGGTGTGACAGGTTGAACAGACGTTGCAGCAGTTGTAGCAGTTTGGGGCGGAGTCTGAGGTGTACTAGGCCCAGTCTGTTGAACTGAACTAGGTGCAGGAGTTTGAATAGCTGGCTGAACAGGTTGTTGGGTTGAACCAGAAACCAATGGCTGGCTAGGTTGATAAGGCAACTGCACATTAGGCTGTAAAGGCTGTTGATATTGGGATGGATCCCACACCATCATTCCGGGGTATTGTCCCGTAGAAGGTTGAACATAAGGACCAAAACCTGGTTGAACGTAGGGTTTATAATTAAAAGGTAAATTTCCGGCTCCTTGAACAGATGGTTGACCAGAAGGCTGTTGGTCACCTTGAATTGGGTACTTCCCTTGAGGTTGATAACCTTGAGGCGCGTACTGAGGCTGGGGTTGTTGAGGACCCTGAGGAGCATATTGAGTTTGGGGTTGTCCCTGAGGTATGTACTGTCCTGAAGGTTGCCCCCCAAAATAATATGATTCCACAGTTTGTCCTGGGGAAAAGCTACCTTGAGGTTGTCCTCCAGGTGGTAACTGACTACCTGAAGGTTTTCCCCCAGGCGGTAACGGATTTCCTTGAGGTTGCCCCCCAGGCGGTAACTGAGTGCCTTGTGGTTGAGGATTGGGAACGTTACCAGACATCATAAAAATTTCCTCTGCGTTCGACATTTCAATTTTAAGACCATTAAGACCAGATGATAACAGTTTTTCAATGGGTTGAGGAGCTGCTCCCGAGAAAGTACCAGATATAGCTTGGTATCCCGAAGGAACAGAAGGACCACCGTGTAAAAATGATTCCGGAGTCTGAGAAAACATTGACGACTCTCCTGCCATAATGGATGGCGGATAGTAACCTCTGGGTGTAGGATGAAATGGAATTCGAGGTGGATGAAATGCTAGTCCCAGATTTTTTAAAAAGTTCGTTAAAGAGAGATACCAAGGATCAGTTCGAATAGGGCTGTAGAAAATAGATTCACGCTCCCTAAGATTTATAGATTGAGGGGAGTCGGGAAGAGATATGTCTTCGTCTGGATTAGTAAGTTCTTCAATAGAAATTAGACCAGCTGGAAGATCGTCAGTGACGATATTTCTTACCCTAGGTGAACCAAGATCGCTAGAAGTTGGTGTGATAAATCCTGAGGATGTTTCTAACACAAAAGATTCAGTTTCAGGTTCAGAGATTTCAGGTTCGTCAGCTAATTCACTGGTAGGAGAAACATAACCAGTAACTTCAGAAACTGAAATCGGCTCTTGAATGTACTCTGTTGTAGGTATTTGATGATCAGGATGTATAACTATAGATGAACTTCCAATTTCCGTTGATCTAATTCTACCACTACTGGATGATAGCAGAGCACGAAGCCCTTCAAGTTGACTTGGTGAATATTCAGGGGGTTTCCCTTGTAGTCTCCGGGATTGTCTTGGCAAGTCTGCCACGATTAAAGATTATCTAATCACACGCAAACAAAGAAAAATTTCAACAAAAACACCTAAAGTCTCTAAGAAACAAACAATTGAATCACACGCTTAAAAAATCTAGGAGTTCAAACCACACACAAACAGTAACTTTCCGTACTAAAAACACTAGTTGGTGATGAAATCCAACTTAGTAGAATTTTAACACGAAAAGGGTGGTTGGAACAGTTACCCCGACAACCTGCTTAATGAAACAGACTGGTGCAAGTTTCTCCACTATACCATCTCGAGTGAAGATAACCCTCCGGAGAGTCCAAGTGAGTCTAGCCGACGTTTGTTCCAGGTACAGTGGGATCTTCCCTCCACCGCCACCTTAGGAAAGAATCCTAAAGATTATGGCCACTAAGGTTACCAACTTAAACAAATATACCTAGGGGAACAGTCTACGATCCGACACACACGCAAGGGCAGAGTAACAAAGCTCAATCCCCTTGAAGGCTCCTTGAAATAATCCAAGGTTTACCGACAAGTGACTCCAGGCTCCTCGACAATGGTCTATCCGAGGTTTACCGTTTTTAATATGTGTATATCTTCTATCGTTCCCAATGAGGAAGGATTGATTACCCCACTGGTTCAGATATGATCTTGTGCTTAACTCCTTTAGGAGGAGCTTCCCAGAGCATAGATGCAACAATTGGAATTCTTCCTACCGCAAGATTTGTCTACTTGTTTGTTTTAGCTATCTTGGAGATTTAATTACTCCCTACCCCAAGATACTAGCCTAAGCTATGTTGGTGATAAGAGCCCTAGAAATAAAAAGATTACTAGATGAATTTTAATTAAGCGTTACTTTTATGAGCTTTTTCTTAATTCAATGGGTGCGGAAATGAAACTTTGGATGATGTGAAGAATCGACTTCCAAAAACACTAAAATGCACCTACGAATGATATTCAATTCTTTTTCTTTCAATGAACTTTCTATCTAAAGAAAGAGTTGGAGAATGCAATCCTTTTAATTCCTTCTTTAAACATGAAAAATAATTGAAAGAAACTACTTTGTCTTTTCAATAATGAGATAAATGATCAAAGCTCATAAGAAAAATCCTTTTCCTTTCCAAACTAGAAGCTACAAAACAATTTTCCTTCGAAAGAAAGCTACAAAAATTAAAACTACTCAAAACTACAAAATCTGATCTTGAGATATAAAATCTAAATTGAGTAAAAGCTTTAAGATTTTTTGAAGAATATTTTCCTTAGTTGTTCAGCAAACTAAGATTCTATTTGTTTAGAATAACAAACAGATCAAAAACACTCAAAATATGTTTTTTTTATAAAAATGAAATTCAAAACTTTCAACCAAGTTTTTTCGAAGATTCGCAAAGAAACAAAAAGGCTCAATTTCTCAATAAAGGATGTTTTCACAATCAGGTCGGATTCAAAAAGACAAAAAGAGATCAATGTAATCTTAGATACTTCAAACTATCAAAGCTTCGAATCACTACAAAGACCAAGCGGAAAGCCAATCCAAACTGCAAAATCTTCTAGAAAATCATCAAAACATAAACACTGTTGGAGTTCATTCACAAAAAATTCTTAACAGAAACAATAATCAGTCTGGGTAGAAACCAAAAATCTAAATCAAAATAAAAATAGACTACAGAAAGAAATCTGGAGATTTTCTAAAATTTTAACAGGGTCCGCAGGCAACTAGTATTGACAGGTGCGGTCCCGCACTGTATTCTTTACAGAAAGTGCGAACATGCCCGCACTGCCAAAATAAGCCAGAGTGCGGTCCTAGGAAAAATTATAGAAAAAACTTAAAATATTTCTAAATTTTCAAAAACAGGGAAAATCTAAATTACCCAGACAGATATGTATCAATCAAAAACCAGGAAAAAATGTTTCCTCAAATCAAAAATAAAAGAGAACCAAAAACAACAAGTTCTTTCCCCAATGGAGTCGCCATTTTGTTGTGTAGATTAATCCGTCTTGCGGACAAGACCGATCTCTCTAGTACTAAAAGTAACTAGCAACAAACAACCAATTATACTAATCTCTCTCTAAGCATACAAGATTCATAAAAATTCTATATAGGTGTAAGGCCTACCTTATGTCCAGCGCTTGCTTGATCTCGTTGAAGTCCTTCCCGTGCACTTGAAAGAACGTTCCTCGTGAATCTGCAGTCATAAACAAGCAAAAAGATTACACAACACCTGTATAGACATTATTATAAACCATACTCATCATAATGATCAAGGAATTTATGAAATAAACCATAAATAGACAGTTTAATGAGAGAAATGAGTATATTTGTATTAACTTCAAGTAAAGAAAACCTTTACAACCTATGCCTTGATGTCGTGCAGGTCCTTCCGGGGTCCGAAGCAGGAATCTCTTCTAATTTGACAAGCATTGCACTCTTTGAACCAAGACAGATAGAGATGAGTGATTTAACCTCACAGAAAGTCTTAGTTAACTGAGTCTGAATCTCAACAGCATTTAACCTCAAATATCTTAAAGCTTGAACTCCCTTTGAAGCTACCCAAGGCCTCTTTTTATAGTGGAAAAGATGAGGTTTTCTGTTCCAAATATGAAGGGATAGAATCCTCCTTCAAAGGGATTAGCTCCTTACATCAAGGGGTTAGCTCCATCAAGTGAGGGATGCATGAACCTTCTCAAAGCGTATCCATTCTCGAAAATTCCCATCTAGAATCTTCTAGAATTCATCTGAAATTCACTTTTTATCTTTACTTTCTCGCCTTTTTGAGTTTTACAAAGGTCCGCATCCATGACACAAAGAACATGCGGTATGGTTCCGCAGGAGAGCTGAACTTTAGGTGCGGGACCGCAGGAAATGAATAGAGAAAGTGCGATACTAATGTTTAGGGGATTTTTAGGAACTTTTCTCTGATTTTGAAAGCTTGACATGAGGAACTGATATGTTAGACTTGCAAAAGGAGGAAGTATGAGTAATAATGAGCTCATACTCATAGCAAAATGTCAGGATGACAGTTTTTAGTGTAACAGAATCCCATGTAGAAATGAGTCCTCAAATCACATATCTGCATCTGTTAATAATAGATCTATATAATTCCTTAAAAATCCCTTCACTAATTATGCATTGGAAAATGGTGTCAAAAGTGAAGGGGGAACCTAATGGTCAACACCTATATCTACCTATGGAATATTTTATCCAAATTTGTGTTAAATACCTAGATGGGAAATCAACTTCTATGAAAGTATGGGTTATAGATTGGATCCAAAATCTCAAGCGAAAGTTATAAAATTTGATGGGTATTCCTACAATCCTAAACAAACTAATTTACCCAAGGAAGTCATTCTAAGAGGATAAAAATTTACAAGGCTATGGAATTTAACGAGATTCAATTGGTATCCTTAATATGATATTACTTGGAGAATGTCTTGGATCTAGCTCAAAAGGTCCAGTTTCTTTCAAATATGCGATTAAAGGAGGATTTGATCCACAAAAAAATAGATCTCCCCCCTGGTCCCTATACTGTGGAACAGATGAACCAAGTGTCGACATTGACAATAAATCTACTAGAGTTAAATGAGCTCTACTTTGAGTTCCATTCAAAAGAAGAAATATGAAAATTTAACGAGTTTTGGCCCAAGTTGGAGGAATTACATCAATGGATATATTCCTCTTGGAATGAAAAATATGAAGTTCACCTATGAACGAGGGGATTTTTTATTGTGAAATTTGATACAAAAAAAGATATGGATTTTTTCTTAAAAGAGAGACCATGGTTCTGTTGTAGTGCAGGTATTTCTATTGATCAGGTGATCCTGTCCTAAGTTGAAAATATTATCAAAATGGAATTGCTCAGAATTGGTTACAATCTAAATGAACGGATAGGCCTCGTCGCTACGATTCTAGCGCCATGAACGACACTCCAATCCGACGTCGTATGTGAAAGTTATGCAGGTTTCAAGTTTTCGGTATCCTTCAAAAAATCAGTTGACCAAAGTTGACTTTTGACTTTGGAAATATTAAAAAAAGAATATTCCAAAGAATATTTTTGGAATATTCCTTGGAATATTCCATAGAATATTCCATATAATATTCCACATGGGTGAATGGAATTTTGACAAAGTGTCAAGATCTGATTCGAATTTTGGTTGACTTGGAAATTTCTGGGCCTATCACGGGCTGCCACATGGCAGGCCCGGAGGCCGCCATGTGGCCCCAGGCCGGAGGTGAATGGAACATTTAAAAAAAATTCATAGTCCCAAGAATTGAATAGCAGACCTCCCAACTAGTATGCCCGCGACTTACCGTTGTGCCACACGCATATTTCTTAACATGAATGGAATGCGCATTTTATTTAACTTTGAAATTTTGTTCCAGCGAAAATTTTTTAAGGGTTAGCCCCGACCCGTTCAAGTGACCCTGAAGCAAGGAACTGAGGCTTTAAGGCCCTTAACCCGCGGGATCAACGGTTATTAAACCGTCATGTGTCCAGCGTAGAGTTGGCAATTAATGCCACGAAATGTTAACGTTTAAAACAACGATTTAGCTGGTGGTTTATCCGCGGAGGTGCCACATGTGACCGAGCCTAACATAATAGTTATTGTAACTGTTAGCCGTTTCCACCAAAGTTGACGCCTTCCGACATTTCTGGTGGATTTGGTCAATTTGTCGACTTTCACTGCAGTTTCTCCACATTTAGTGGAGGTTTTCAATTGACATTGGGCAGAAGTTTTTTTTTGTCATAACTTCTCCAATATTGAACCAATTTGGATGAAATTTTGGTCAATTGTGGGTATTCTGAGCATTCTGGAGAGTTTGGGACAGGTTGTAGATTCAACAGAGTTGTTCTTCAGCCAATTTTTCTTCAGGTAAGCTTGGAGAGCCATTAGGGCCATGAGGGAAATGGAGCTGTATTGAGCTATACTTCATTGTTTGAGGTGAAAAAAAAGCCATTTTTAGCTTATTTCTGTCTTATGAATTCAATTTCACAGTTTTTTCAGCCTGTTTAGGCATATTTCTCACTATATAACCAATTTGAGCAACTTAATAGAGCAAGGACATGCCCATTGGGAGCCTTGGACCTGGAAGATGTAGCCCAGGAGGGGTGAACTGCCTCATCATGTTGCTATGTGTTGTTATGGTGAAGTTTTGATGCTATGTATTTCTGATTTAAGATGTTAAACAATAATTTTAATTAACATTCCCTCACACATAAACTCAAAAACAGTTACCAAAAACACTTTGTTTAAATTACAAGACATGGAGAATACTTTGCACACTTAATTTAATGGAAATGGATACTTTGCACAACATTACAAATAGTTCCATTTTCATATCAGATGGTATCGGAACTCAGGTTTTGAGCCTTAGGAGATAGAGTTTTACTCAGCATTTTTTTTGTGTAAAGATATAGTTGATTGTTTGCAAGTTTTGATGTTACTAGGCTTAAACTCAAGAGAGTTGAAGGACACTTGGTTAGTGCACAAGGTAATCCACAACCAAGAAGGGCCAGAGAGCCACCTCTAAGAGCCATTGAAGAAGCCTCAAGCATGTCTTGAAGAGAAGGAGAAGCTCTTGAAGATATTGATCCCAAAGAAGAGGAACGAATATTCTGAAAAGATTTCCTAGACATGACAAAGATGGTGAGGATACTCTACCAAGAAAGGAATGATAGGCTTGTTGGAGAAGGGTCTAAAAACCAGAAATAAGGATAGGGTTATTTAGGAGGAAAGAAAAGTGAGGAAAAGTCAAAGAAAGGAGATAGAGGAAATGGTGATCCACCATCGCCATCTTCATCCTCTTCCTCTACATCGTCATCCTCAACTTTGGTGAATCAATCTCACAAGTCTAAAACCACTGGTAAAAGTCCATTTTTAAAGCTTGATGTTAAATTTGAGTTGCCTATGTTTAAAGGTGAGGTCAATGCAGAGAAACTTGACAATTGGATAAGACAGTTGGAAGTCTATTTGAGGATACAAAACCTTCATGAATACTACACCAAGATTCAGTTAGCCTCTTTAAGAATGGAAGGAGCAGCATTGGTATGGTGGGAAGCCAAGACCAGGGATGAAATTAAAAAACATGGTAAGATCACTTTACCATGGGCTGAATTTATTTCTGCAATTAAGCAACAATTTTATCCATTAGCTCATTTACAAAAGGCTATCATGAATTGGCAAATTTTTAAGCAACTTAAGGGACAAACTATTCAAGATTACACTCAAGAGTTTAGAATAAGGGCTTTATAACTTGGAATTGATTTGCATAACCAAGAGACTTTTCTGAAATATATAGGTGGTTTACACATCTATCTTATACATACTATCCTTATGTTCAATCCTACTAGTCTAGACGAAGTTTGTGTACAAGCTACGCATTTAGAGGCTAGCGGTAAACAATCGTTTGATGGGAATATGGATAGTGAATTTAAAGGCAAAGGAAGAAAAAGAAATGAAAACTCTAGGAAAGAAAAAGGAAAGTGATTTTGTAAAAACTGTTCCAAAACAAGCCACGATGAAAACCATTGTTGGAAACTTCATCTGGAGCTGAAACCAGAAAAATTTAAAAAAAAAGATAGGCCAAAGAAAAGGACAAAATAGTTGCAACTGCTGAACAAGACTCAGGGTCTGAATCAGGTGATGAAACTAAAAGCATAGCCATGATACTAAAGGACATAAAGGGGAAAGAGATTTTAAATGAAACAAATCCCAGTTCTATCACTTTAAACTGTCACATTGAAGCTCAAAATGAAGAGAGGAGGATAGAGTTTTTTCATGTGAGGATAATTTCAAAACACACAAAGATAGACACACTATTTGATAGTGGGTCTCAAGCAAATATCATCTCATAAGACTTTTTCAAGAAGCTGAAACTTGAGACCATACCTCATCCAAAGCCATATCCACTTGGATGGATTTGCAAGGATGCTAATTTACAAGTCTCAAGAAAGTGCATGTTGCGTTTTGCAATAGCAGCTCATTATGTTGATTTGGTTCAACTGGATGTGGTACCGCTTGACATTATAGGTGTGGTGTTGGGTAGTCCATATTTATATGATATAAAAGCGATCTTCCATCGCCATGAGAATAAGTATCATTTGTTCAAGGATGGCAAGGAGTTTATTGTGAGAGCACATTGGAAGAAGCTAGAATCGTCTTTAGTTAATGCAGGGAAATTGAAAAGGCTTGTTAATGCAAGTCAAAATCTGACTTTGTTGATGATTAAGCAAAAATATTGTTTACATAATCCTTTTCATGTTATTGCTAATGTAAATGATGATATGTTTCAGCCTAAAAGCAAGTCGTCTTTGGAAGAAGATGACAAAATGTTGCAGAAAGTTCCTTTGGTGTCGATCGATGCAGAGAACAAAGTGTCAGTGCAAGGTGGTGCAAAAATCAAAGAGAGGGTAAATCATGCAAGCAAAGAGGGCACAAATTTCAGCATGGGTTATTGCTGGTTTCAAAATGGAAGATTGGTATGGCAAGAAAACTTGGTTGGGAATCGACACAAGTACACGGCACATTTGGAAAAAATTCGCCATGAGGACAGTTGGCAAGGTGAATCTCAATTTCAGTTTCCTTTGAAGGTAGACCATTGTAGGAATAGTATGATTTAGAAAAATTATAGTTTATTTTCAGCAAATTTCAAAAAATTTCATTATGACTCAATCAAGGTTAGCAACAATCGGTTAGCGGATTCAAGGAAGAATTTATCTTTTTTTTAGAAGCTCAATTTGATGAAGTCAGGAATATTTCAGTGGTTTAAGGTTGGAAGAGTGGAGAATCAGTCTCCTCATCTTCAATTTATGTAAATCAGAGAGCTTTTGGGGTCCACAAGCTTCCCATTTGGGAGGTGTGATCAGGTGATCCTGTCCTAAGTTGAAAAAATGCTCAAAAATGGAATTTCTCATAATCGGTTGCAATATAAACAAAAGGATAGGCCTCGTCGCTACGATTCTAGCGTCATGAATGACACTCAAATCTGACGTCGTATGTGAAAGTTATGCAGGTTTCAAGTTTTCAGTATCCTTCAAAAAATCAATTGACCAAAGTTGACTTTTAACTTTCGAAATATTAAAAAAAGAATATTCCAAAGAATATTTTGGGAATATTCCTTGGAATATGCCATATAATATTCCAATGGGCGAATGGAATTCTGACAAGTGTCAAGATCTGATTCGAATTTTGGTTGACTTGGAAATTTCTGGGCCTATCACGGGCTGCCACGTGGCAGGCCTGGAGGCTGCCACGTGACCCCAGGCCGGAGGTAAATGGAACATTTAAAAAAAATTCATATTCTCAAGAATTGAATAGCAGACCTCCCAACTGGTATGCCTGCGACTTACCGTTGTGCCACACAAATATTTCTTAACATGAATGGAATGCGCGTTTTATTTAAGTTTGAAACTTTGTTCCGATGGAAAAATTTTAAGGGCTAGCCCCGACCCGTCCACGTGACCTTGCAACAAGGAAATGAGGCCTTAAGGCCCTTAACTCATAGGATCAATGGTTATTAAACCGTCATGTGGCCAGCACAGAGTTGGAAATTAATGCCACGAAATGTTAACGTTTAAAACGACGGTTTAGCTGGCGGTTTATCCACGGAGGTGCCACATGTGACCGAGCCCAACGTAACAGTTATTGTAACCGTTAGCCATTACCACCAAATTTGGCACCTTCTAACATTTCCAGTGGATTTGGTCAATTTTTCGACTTTAACTCCAGTTTCTCCACATTTAGTGGAGGTTTTCAATTGACATTGGGCAGAAGTTTGTTTTTGTCATAAATTCTCCAATATTGAACCAATTTGGACACAATTTTGGTCAATTTTAGGTATTCTGAGCATTATGGAGAGTTTGGGATAGGTTTCATAGCCAACAGAGGTGTTCTTCAACAACTTCTTCTTCAGGGAAGCTTGGAGAGCCATCAAGGCCATGAGGGAAATGGAATTGTATTGAGCTATACTTCACTGTTTGAGGTGAAACAAAAGCCATTTTTAGCTTATTTCTGTCTTCTGAATTCAATTTCATATATTTTTCTGCCTGTTTATGCATATTTCTAACTATGTAACCAATTTGAGCAACTTAATAGAGTAAGGACATGCCCATTGGGAGCCTTGGACCCGACAGATGTAGCCCAGGAGGGGTGAACTGTGTCATCATGTTGTTTTGTGTTGTTATGGTGAAGTTTTGCTGATGTGTATTTATGATTTAAGATGTTAAACAGTAATTTTAATTAACATTCCCTCACACATAAACTCAAAAACAGTTACTAAAAACACTTTGTTTAAATTGCAAGACATAGAGAATACTCTGCACACTTAATTTAATGGAAATGGATACTTTGCACAGCATTACAAATAGTTCCATTTTTAGATCATCTATGATTCCATGGTTTCTAGGTTTTCGTGTAAATACCACCGTGGCTTCCAAAATTCCAGTGTGGGTTATATTACATAATATTCCTTTACATTTCTAGCATCACAAAGTGCAAGAAGGAATTGACAACTCTTTGGGGAAATTCTTGAAGGTGGACGTGGATAGACTTACAAATGGAATATTCACCTTTTCCAAGATTTATTTATTGGTAGACCTTAGTAAAGGTTTACTTCATAACATTATTTTGATTCATAATAATGTGCAGTGGTCCTAGACTCTAGAATTTGAAAATACAACATTTAGATGTTGAATTTTCCTTCAAACTAGACATCTTCCAAATTTTTGTCCTCGGGCAAGAAAGACCCTAAAAGAAAAAAGAGAAAATTCCCAAAGGAAAATTTATGGAAATTCATAGGTACAGAGGTAGACGAGGAAGAGGAAGAAGAACCCCAGAATTCGTTTAGGGAATCAAAAATATTCTAAGAAATGAAAGTGCTAAAATTCTCCCGAAACCAATACTAAATCGTCTTGTTCTAATTCCAATGACGCTTGAATCACCTCAATCCGACACCTTATGAGAGAGTTATCATGTTCTGAAGTTTTTGGCAAGCAACTAAAATGTTAACTTGTAGGGTTGATTGGGAATTTGATTAGGTAGGACCTACGATGATGTCAACAGATTGACTGTACATGTATGGTGGTCAAACGAGCCAATGTAGGACTGACAAGTTGTTTGATGTGATTCATTGAAGGAGATTCGGTTTGGTCCAATCCTGGTCTACCACGTCGACCAATAAGAGGGCACCACATGGCCTAATGAAAGGCCTCCACATGGCATCAGTAAATGTGCCAAATTTTTGGTTATTTGGTAGACATACCCCGCTGGAATTGAACCAACGACCTCATAGTTAATAACCAATCACCATACCATTACACCACTATCGGTTCTCATTAAAACTACCTTATAAATTTGAATTTAAATATTAATTTTTTTGGTGTTAGTGGAAGGGGGTGGCCCACTTGACCCCAGCCTCGGGTTCTACGATACCCACATGACCATGGAGTTGGTGAGAGGGGCAGGGTGGGAAGCTCTAGCCTTGACTTTCATTGAAATCCTCATGACTGTTAGCAGGGGAACAGGAGGAGGTTTGACGCATGGCCCCAACGTGTGGACACATGGCTAACCCATATGAGCAAGAGTGTGAATCCATCAACCGCATGGCCTCTAGCCTGCACAAATGACCACATTGAGCATCATGTGACCAACGATACGAAGGAGGAATAGGGCATGGGGGATAACTAAAAGTTTGACATTTTTAAAAATAAACGATAGAATTTACATTGAAACCACGCCAAAATTTCACGAGGTGGATCCAATAATGAGGGAATTCATCTCCAGATTTGTAGTTTTGCGAATTTGTAGAGACAATAGCAGGAAAATGAAGGAGGCCTAACTTGGTCATTTTTCAACATTTCTGAGCCCAAGAAGGGCCTACCCAAGGATTTTTGGGTGTTATGGACACAATGAAATCATTATTTTTGTGATTTGAGCATTGTATGTTTATGTATTTGAAATTTTGAGCATATAATTTGAAGGGCCTACATTGGAAGTTGGACCAATAGATGCAACCTAGGAGGGGTGAACTCTGTCACCAAATTTTTTTTTGTGATGTTGCATGTTGTCTATTTTTCCCTATTTAAATCTGTAAAACTTAAATAATTTTAATAATTTTATGTTCTTTTTCAATTTCGATCCATTTCCCACAAGTCATAAACTAGTATGCAAATATTTTCAAGAAACCTTCAATTTTTTATTTTTCGATCAGTTTGGCATCAAAGCATGGTTTTTTTTTAATGTTTGATAGTTTTTTAAAGTGTTTTATTTAATAATTAAAAGTTCTAAGTTGAAAAGAGGAGAAGAATATCTTGAAAACCAAATCCTCAAATTGGTTCAAGGACGTCACAAATTCCTCGGAATCCACCTGTCATGGCACATGAAGAAGGACATGTGTTGATGTCTGAGGATGAGAGATATTTTAGAAAGTATTTATGTTAAATTTAGATAAAAATGGTGTTCTATGCTTGATGCACTTTTACTTCAATCTTTCATAGGCTCAATACAAGATAGAAATTACATAAAATTGAAAGTAAAATGCTGATAGAACACAATAATAGATCAATAGAAGACAAGCCAAATATAGATCATATTTACAAATTCCTTATGTCCAACAAAGATATGATATATTGTTGCGTTACGATGGTCAGCAGGATGCTTCAACCAGAAAAGTCTTTCTCGGTTAGCCAACACTTTCATGTGTCACACCCACAACCCTCAAAGACAGCTCATCATAAGTCAACAAGCAGCTTCAGAAAATTCAACACAGCAAACTAGGGCTTCAGTCAAACAACCCAGAATTCCTCGAGTTTAGTGCCCAGTTGTACAGCCTCCTAAAATCAAAATTTCTATAGAATTTTGAGGTAAAACGACCAAGGGTTGACCACGGTCAACGTTGGTCAATGCTGCAATAGAAAAGCCCTAAACATATCAGTGCAAAAAACAATAGCTTCACTCCACACGTGTGAGAAGAAAAAGGCCTTCAAAGGCTATCAAACCAGTCAGATCACAAAGAGAGAATGTGTGATGAGATGATGAGAAAATTACCTCCAAGTCTCTCCAATTTATATCCATCAATGAGGGTGTGTGACACATCTCTTAGGCGTGTGGGATGAATCTGGCCAACCTTGCACATGTGGAAAATAAATTCAAAATCAATGTTCTGCTCATCCGATCAAGATGATCTTTAGATCGATATTACACCTCTCTGAAAGAGGAATCTAAAAAAAATATGACCATCATCATATGAGCAGTGCAACATGGATTTTGGACCTAGTTTCCCAAAATTAATACTCCCTCTCAACTAGGGAGAACTCCATCTATCCACAAGTGCCATCCGTCATGTACCAAACCAAAAATCATGTGTCATCCTACTATAACTTTCTTTGCTTCCTCTTTATTTCAGAACAAAAGGTGAGTCACAAAGACATCACACACAGTCGACCCGAAGTCAACTTAGAGGTAAAAATGTCTCTCGGACTCAAAAAGAGTCTCCTACTAACCCAAAGTTAGTTTACTAACCCGAAGTCAGTTTAGAGGATAAAACCTCATCATACTTGATCTCATATCAAGGTGTTCGACATGTGCCATCCTAGACATAGAGAGTAAGACAACCTCTGATGCGTCCATTGGTCTTGCTATGGTCTCTATCCACATTTCCCACCTCATTGGCCAAATGAGAGGTACTTCCCATGAGTCTAAAACTCCATGGGTAAGATGCATGTGGGGCACAAATCAAAGAGAGGCAAAACAAATAAAAATCATAACGGTGGGGCAAAAGCACAACAAGGTTCGACAATCCTAGACCAGTATGTGCTTATAGCTCTAAGAAGCTATCCCCAAGCCCCCTGGAGCTCTTAGATATCATATTCCAACTCAATCAGGAGCCTCAAAATAGGGTATTTCTCATGGAAGGTTAGGAACTTGACCTTCCCCAAGGGCTTCGTGAGAATATTCGTGACCTGCTCATCAGTTCCTATATGATTGAGCCTTACGGCACCTCGTTGTACCATATCCTGGATAAAGTGGTACCTGATATCAATATGCTTGGATCGATCATAGAACATAGGATTCTTAGAAATATGAATCCCACTCTGGTTATCAAAAAGGATAACGATGCTATCTAGGACATGCCTGAACAACTCACTGAAGAGCTTTCGTAACCAAAAATCTTCACAACAAGCCATAATTGTTGTAATTTATTCGGTCTCAGCGATGTTCAAAGATATTGAATTATTCTGCCTGCTCATCCAAGATATCGAAGCAGAACCCAAGGAGAAGAAACATCCAGATGCGCTCTTGCGATCCACCACACTGCCAGCCTAATCAACATCAATATATCCATGGAGTTTCAAATTCCCCGTAGTTTATCTCAGACCATGGTTTATTTTCCCCCGAAGATATCTCAATATATTCTTGGCACTAATCTAGTGAATGTGATGAGGATCAACCATATGTTGATTCAAAATGTTCACTCCAAAACACACCTCCGGATGGGAGTTCACTAAGAACATCAGGGACCCCATGAGTTGTTAATAGTCAGTAGGATTTGCTAGCACGAGCCCAACAACATTTCCACTCAACCTTTTAAATTTGAGTTCCATCAGTGTCGACACAGACTTACAGTCCACCATACCAAATCTCTCCAGAAGGTTCACGATATATTTTCCTTGAGAAAGGAAAATCTCGCCTTGCCTTTGCCAGACCTCCAAACCTAGGAAGTAGTGCATCAGTCTTAGTTATTTCATCTAAAACTTGGAAGCTAGCTCCCTCTTACACTGATGAATGAGAGGGTCAACACCTATTAGGAAGAGATTTTCCACATAGAGAACCAAAATGAGAGGCATTTCTCTATCAACCTTAAAATAAAGGTTCAGATCAACATTACTTAGAGTGAAGCCCGAATTCATCAAGTAGCTATCTATCCTCTCGTACCAAGACCTATGGGCTTCCTTCAAACCATAGAGGGATTTCTTCAACCTGCATACATGGGTGTCTCTATCTCATACTTCGAACCTGAGAGGTTGCTCCACATAGACCTCTTCCTTTATATATCCATGCAAAAAAAGCGGTATTCACATCCATCTTATGTAGACTCCATTCTTGCATAGAAACAAGGAAAATAATAGATAGGATGGTGGTATAGCGGGAAACAGGTGCAAATATATCATCATAATCCATGCCTTCTTTTTTAGAGAAGCCTCGGGCAACAAATCTTGCCCTATACTTTTTAGCACTTCCATCAAATCCATGCTTTATCTTATAGACGCATTTTGAAGTGACAACAAATTTTTCCTCTAGTCTCGGGACCACTTTTGAGACATCATTCTTCATAATGGACTCATATTCTTCGTGCATACCATCCTTCCAAACTTGATGCCTTATGGATTCTTCAAATGTTCTCGGCACAGATTGTACTATCGTACTAATGGTTGCTAGATACCCTTGTTATATCTTAGGCTTCTTTCTTTCACGGAATGTCCCCCTTGGGGAAATATGTCTCTTGGAATCTTCGAGAGTATCCCTAAGCCATGAGGATCTTCTCTTTTTTGAAAGAGGTGGATCAATGGGATCCATAGGTCCTTCAACATCGAGCATGAGGTCATCCTTTGGCTCTTCCAACTTCCCTGCTTCTTCATATTCTTTGTCTTCCTTGGAGCTAGGAAGATTTCTTACTGTCTTGAGGGAAGCATCTTCATCGAAGGTGACATCGTGGCATATCTCCAATTCTCTTTTACTAGGCACATAGATTCTATATGCGTTCGAAGTTTCACTGTAGCCCACAAAAATTCCCTTATTTCCAGAAGCATCTAGCTTGCTTCCCTTTTCTTTCAGCACATCAAAGTAAACAAGACAACCAAAAACTCTAAAATGAGAAACATCAGGTTTCTTACCAGAGAAGACTTCTTCTGGAGATTTGGAGCCCAAAGCGGAATGCAGAAATCTATTTTTAACATACACAACAATGTTCACAGCTTCTCCCCATAGAAACTTCAGAAGACCTTGCTCACATAGCATGGCGCGATCATCTTCCACAATGGTCCTGTTCTTTCTTTCAGCAACACCATTTTTCTTAGGAGTGTACGCAGTTGTGGTCTCCCTCTTAATGCCAGCTTCTTTACAAAATTCATTAAACTCATTTGACTCATACTCAGTCCCATTGTCAGTCCTCAAAAATTTTATTTTCTTCTACGTTTGATTTTCCACGAAGGCCTTAAAGGTACGAAACCATTTGAATGCTTCGTCCTTCTTCTTCAAAGAATATATCCAGGTCTTGCGAGATAAGTCATATGTAAAAGTAATGTAATAGGAACATCCTCTGAAGGATGTCATAGGCATCATACCAGATAAGTCAGAATGTATCAACTGCAAGATATCAGTTGTCTTTGTGACACTTGAGGGGAATGGTCCCCTTGTATGCTATCCTTCAGCATAACCCTAACATATACCTTCATGATCATCTCTAAATTCAGGCATCCCTGTCACCACATTCCTTGCTTTGGGAAGGGCTTTATAATGAAGGTGTGCAAACCTCTGGTGTCATAACTATGTTTGAAGAGTTGTATCACATGTCATTGCCCCCAATGGACGTCCTCCAACATTTTAGAGTGTATCAACTCTAAAACCAATAGAAAGAGATTCCTTGAAGTTCTTCTTCCAGATAAGTACCTTTCCATGAACAAATTCCACCTTCAAACCTCTTTCTTCCATTCCTGAAATGGACATAAGGTTCTTTTTCAAATAAAGTACATACAACACATCTTTTAATCAGATGACTTGACCTTGAGATAAATGGAGGGTCACAGTCCCTGTCCCTTTCACAGGATAAATGGAATTATCTTCAAGGATAATTTCCAAATTAGTGTCCTTCTCAACCAAATCAGAAAGCTATTCTTTATAGCTAGTGAGGTGCCTTGAAGCACAACTATCAATTAACCAGACATCCATGGTGTCAAGTGGAGATGCAGAAAAGAGGGAAGATATAAGAATTAAACCATTTATCTTATTATCAATAACATTAGAGTCATCGTACCTAGAATTTATTGACCTCTTGAAAGATTTCCCATTTCCACTAAGATCAGAGGGAGCCTTCCTTTTTCCTTGGAACCTATTGTTCCTGTCATTCCTTATCACATTTTTGTTGACATAATCCTTGTCATAGTCCCTTCTATTAGCGCACTCTCTTGCATAGTGACCAGTATTGTTACGAGTGTAACATCTTCCCTTCCTTCCTTTGGGCCTAGCTCTACCATGGTTTCGATTTCTTGGGCCACCATGGTTCTTCTTATTTGCATGAGTAGCAAAGGAAGTAGGGTCACTTCCATTACCATTAGAGGCATACTCCATCATTCTTGTTTCCTCTTGAGTCCATCTCGTCAATATTTCATCAAAATTAGGAATCACATTATTATTGAGAATAGTGGTATTGAATACATGTCAATCACGAGGGAGACCTCCAAGCGCAATAAGGATCATCTCTCGATAAGATATTGCTTCCCCAATAGATAGGAGGTTATTCATGATTTTAGTGAGCCTCATAAAATAGGATTTAATAGGTTCATCCTTACCGGTCTTGATATTCTTCAATTGATTCTTGAATAAGAGGATTTGATTAGCATTGCTAGCCCTGAACATGCTCACCAATTTATCATAGATATCCTTAGATGTCTTCATCTCAGAAACGTAATTAACCAAGTGCTTATGAATAAAATCTCGGATAATCATCTTTGCTTTGATTTCCCCTTTTCCATACTTCATCTTTGTGGCAACAGCTGCATTTGATGGAGGCTCTTGAATATTCCCCTATACATAGTCCATGACATATTCATCTTCTAGCACCAAATCCAAGGATAAATTCCATGCATGATAATGAGACTTATCAATCAATTTATCATCAGCCTTGAAGCCCTTGAAGGTTGAGGAGGCCATTTGTCCTTGATAGGATTTATTCCTTCAGAGATAAATCCTAACACCAGCTTGGAATCTTGGACTTTGTCTTCACCTCAGCCCTAAAACCATGTTAAATTTAGATAACAATGGTGTTCTATTCTTGATGCAATTTTACTTCAATCTTTCATAGGCCCAATAAAAAATAGAAATCACATAAACTTGAAAGTAAAATGCTGAAAGAACACAATAATAGATCAATATAAGACAAGACAAATATAGATTGGATTTAAAATTCCTTATGTCTAGCAAAGATATGAGATATTGTTGCGTTACAATGGTCAAATGATGCTTCAACTAGCAAAGTCTTTCTTTGTTAGCAAGCACTTTCATGTGTCACACCCACAATCCTTAAAGACATCTCATCACAAGTCAACATGCAGCTTTAGAAAAGTTAATTCCGTAAAATAGGGCCCCAGTCAAACAACCCAAAATTCCTTGATTTTAGTGCACAGATGTACGCCCTCCTAAAATCGGAATTTGTGCAGAAGATTATGGTCAAATGACCAAGGGTTGACCACGGTCAACGTTGGTCAACACTGTAGTAGAAAAGCCCTAAACAGATCAGCTCAGAAAACAGCAACTTTGATCCACATGTGTGAGAAGAAAAAGGCCTTGAAAGGCTATCGAACCAATCAGATCACAAAGAGTGTAATATCCCAAAAGGGAGAATGCAGTAATACTAAAACACAATATAAGAATTGTAGCAAGATAAAAAAATAAATCTAAATACACATCAGAATGCACAGAAATAGCTGAGCCATTTTATTATATAGGAGGTGCAAAATCAAGTACAATAGTGCTCAAAATATGAGACACTCAAGCCACAAGGGTGGCCTAGAATGACCTTGAAATGATTTCCCAAGAGGGACTGCGTAACTGCTGATCTGCTGAAAGGTAAACTATGTTCTCCCTGCTGCAACTGTTGGGACTGCAGCTACCTGAAAGATAGAAAGTCAGATCTAGGAAGAATGGGAGCTCCGATGATGCTGAAATTGTATATCTGGGCTCAATGATGGATTCCCAAGATAACCTAGAAAGGGTTTCTCATATCTATAAGTCTAAGAAAACCACCCACTTAGGGCTTCATATATATGCTGTTGGGACTACAAATCTGAAGCTAGATCTAATGACATGATGGCTGCAATGATGCAAAATCATATCTATGCAAGAAGGGCTAACCCTTTCACTAGATCCTTGGGCTAAAAGCTCAAGATCTAGCTCCTCCAATCTCTGCCACTAAAAATAGCTGCTAGATGAACAACAACTTCAGAAAATTGCGTTGTTAGAGAGGGAGGCTCAATAGCCTACTGCTAGATGTGTCAAATCATCTCATGGATGATGGAAAAAATAGATCCAATGTGAGGAGATGATTCCTCATAGGATTTCCAGCTGAAATACTGAAAACTTCCTTCCTCCAATAGATCTACAGGACTAGACTGGGCAATCATTGAAGGGGTTGCTGCTACATGGAGGTAAAACCTAATGGCCTGAATGCCATATGTAGATCTGCTACTCCTGAAAGGTTGAATGTAAAGAACAACGTAGTAGGATGAATCCTCCACCGGTTTCCTAGATGAATGCTAGAAACAACCTCCTGAAGATGGCACCAATGTCTGATAAGGAATGAAGAACAATCCTCTTTCCAGAGCTACTCAAAGAAAAAGGTGGGATTCCTGATCGAGAACACCCTGTGCTAAACAACACTGTAAAATCTACTAAACAACCCAAGTCTGCATATAAATATCCTAAGACAAATCTAGATCTAAACAAATCAAGAAATGAATAATCCAAATCATGTCTTCCATTGTGCCTTCACCTTCATTATATGCATGAGCCTTCGATAGCCTAGGCCCACACCAAATATGTGTTCTACATGTGGACATAGTCTCCACGTTTGATTGCGATGTGGCCTCATGTCTTCCATCAAGTTCACATGGGGTGATCACCCTCTCCATCATATGTGCATTAAATGCATCACTTCCTCCACTATCTAATCATAAGTGCTTCATGATCTTCTTTGAATGCACTATGATCTCAGTTGACCTTATCAAAGATCCTCATGATTTTATATTTAAGATCCATGATCTTATTTGACTATTTCATCCTCCATAATCTATCTCATAAATGAGACATGATCTCCATTAATGGAGCTGATCCACTACTCTGTGATTTTAGATCTAGATCTAGAATATCCACATACACACATTAAAAGTGGATTTTATTCATATTTGAGGTTTGTGGGTCCCTCCACCCTTTTATTTACTTAATTTATTAAGAAAATCAAGAACTCTAATATTCCAAATATGATGTGAAAATTTGGGAATATTACAGTCCCCCCCAGCAAAATGTTTCTTTTCCTCAAGCAACTCCAAAGGTAGATGCAAAGCCATCTATTCCCCTCCAAATGGAATCCACATAAGGAAGGCTTCCTCCATTTGTTGCAATGTGTTGTGCATGTTTGGTTCCAAAGTTGTCTTTCAAAAATATATAGAATGACCTCCAACTATATGGTTAGATGTCCTCCTTCCACCATGAAGTACCAAGTGACATTCATATGATGTCCAAATTCATCATTAATACATGAGATACATAAAATAAAGTGTCCACAAAGGAAAAAATCCATCTCACAATACATCTCTCCATCCCATGCTTTATGAATTTGATTGAGCATTGACATGCTCTCATCCTTAGCCCTGCTGGCCTTGTTGGATCCAAGTATCATTCCAACATTATGAAAAATAAGAAAAGGAGATATATGGGTAGACAAAGATGTCAAACCATATTCTCCCAATAGTAGCCACTGGAGTAAGGCCCTTTGCTGCCATCCTCCATCTCCTCCATGTAAGACGGACAAGCCAAACACTCCCAAAAGCAGCCAAAGAAACAAGAGATATTGTTGCTTTCTCTCCTCCTCATGTGCATCATGGAGTAAAAACATACTGATAGACATGTGGAAGGTCATATCAGCCCAATACAAACAAACACCATCAATATACATCATGAGAGCATCATGCCAATTTTTACCAAATACAAAACACATAGACATAGGAGATGTCATGTGGTGGCCAAACTCTCTCAAGGGAAACCAAAATGGACATGCCTTCTTTTGCTACATTTTATTATTGATACACAAGGCATGAATCAGAAAAATATGAGCTATTGGGTGGTAACCATACTCACCTAAGAGCAGCCAGTGCAACCATGCCTCCTTCTTCATTTCATAAGTTTTTTTCAAGGCATTGATCAAAGAAATAGGAGCCTTTGGGTAGTAAAAAAACTCTCCAAAGAGCAACCAATGTAACCAAGCTTTATGGCCCATGTCATATATCTGCAAGTGGTCATGCAACCCTTTGCTTATCATCCTCACCCACTCATCCCAATGTGGATGATGAATGATGTACTTCATAATCATGGTATCCTCCCTTTGTAGAATACCATCCTCCCAAAACTATTGAAGAATTTTTCACTTCATGAAATGTTGAAGTGCACCTCTAATGAGATCTCCCAATGAGATTCTCTTTTCACCAAGGCCCTCCAAAACCAAAGAGGTTTTGGATCTGCTGCAGGTAGACGTTTCTCTTTGAGTTGTGAGATGCTCATTGAGAAAGGGTCATCTAGAAAGGAGAAAAGATTCCTCATCTCAAGATGTAGACCATTTTTCATCTTTACATCCATTTCTTCATGAGTGAAGCTACCTTCAGAATGCTCCGGCCTATTCATCTTCATAGCTATTAAGTGACATCGTTGTAGATCTGCATGGTAACACATGTGCTGTCTCAAAGCAAGGTACAATACTAATCTCATAACCAGTTATTGTACATAGGATCATGCCCATCCCATTTTTTGAAACTCTACACTTCAACTCAAAGGGTTGAATGTAGCTCAAAAATTATGAATTGGGATAGTTCTTAACCTCCTTCTTGATTAGATCAAGGGTCCTCTGCACTATGATAGTTTGCTGATTCAAATCAACATTTTGTTATAACCCTTGGTTACGCATGGGCCCTGATGGCATGCCCTCATAAGTTTCAATAAGATCTACTGAAACAATATGTGATGAAAGTTCATGCATACCTTGGATCAACTGATGTGTGGGAACCTCTTTCTAGAACATAAGAGTACCTCCAACAAGGAAAATAGTGTCTCCAACAATTGGTAAGAGTGATGGCCGCTCTTCTCCAAGTGTACTAGCACTAGAATCTTCCTCCTCTCCCTCATGCATCTCCTGAATAATGCATGGGACTCATATGTCAAGAGCTCAATACTATCCTACAAAGTTGCAAGTGTCTCTTCTCCAGATGCAAGTACTTCTAGAGCGGGTGGTCAATGTAGTGACTTCTTGTCCAAAGTGAAAATATTTCCAGCCTCCTTTGTTTCCTTAGGAAATGTCTCTTTGTGATACATCTATGGTTTTCTCACATCAAGGAAATCTGAATATTCAGTCACCTTTGCATGCTCCATGTGACCAAACCACCAATCATTGGCTTCACCTAAAAGATGAAGTGCTACAATTTGGACAGCCTCTCCTTCAGCTACAAGATGTAGCCTGAAAAATGCATCTAACTCTTTCCTCCAAGCCTTAACAATGCTTGAGGAAGATCCATCAAATGTAGGAAAATAGAATCTATTGTGTCTCTTTCTTCTATTGCTGCTATAGGATCCTCTTTCTTCTTTGATTTGGAAGAATTCTTGGAGAGTTAGACTCTCTTTGAATGCTCTAAAATGTGCTTTGTACTCTTCAAGATATATAATGAGAGTCTCATGAGTCTCAGGTTTTCTTATTTCTTCATTGCTATACCCTTCACCTCATCCAAAGAAAGTGAGCATAGTAGATCTATGAGGAGATCTATAATTCTCTGATTTTCTTCTTTGCTGATAGGGAGTGGTTGGACCTTCCTCATCAATCTTCTTCTTGGATCTTCTTTCTGTCTTTCCTTCTTCATTTGATTGACCTCCTTGGAGAGATATTACATGGATATAAAGAAAGGAGTGGCAGAACTACAATCCTCCTTCATAATAGATCTCATCTATCTACTTCTTATTTTGATGCAAAAGATGAAGTGTCCACAAGCTGAGCCAAAGATCATGCTCTGATACCATTGTAATATCCCAAAAGGGAGAATGCAGTAATACTAAAACACAATATAAGAACTGCAACAAGATAAACAATAAATCTAAATACACATCAGAATGCACAGAAATAGTTGAGATACTTTATTATATAGGAGGTGCAAAAGAAAGTATAACAGTGCTCAAAATATGAGATAGTCAAGCCACAAGGGTGGCCTAGAATGACTCTGCAATTATTTCCCAAGAGGGATTGCGTAACTGTTGATCTGCTGGAAGGTAAACTGCGTTGTCCCTGCTACAACTTTCTGAAAGATATAAAGTCATATCTAGGTAGAATGGGAGCTTCGATGATGTTGAAATTGTAGATCTGGGCTCAATGATGGATTCCCAAGATAACCCAGAAATGGTTTCTTAGATCTGTAAGTCTAAAAAACCGCCCTCTTAGGGCTTCACATATACGTTGTTTGGAATGCAGATCTGAAGCTAGATCTGATGATATGATGGCTGCAATGATGCACATTCATATCTATGCAAGAAGGGCTAACCCTTTCACTAGATCCTTGGGCCAAAAGCTCAAGATCTAGCTCCTCCAATCTTCTCGACTGAAAATAGCTGATGGATGAACAACAACTTCAAAAAACTGTGCTTTTAGAGAGGGAGGCTCATTAGCATACTGCTAGATGTGTCAAATCAGCTCCTGGATGATGGAAACAATAGATCCAATGTGAGGAGACAATTCCTCACAAGATTTCCAGCTGAAATACTGGAAACTTCCTTCCTCCAATAGATCTACCAGACTGGATTGCGCAATCCTTGAAGGGACTACTACTACATGGAGGTAAAAACCAATCGCCTAAATGCCAGATGTAGATCTGCTACTCCTGAAAGGCTGAATGTGAGGAACAAAGTGGTACGATGAATCCTCCACTGATTCCCTAGTTGAATGCTAGAAACAACCTCCTAAAGATGGCACCAATCCCTGATAAGGAATATAGAAAAATCCTCTTTCTATAGCTACTCAAGGGAAAAGGTGGGATTCCCACTCGGGAACACCCTGTGCTAAACATCATTGCAAAATATACTAAACAACCCAAGTCTTCATATAAATGTCCTAATAAAAATCTATATCTAAACAGATCAAGAAATGAATAATCCAAATCATGCCTTCCATTGTGCCTTCACCTTCATTATATGCATGAGCCTTCCATAGCCTAGGCCCACTCCAAATCTGCGTTGTACATGTGGACATAGTCTCCATGTTTGACTGTGCTATGGCCTCATGTCCTCCATCAAGTTCACATTGGGTGATCACCCTCTCCATCATATGTGCATTAAATGCACCACTTCCTCCACTATCTTATCATAAGTGCTTCATGATCTTCTTTCAATGCACTATGACCTCAGTTGACCTTCTGAAATATCCTCATGATTTTATATTTAAGATCCATGATCTTATTTGACTGTTTCATCCTCCATAATATATCTCATAAATGAGACATGATCTCCATTAATGGAGTTGCTCCACTGCTCCATGATTTTAGATATAGATCTAGAATATCCATATACACACGTTAAAGGTGGATTTTATTCATCTTTGAGGTTTGTGGGTCCCTCCACCCTTTTATTTACTTAATTTATTAATAAAATCAAGAACTCTAATATTCCAAATATGATGTGAAAATTTTGGAATATTACAAAGAGATAATGTGTGATGAGATGATGAGAAAATTAACTCCAAGTCTCTCCATTTATATCCATCAATGAGGGTCTGTGACACATCTCTTAGGCATGTGGGATAAATCTGGCCAACCTTGCACATGTGGAAAATCAATTCAAAATAAATTCTCTGCTCATCCGATCAAGATTATATTTAGATCAATCTTGCACCTCTCCAAAAGAGGAATCCAACAAAGATATGACCATCATCATATGAGAAGTGCAACATGTATTTTGACCTATTTTCCCAAAATTAACACTTTCTATGATATTTCTAATATGGCAAAAGTGTTGTACAATGATATGACAACAATATTACAAGGAGAAATTTAAAATCATCCAAAAGGTAGTGGTGGTGATGGGAGCAAGACTCCACCTCCAAATCATCCTTCACCTCCATCTATGCCTCCATCATCAACTCCTTCTGCACATCCTTCATCTCAAATACCTACTCCTCCTCCATCTCCAAAAGGACATGCTAAGTATCCTTTGATTAAGCTTAATGTGAAGTTTGAATTTCCTACGTACATTGGGGAAGTAAATGATGAAAAATTGGATAATTGGGTTCTTCAAATTGAAGTCTATCGTTGGATTCACAATATTTCTGATGATTTTACAAAGATCCAACTTGCTTCTCTGTTTAGAAAGTGCAACCCTTATCTGGTGGGAGGCCAAAACTCAATAAGATTTGAAGAAAAATGGTAAAATTATATCTTCTTGGAATGATGTTATTGTTTCATTAAGAAGGAAATTTTATCCATTATCTTATATTCAGAAAGAAATTATGGATTGGAATTTTTGTAGACAAGTTAAAGGTCAGAGTGTCCAAAGTTACACACAAGAATTAAGAAGAATAACTTTAACCTTGGCTATTGATTTGTCTTCACAAGATACTCTCCTTAAATACATAGCTGGATTACACAGTTTTTTGAGACATACTATACTTATGTTTAATCCCACCAATCTACGTGAAGCAGGTGTTCATACAACTCATTTAAAATCAAGAGGCAAGAATGTTCCTCAAGAGACTAGCAAGAAACCATATAAATCTAGAGACAAAGGAAAGGGGAAGTTTAAAGGAAAAGGAAACAAGAATTCTATAGTAAAAAAAGAGGGAGAGAAACTTACCTTTAAGCATTTTTCAAAATAAGGCCATGATGAAGATCATTTTTGGAAACACCTAGAAATGAGACGAAAGAAGTTCAATAACAAGGGGAAACTGAAGATTGTTGCTACAACTCAAAAAGATCTAGTATCTGATTCAGGTGATGAAGCCCAAACCATTGACATGGGAATAAAAGGTAAAGCTTGTAATGCAAGTACTAGATCTTCTAGTGATCCTATTGAGTCTCAAAATGATAAAGAAAGAAATGAGCCTTTTCATATAAATGTCATTAAAAAACATACAAAAGTTGATATATTGTTTGATAGTGGATCCAAAGTCAATATTATCTCTAAAGAAATTACCAAGAAACTAAATCTAGGAACTACACCTCATACTGAACCTTACCCTTTGGGTTGGGTATGTGATGATGCCAAATTGCAAGAGACAATAAAATGTAAAATCAAATTTTCCATCATTGCAAATTTTATAGATGAGGTAGAGTTTGATGTTGTACAAATTGACATATGTGGCGTTGTTTTAGGGAGTCCATACTTGTATGACTGGAAAACCATATTTTATCGTCATGAGAAAAAATATCATATTTTTAAGGATGTGGTTGAGTATATTGACAGAGCACATCCCAAGAAGATGAATTTATCTCTTGTAAGTGTTGGTTAGATGAAAATATTTGTTAATGTTAGTAATAATTTTGTGTTGTTGATGATTAAAGCTAAATATATTGTTCAATCATAAGATTTCACGGGATTCGATTCTAAACTCAAGCATGAATTGGTTGAAGTTGTTAACACTTATGAAAATATTTTCCAGGAACTTGAAGGGTTACCTCCTAAAAGAGGAATCCAACATGAGATTCACTTGCAACATGATGCACACTTCCAAATATTGGCATGTATAGAATGTCAGTTTTTGTGAATAGAAAAACCAAGAAGAAAATTCATGAGCTAATTGAAAAAGGGTTCATCAGGCCTACCACATCTCCTTGTGGGCCTCCTATTGTCTTGGTTCCAAAGAAAGATGGTAGATGTAGTATGTGTGTGGATTTTAGATATTTGAACAAGATCATGGTAAAGAATAATTATCTTGTTCCTCACATTGATAATTTTATATATTAGTTAAAGGACGATGTTTACTTTTACAAAGTTATATTTGAGAAGCATTTATCATCAAATAAGGATTGTTGAAGATGATATTTTAAAAATTTATTTCAAGACAAAACAAGGTTTGATTGAATGGTTAGTTATGTCATTTGGGCTTTGCAATGCACCTGCAACATTCACGATAGCTATGAATGATGTGATGATACCATTCCTTGATGATATTTTCTAAGTCTACTTAGATGTTATTTTTATTTTCAATAATACTTGTGAAGAGCATGTCAAACATGTGAAACAAGTTTTATATGTCTTGGAAAAAGAGAAGTTGTATTTAAATATGTCTAAGTCTGAATTTGGGAAAAAATATTTGGTTTATTTCAGTAATATTGTAGGAGGGATGAATTGAATATTGACCCCTCAAAATTTTAATTAATTTTTATTGGCCTAAAACCAATAATGTAACAGAAGTTAGGAATTTTTTTTGAGAAAACCAATATTGGAGAAAAATTATTGCTAACTTCTCATCCATTACAACACCATTACATGCTTTGAATAGTGTGAAACAAGTCTTTCATTGGGGAGGAAAGAAATATAAATCCTTAGACACTTTTAAAGAGAAAATTAGTACAATACTAGTTCTAGCACTTCCAAATATTAATCAACAACTTGAGATTCAAACCGATGCAAAAATTTATGCCATGGGAGCAATTTCTTTGCAACATGGTAAGCCTATTTTTGTCACTCAGAAACATTTACAAATGTAGTAATTAACTATCCAAATTATGATAAATATTTGTATGCATTGGTACAAAGTGTGAATAAATGGAAGCATTATTTTATGGGTAAAGAAACTATTATTCATACTGGCCATCAACCTTTGCAATATTTACAATTGTAAACCAAGATATAACAAGCTATAAATTTTAGATGGATGGGATTTATACAACAATTTCATTTGGTAATTAGGTACAATAAAGGTATATACAACAAATTTTTTTATATGTTATCAAGGCCTATTGTTAATTTCATCTGTCATTCTTAATCATAAATCAATCATCCATGAAAGTTATATTGAATAATATGCTCAAGATGAAGATTTTAAAAATGTTTATGCGACTTTGAGTTAAGACATTCATGTTTAAGAGTTGGATTATCATGTTCATAATTTTTTTTTGTATCATCTTGGCAAGTTATGTGTTCCATAGGGTGAAAGAGTCAATGTCATAAGGGAAGACCACTCTTCTCTTATTGTTTGTCATTTTGGTGTAGGAAAAAAAGTTGCACAAATTCAAAGGTATTTTTATTGGCCTAGCATGAATGAAATCGTTTCAAGATATGTAAAGGAATGTTTCATGTATTCTACTATCAAGCCTAGAAATAGGAAATTGGGTTTGTATACTCCACTTCCTACTCCTTATCGTCCTTGGGAAAGTATTTTTATGGATTTTGTAGGGGGCTACCAATGTCTAGGAAAGGTCATGATTATTTATATGTTGTTGTGGATTTTTTCAAAAAAACGTGTGTTTTGATGCCCGTTGGGGAAATTATGTGTTATAATTTCCAACATTAAATTATCAATCTAGGGTCATAAGACTTAGAGGCACAAGCACAGGTAATGCAGGATCAGAGTGTATAGCCTAAACTAGAGTAAGAAATCAACTTGTTGTTTAAGTACATAATGCGGTTCTAGTTTAAAATTAATCAATTGAAAAAATAACATGCTCAAGCAACACAAATTTCTATTGCAAAAGAATATCAATTATCATTCAAATAATATTACCACTATGATATCAATCCTATTGATTGGAATGTAAACAAAAGGGAAAATATCACCTATCTAAACTGTAAATCAATTCTATCCTTATAAGAAAAATAGGAACTACTGAAATATCCTATTCATCTAAAGAAATTCATTACAAGTAGTCTATGAAAACCTTCAATTTGAAACTCCTAATCTAAATGAAATAAATCACTCGAAAGGAAACTCAAAATAATGTTGAATTTTCTTTTCTTTAATCATAGAATTTGTAAAGTTACATATTTGTATTGTGCTCAAATCTTAAGACTTTTCTTATTCGATTCAAATTCTTTAAAAATTCTCTATTTCGGATATATGTGGTGTTTTTCTAGTCTATCCATAGCTAGTGAGTTTTATAAACATTAGTTTGGTAAATTAAGTTTGTCATTTTTTTACTTCAAACCACATTTTGGGCTACATGTCCATACTTATCTTAATAAATGGGCTTAAACCCATATCTTTTTTTAGCGAAATATTCCTTCTATGAGCCTTACATAGTAATATAAAACCTCATGTTACAATGCACATATACACTAATAGAATTGGTTTGGTGATAAGTATGCATTTGTTGGGCTCAAAATCCTATTTGGGACCACAATGTTGTTAAATTTATATTAAAAAAAAGGTTTAAAGTTTGGTAACTATTGTCCCATGTAAAATTTTTGATAAATGGGTTTAACCTTGGTAATCCATTTGAGTCTTTTCTACATTGACTTAACCCTCTAAACCAATGTCTTAGCTAAGATATTAATTGAAGTTTAAACTCAAACATAATGCAACATAACCAGCTCTTGCATAGTAAAAAATAATATAAATACACATAATACACTATAAATATTATCTTAGAAGACATATATTTATAACCAAGTGTTACAAGAAAACCCTTTTAAAAAATTTTGTCCATTATTATCAAAGGTTATAGATCAATTTGGTTAGTTTGATTATTTGTTGCGTCTTCATGTCTAGTATGCTATATCATTTGTTTATTCTCTATGTTGAATTGTGTATTATAACACCTTCACCAATAATGTGGACTCTACAAACCACATTGATGCTTATTATGGTGATGATATAAGTGGATATCGATGAATAACTACCTCTTCCACTAACTAAAAATGGTTGTACATCTTAGTAGTTCAACTATAGTTTTGCAGGTCTTAAAATTTGACACTTTTCTTAGAATTCTTATACCTTTTTGTCCAAAAATATAGAGCATGGAATAAGCTTTGTAATGTTCCAAGAAACACCCCAAATAGAGGTTGTATAAAAATTTTTTATCCATGGGAAGTTGTTATATCATCTAGGTTTCTTGGGTTTTGCATTCCTTTTACCACATCATTTCCTTGGGTAGGGTTTTGGATATTTAGAATGTTTGAATCTTAGTGTTTTACACTTTATTTCAAAAGGAAATCTGTAACTCTTTTAATGGGCTCCTTGTTAATTTTCATAGTTGACACATCTCTCTTAATAGATAATATACCACCATTGTAGCCATTTTTTATTACCTTTGGATATTATTTCATTCATTAATAGAATTTCGGCTTCAATTTATCATTCATCTCTTTGAAATAACTTAGTGTGATTATGTCTATATTTTTATCTTTATTTCATTTTTCACATAATATGTATCAAAGGTATTAGAGAAATTATCTCTTTATCGTTATTTTGTGGATTTTCTCCATAAGTTCAAGATATAAGGAGTTGGGCATTGAACTAACTAAGCTTGGTGAAAATCACCCTCATTTCTCCAAGCAACCTCCAAAGGAGGGGAAGAGGAAAGATGATAGAGTAGGATATTGTATGAAGCTATTTCCTTAGGAAGCCCTTATAACATACAAGAATGAGATGATGAATAACTATTCCCAAATTCTTTGACAACTGAAAAAGGTGATGAAGGATCATTTGACAAGAAGTCACTTTGAATGTATAATTACATTCATAGAAAAAATTAAAATTTACATTCCTTTATTTAAAGGATAGATAAGCATTGATTCTTTCAAGAAATGGTTAAGTCTACAAGATGGTTCTTACTCTATTCAAAATTTTCCCATAGTAAGAAGATAACCTTTATACTCCTTAAGTCTCTTCCTAATGCCAAACCTTAGTTGGATGCTTTCTATTTGTAACATGTAGGATATGGGTATGAAAAATTTATGATAAAAACCAACTTGGGTGGTTGTCATTAATGACCTCAAAGAGGAATTCTAAACTATTATAAACTAGGATGAACAATATGCAAGATGAATAACTTTGTACAAGGAAAGTTACCATGTAGTGATGGATAGAACACCAATAGTTTCCCTACCTTGAACTTAGTGTTGGGTTTCAAAGAATATAAGAAACACTTGGTTATAAAACGAAGTAATGGCCTACACAAGTAAACCAAATAAATATGGGTTGTGGGCATCTTCTCATAGGGATGTTATTATTTATGTTGTCAATGTTAAGAAGAAGCGAAAGAGGGAGTTTGGGTTAATCCACTACAATAGAGGCATGGAAAATGTGACCTTAACTTATAGAGAAAATGATATAGAAATGATAACCAACCTTAGGACAATAAATCCATGATACAAGCAATGAAAGGTAATCATAAGTCAAAGGACATTGGAATGTGGTTTAAATTATAATTCTACAAAATTCCTCGCCACAACGTTATTGAATGTTATTATAAGTAGTCATTGTTGGTTGGAATGAAAAAATTAGAATTAGGTTCTACCTAGGATTCTCATTCAATCCTATATAAGGAAAATGAAGAACCAATGACAGTTAGTGTTACTGTTATGAAACTAGCTCCAAAAATAGAAGAAAAAAGAGACCAACACCTTAGAAATAAACCAATTCGAGGGGGAAACCTCCAATACATTACATAAATGAACAATTCTTGGATGATACAAATGAAAAAAAACCTCCTTCTATATATAGGATTCTTTGGGGTGACAATATCATCCTAACCAACCTAACCATAATAATGTAAGGGCACAATAATAACAATATTGGGGTTACAGGGGTGCAACAATAACAATAAGGGAGTTACACTAACAAAAATAAGGGACTATACTAGTAATATAGGGACCTAATGTACCCCTCTCCTTCAAAAATGTATTGTCCTCAATTCTTCAGTAGCTCTGGATGCTTCCGTATAAAATTATCATCCTCCCATGTAGAATCTTTAGTGGGTAAGTTCTTCCACTTGATGAGATGCTTTGAAATTGATCGATTTCGTAGTTTTCGAGTTCTTCTTTCCGTGACTGCTTCAAGTTCCAATATGATTTTTCCTTCATCATCAAGTTTTGTAAATATTGTTTGAACTGGAATTTTGTCACCTATAGCCTTCTTTAAGCATGAAACATGGAAAACTAGATGCACTCACGAAGAAGCAGGAAGCTCCAATTTGTATGCCATAGTACCAACCTTTAGCAACACCTTGTAAGGACAATAGTATTTTGGTGATAATTTATTATCCTTCTTAGCTTGCTCGAGGGAATTTTTTTGTATGGTTGTGGCCGTAAAAATACCCAGTCTCCTACATCAAAAATTCTCTCACTGCGATGTTGATCTACCTATTGTTTCATTCAATTTTTTTCCAAATTTAGGTTATCCTTTAAGAGTTAAATAAATTCTTGTTGATGCTCGATGTGATCTTCCACTGCTTTAACCTTATAATTTTCTCTTAAAGATGATGTGATGGACGGTGGATGATATCCATAAAGTGCCATAAATGGGGTCATTTTTGCTGCAGTATGGGAGGATGTGTTATACCACCATTCAGCGAGAGCTAACCACTTGACCCATTGTGTTTGATTATCACATACAAAACAAAGAATATATCCTTCCAAACATTTATTCAATATCTCATCTTGAACATCGGATTGAGGATGATAAGATGAGTTATGAGCTAGTTGAGTACCCAAACAAGAAAATAATTCCGTCCAAAAATTTCTAGTAAAAATGGATCTCTGTCACTTACAATAAACTTTGGGTTTCCATGTAGCTTTTGAATTTTTTCCATAAATGCAGTAGCAATTGTACTTGCTTTAAATGGGTGAGACAATGCACAAAAGTGTGCATACTTGGTAAGTCTATCAACTACCACCATGATGACACTCTTTCCTTCGGACATAGGTAAACCTGTGATAAAATCCATTGAAATCCCTTCCCAACATTGACTTGGAATGGATAAAGGTTGTAGAAGACCCGGGGTCTTAATTGTCTCAACATTATTTTGCTGGAAACCCAAACATTCTGCCAAAAAAATTTGAATATCATATTTAAGGCCATCTCAAAAAAAATCTTTCTTCACCTTGTGGTAAGTTTTTAAATATCCTGAGTGTCATCCTAAAGGAGAAGTGTGGAATTCCAAAAGAATATTTTGTTTTATTTGGGAATTCTTACAAATATATAAGCGGTATTTGTACCATAAGGAATAATTTTTCCAACTGAATGTATCAGATGTACTAGGATCTTGCTGTAGCTTTTGAATGAGTGTCCACACTTCTTTTTCATTATTCAATTCATCACTTCCTTCAGTTATCCAATATGGTTGGATAATAGAAATGGAACAAATAAATGCTTTACCTCTTCATCCTTTCTTGAGAGTGCATCTGCAATAACATTTAGCTTCCATTTTTTGTAGATGATTTCAAAGTCATAGCCCAAAAAGTCTTTGTGACCCACTTTTGCTGCTCTTCTAAATATAGTATTTGTTCCAAAAAGTTTTTAAGACTATCATGATCAATTTTTACCTTGAAGTGTCTTCCCATTAGGTACGGTCACCATTTCTTTAGTGCATGTAGTATTGCCAACATTTCCTTCTCATAAATAGCTTTCTCTAAATACTTTCCTTTGATTGGACGACTTTCAAAAGAAATGGTTCTTCCTTCTTGCATTAAAACAACACCAATTCCATTTCCCGAGGCATCACATTCCACAATAAATCTTTTTTGAAGTCTAGCGTAGCTAAGACCGGTGCTATGCACATTGCCTCTTTAAGATGTTCAAAGGCCTTAGTTTCTTCAGGAGTCCATCAAAATGCATATTTCTTCAATAATGCTATTAGACATGCTTCTATTCTCCCATAATTCTTAACAAACTTGCGATAATATGCTGTTAACCTGAGAAATCCTTGCAACTACTTTATGGTTGTGGGGACTTTCCATTCCTTAATGGCTTTAATTTTGTTAGGGTCTACCTTAACACCCTCATGAGATACAATATGACCCAGATATTCCACCTCTTGTACTCCAAAGAAACATTTGGATGTTTTCGCATATAATTGTTTCTCCTTCAATAGTTTGAGAACTTTATCAACATGTTGAACATGATCCTTCCAAGACCTGTTGTAGATTAGAATATCATAAAAAATATTAGCAGAAATTTTCTAAGGGTGGGTTTGAAAATGGAATTCATCAAACCTTTAAATGTTGAAGGTGCATTGGTAAGGCCAAAAGGCATGACCAAAAATTCATAATGACCCTAATGAGTTCTAAATGTTGTTTTTAGAATATCTTCAATCTTCATTCTAATTTGATGATATCCTGAATGAAGATCCAACTTGGTAAAATCAATTTCTCCATGTAATTCATCCAATAATTCATCAATCACAGGAACGATAAATTTATATTTAATAGTGAGCTTATTTAGCTCCCTATAATCTGGACACATGCACCATGATCCATCCTTCTTGTGCACCAATACTACGGGAGTAGAGAAAGAACTTTGACTAGGTTGAATTATACCAACCTCTAAAATTTTTGCAATCATACGTTCAACTTTTCTCTTTTGGACATAATGATATCTATAAGTCCTGATGTTTGGAGGAACACTTCCTATAATCAAATGAATAGCATGATCATGATCACGAAAAGGTGGGAGTCCTTTGGGAGTTTCAAACACCTTGGAATGATTTTCCAAGACTTTTTGGAGATCTGGAGAAATAGATGATCTTAATGTTGGAACTTCTAGTGAGCATAATTGTGCAATTATGCCTCATTGTTATTTCTTAAGAATATTTGTCATGAAATTAGAGCTTATTATCTTTCTCGACTTCCTTGCGATACCCCGTAATTCAACTTCATTTCCTTCCATAAAAATATTCAACAAAAGCTCTTGAAAATTAAAAGCTACCATCCACAAATATTGTAAGCATTGTAATCTTATTACAACATCAACACCTCCCATTGGAATGGAAATCATTGGACTATTCAATACATATTCCCCCATGGTTAGCTTGATATTATGGCATTTTCCAGAGAAATTTATAGTTCCTCCATTTGAAACCATCACTTGACATTCTGGTGGTGGCTATAGGAAACAATTCAATTCCTTGGCTACTTTATAATGAATAAAACTATGGGTACTACCCGAATCAATCAACAATGTTACCTTCTTCTTCTTGATATGTCCTTCTATTTTGAGAGTTTGAAGAGTGGTAATTCCTACCAATGCATTACATGATATGGTCAGACTCATTTCTTCTTCTTCTAGGGTTGGTTCCTGGTGTATATCCTCTTCTTTTGAAGTTTCTTGTTCATTTTCTTCCTCCTCTTCACAATCTATGTAATATAATTTCTTCTCAGCACACTTATGACCTTTAGTGTATTTTCTATCATAATTGTAGCAAAGCCCTTTTTCTCTTTTTTCCTCCAATTTTTGTGGTGTCAACCTTGTAGGCTGTGTAAGTCTAGGAGTAGCAACACTTCCATCTTTATAGATGTGAGTGGTAGGCTTCCTTGTCGCCATAATTTTACATTCAATTTTTATTTCCAATATGAATGCCTTCTCCAATGAATCAGGTTCCCAAACGCGAACTTCATATTGGATGTTATCCTTCAAATACCCTATGAAGACATCAATCCTCTATTCCTCTGGAATATCAGTTACCCTTATATTTAATTTTTGGAAGTCCTCAATGTGCTCCACCACTGAACCCTTTTGTTTGAGATTTATAAATTGGCTAAAGAAGGTGTTTCTCTTTTTATCCTCATAATGTGCTATCATTTCCTCCATAAAAATTGACCAAGTGACAATTTTTTTACGAGAGAAAATCCATCGATACCATACAAATGTATTTTGTTCTAAATGTACAGTTGCAATGCGTACCTTTTGTGTGTTTTGCACATTATTGAGATCAAAATATTGCTCCATATGTAGTATCCATGTTACGGGATCCTTGCCATCAAAATTCCTCATATCCATATTTGGAATATGGTGGTTCTTCCATCCAACATTAGAGTTTATGAAATTACGATTAACATTTATTTTGTTCTCATCATCGGTTTCCTCTACTACCTTTTCACCATTACGAAAAATATATTGTATCAACTTTGTCAAACCTTCCATGTCTGTTTTTTGATCATTCTTCATGTTTTCCATGTTCTCTTTAATTTTTTCTTCCATGCCATCCATATTAGCTTCCATGCCAGCTTCCATGCCATCCATCTTAGCTTCCATGTGTTTCCTCAAACCATCCATCTTAGCTTCCATGCCTTTCTTCAAAACGTCCATTTCATTTTTTTTTGCTCTCTGCAAGAGAGAAATTTGGTGCACTTGATCTTGTAATTTTGATATTTCATGTTGCACAATTTATGATACATAATGTTATGAAACCATCTCCAAAAATAGAAGAAAAGAAAGATCAACGCCTTAGAAATCAGCCACTTCGAGGGGGCAACCTCCAATACATTACATAAATGAATAATTCTTGGATGATACAAATGAAAAAAACCTCCTTCTCTATATAGGATTCCATGGGGTGACAATATAATCCTAACCGACCTAACAATAATAATGTAAGGGCACAATAATAACAATACACGGGTTATAGGGGTACAACAATAAAAATAAGGGGGTTACACTTACAACAATAAGGGACTGCATGAGATGATCTTGAGTAAGGTGAGTGCCTTCTCCACTCACAAATGTAGGTAAAGTGTACCTACTACATTACATTTACAAACAATGGTAGATAGAAGAACCTAATATCAACAAATTTTATTGAGAGTTTGAATTTGTTAATAATATCACATCTAATGATCCAAAACTATTAAATTTAATATTATATTAAACTTAATAACATTAATATTAATATAGAGAGGAACAATGGATTTCACAAATAGGGATGGTTTCGGGTTCGTATATGTCAGCTTCAAGGGTCATAAACCCGATTGATGTGTCAAAGGTAGGTCATGGATCACGACTGCAAAATCTAGTATCATACCGAGTGGTGGAAGATGGGAGATCAAGGTTTTATTTGTGGAAAAAGGAATGAATTTTCGTCTCGGGATTCCTTTGATCTTAGAGGATAAGCAGAGGTGAAAATTTTTAGTTCTCCCAAGTGTATGGGCTCCCCATGATAAGAAATCAGAAAGAAGTAAAGTTGCCACATAAATCGGGTTTCAATTTGTGGCCACCGTCAGCGAGGATGCTGTTATTCAAAGGACCGCGATCATATCCTTTATTAATGAAGGGGAAGTGACTCTTCTTTTTGGGATCAATGAAGTTGATCTTTGTCTGAAGGCATTAGCATATTTTATTTCTTACCTGACATCTTCATGCAGATCAAGTTATGCAATTGTAGATCTACACTTTCCCATAGTGGGTCTGATCGTAGCTTCATGTGGATCCAGTACTACAATTATAGATCTACACCTTCCCATTGTGGATATGTTTGTACAGAATGAGGAGTGGTTGATATAGGAGGAAAATTTGCAAGAAGAAGGTTGGCAGGTTCATATTTGTGCCCCTTGAGCTCATATTTTCTACTATGGCCTAGATTTGGAGGAATCCCATGTAGCAATGAGTCCTTAAATCCAATATTTGCATCCATTTATAAAATATCTATTTAAGTTCTTACATATACCTTCACTATTTATGCATTGGAAAATGGTATCAAAAGTGAAGGTGGACCCCGATGGTCGAAACCTAGATCTACCTATAGAAGATTTTATCCAGATTTTTGTAGAACCCTTGGAAGGGAAATCAACTCCTATGAAATTATGGGTTATATATTGGATCCAAACTCTCAAGTCAAAGTTAAAAAAATTGATGGGTATTCCTACAATCCTCAATGGCCAAATTTACAAAGGGAAATTATTGTAAGGGTACAAAAAGTTGCAGGATTATGTAATTTAAGAGGATTCAAATATTATCCTTAATATGATATTACTTCAAGGATGTCTTGGATGTAGCTAAAAAGGTATAGTTTCTTTCAAAGATGCAGTTAAAGGAAGTTTTGATCCACATAAAAAATCAAATCTCCCCCCAAATATTCCTAGTCCCTATATTGTGGAACAGATGAACTAAGTGTTGAAATTGACAATAAATCTACCAGAGGTCAATGATATCTACTCAAAATTCCACTCAAAAGCAACAATATATAGATTTAATGGTTTTTGGCCCAAGTTTGGGGATTTACATCAATGGATGTATTCCTCTTAGAATGAAAACTATGACATTCACCTATGATCTAGAGGATTTTTTATTTTTAAATTTGATACAACAAAATATATGGATTTTGTCTTAAACGAGGAACCATGGTTTTGGGGCTATGTAGGTCTTTTTATAATTCCATGGTTTTCGGGTTTTTATGCAAATAACATGGTGGCTTCCAAAATTCCAGTGTGGGTTAGATTACATAATCCACCTTTACATTTTTGGCATCAGAAAGTGCTAGAAGGAATTGAAAACTCTTTGGGGAAATTCTTCAAGGTGGATGTGGATAGACTTACAAATGGAATATTCACATTTGCTAGGATTTATGTAGAGCTATACCTTATTAAAGATTTACTTGATCGTATTATTCTGATTCGTAATAATCTGAAGTGGTCCCAGAATCTAAACATTGAAAATACATCATTTAGATGTCAAATTTGTCTTCAAATTGGACATCTTCAAAAAATTTGTCCTCGGGCAAAGGAAGACCCTAAAATAAAAAAGAATCAAGTCCAAAAGGAAAAGGGATGACAACTCATATGTACAAAGGTAGATGAGGAAGAGGAAGAAGAACCCTAGAATTGATGAAGGGTATAAGAAATGTGTTAAAAAATGAAAGTGCATAAATTCTCTCGAAACTGGCACCAAATCGTATCATTCTAATTCCAATTATGGTTGAATCGCCTCAATCCGACACCATATGAGAGAGTTATGGGTGATGATGTAGCTCACTGAGAATGGGTGAGCTACATAATCAAATTTTTGTTTTGTGAGGTTGCATGTTTTCCATTTTTCTCTATTTAATTATGTAAAACTTAACTAAGTTTAATAATTTTATGTGCTTTTTCAATTTCGATCCATTTCCCTCAAGACATAAACTACCTTGCACAAATTTTCAAGAAACCTTCAATTTTTAATTTTCAGAATATTTTGGTATCTGTTAGGTCCTTATATTACTAGTATAGTCCCTTATTGTTGTTAGTGTAACCCCATTATTGTTATTGTTGTACCCCTGTAACCCCCATATTGTTATTATTGTGCCCTTACATTATTATTGTTGGGTTGGCTAGGATTACATTGTGGCCCCATGGACTCCTATATATAAAGAGGAGGTTTTGTCATTTGTATCATCCAAGAATTGTTCATTCATGTAATGTATTGGAGGTTTCCCCCTTGAAGTGGATTATTTCTAAGGCGTTGATATCTCTTTTATTCTCTTTTTGGAGCTGGTTTCACAACATTTGGTATCAGAGGTTTGGATTCTAGGGTTTGGCTGCCCCAAACAGGTCATCGTGGATTTTTCGCTATAAATTTTTGTCTACGATGGTTCAAAAGCTGAAACTTTTAGAGTGCGAAGCCAAAATCCTGAGAAACATCGTCACAAAATATCAGAGCATGGTTCACAATATTTTTGGAGATATGATCTATGGAAGTTAGGTCTTTTTACAGGCTTCTCAATTTAACCTAAACAGGTCATCGTGGAATTTTCGCTATAACTGTTTTTCTACGAAGGTTCAGAAGTTGAAATTTTTTGGGAGCGAAGAAGCAATCATGAGGAAGATCGTCCCAAAATTTCAGAGCTTGGTTCACAATATTTTCGGAGATATGGTCTGTCGAAGTTAGGTCGTTTGCAGGCTCTCGAATTTCATCTCAAAGAGGTGGTCGTGGGAAAATCTTCATAACTCTCTCTCTGAGCATTAGATTGGAATTATGTAAAAAGTGGCCGCAATTACATGGACTATAGCTTTCACTATATCAATTTTAGAGCCAAAGGAGGAAACAGGGACAAGTGGCAGGTTGTACAAGTTCACTCTACTGAACCAGTCCATAATTAGGTCATCGTAGGAGATTGGGCATAAATTTGTCTTCAAGAATCCAAATCAGGTCAGAACTATGGCATTCGAAAGAATATTCAGAGGGCTACGTCAGGGAAATTTTTTAGATATTGAAGATCTGAAATCACATGGATAATTCAGTTTCAATATCGAGCTCCTAAAAATCAAGAAAAAGGTGTGTATTTTTTTTCAAATTGCATAAGTCTTGTTTGAAAAATTAGTTCTAGGTGATTCCAAAGGCCTATTGAGCATAGATATCAGTATTAGGTTCTAAAATGCCTCCTAAAAAGAATTCAACACCCATTAAGCCTTCAGAAGGATCTACTATGACTCATGAAGACGAAGAAATGCAACATGAGATATCAAAAGTCCATGAGCAAGTGCACCAAATTTTGCTATCGCAAAGAGAAAGAAAAAATGAAATGGAAGTTTTGAAGGAAGGCCTGGAAACTAAGATGGATGGTTTGAAGAAAGGCATGGAAGCTAAGATGAATGGTTTGGAAGCTAATATGGATGGCATGGAAGTTGGCATGGAAGCTAAGAAGGATAATAAATTATCGCCAAAGTACTATGGTCCTTACAAGGTGTTGCAAAAGATTGGTACTATGGAATACAAATTGGAGCTTCCTACTTCTTCGCAATTGCATCTAGTTTTCCATGTTTCATGCTTAAAAAATGTTATAGGGGACAAACTTCTAGTTCAAACAATATTTCCAGAACTTGACGAGGAAGGAAAAACCATATTGGAACCTGAAGCAGTCACGTAAATAAGAACTAGACAGCTATGAAATCGATCGATTTCAGAGTATCTCATCAAATGGAAGAACTTACCCACTGAAGATTCTACATGGGAGGATGAGAATTTTATACAGAAGCACCTGGAGCTACTCGAGTGTTGATGAAAAAACTTTTTTGAAGGAGAGGAGCATGTTAGGTCCTTATATTACTAGTATAGTCCCTTATTGTTGTTAGTGTAACCCCCTTATTGTTATTTTTGTACCCCTGTAACCCCCATATTGTTATTATTGTGCCCTTACATTATTATTGTTAGGTCAGCTAGGATTACATTGTGGCCCCACTAGGATTACATTGTTGCCCCATGGACTCCTATATATAGAGAGGAGGTTTTGTCATTTGTATCATCCAAGAATTTTTCATTCATGTAATGTATTTGAGGTTGCCCCCTCGAAGTGGATTATTTCTAAGGCATTGATATCTCTTTTCTTCTCTTTTTGGAGTTGTTTTCACAACAGTATCAAAGAATTGTTGTTTTGAAGGTTTGATAGTTTTTGAAAGTTTTTTATTGAATGATTAAAAGGTCTAAATTGAGAAGAGGAGAAGGAGTGCTTGAAAACCAAACCCTCAAATTGGTTCAAGGAGGTAACAAAATCCTTAAACTCCACTAGTCATGGCACATGAAGAATGACATGAGCTGATGCCTGAGGATGAAAGAGATTTTAGAAAGGCTTTCTATGATATGTCTGAGATGTTGAAAGTTTTGTACAATGAGAGGACAACAATGTTGCAAGGGGAAAGTTCAAATCGTGCAAAATTTAATGGTGGTTATGGGAGAAATACTCGACCTCCACCTCCTCCTTCACCTCCATCTACACCTCCATCCTCACATCCTTCTTCACATCTTTCATATCAAAGGCATACTCCTCCTCCATCTTCAAAAGGAAATGCTAAGTCTCCTTTGATTAAGCTCGACATCAAGTTTGAATTGCCTATGTACAATGGGGAAGTAAATGTTGAAAATTTGGATAATTGGGTTCGTCAAATTGAATTCTATTGCTGGATTCAAAAGATTGTTGATTAATTTACAAATATCCAACTTTCTTCTCTTCATTTGTAAAGTGAAGCCCTCATCTGGTGGGAGGAAAAAACTAAAGAATATTTGAAGAAAAGTTGTAAAATTATATCTTCTTGGAATGATTTTATAGTTTCATTAAGAAGGAAATTTTATCAATTAGCTTATATAAAAAAAGAAATTATGGATTGTAAAATTTTTATATAAGCTAAAGATCAGAGCGTCCAAAGTTACACACAAGAATATAGAAGAAGAACTTTAAGCTTGGGTGTTGATTTGTCTTAACAAGATACTCTCATTAAATACATAAGTGGATTACATAGTTATTTGAGACATACCATACTTATGTTTAATACCACCAATATAGATGAAGTATGTGTTCAAGAAACTCATTTAGAATCAAGAGGCGAGAATGTTTCTCAAGAGACTTGGCAAGATACCATCTAAATATGTAGACACGAGAAAGGGGAAGTTTAAAGGCAAAGGAAAAAATAATACTATAGTCAAAAAAGAGGGAGAGAAACTTACCTATAAGAATTTTTCAGAAGAAGGGCATGATGAAGAATTTTTTTGTAAATTGCATCCAGAAATGAGACGAAATAAGTTCAATAACAAGGGGAAACAAAATACTATTGCTACAAATCAAGAAGATCTAGGATCTGATTCAGGTGGTGAAACCAAAATCACAACCATGGGAATAAAATTTAAAGCTTCTAATGCAAGTACTATATCTTCTAGTAAGCTTATCGAGTCTCAAAATGATAAATAAATAAGTGAGCCTTTTCATATCAAGGTCATTACAAAACATACAAAAATTGATATATTGTTGATAGTGGATCCAAACTCAATCTTATCTCTAAAGCAATTGTCAAGAAACTAAATCTAGAAACTACATTTCATACTAAAACTTACCCTTTGGGTTGGGTATGTGATGATTCCAAATTGCAAGTGATAAGAAAATGTAAATTCAAATTTTCCATCACTGCAAATTTTATAGATGAGGTAGAGCTTGATGTTTTACCACTTGACATATGTGGGATTGTTTTAGGGAGTCCATATTTGTATGACTAAAAATCCATATTCTATCGTCATTAGAAAAAATATCATCATTTTAAAGATGGAGTTGAGTATATTGTTAGAACACATTGCAATAAGATGAATTTATCTCTTGTAAGTGTTACTTAGATGAAAACACTTGTTAATTCTAGTAGTTGTTGTAGAAGATGAAGACGTTGTTGTAGAATATGATGAGGTAGAAGTTGAAGATGAAGGTAAAGATGGAGGGGTAAAAGAAGGTGGACGAAGAAATAAAGTTGAATATCTTCTTTAATATTTCAAAGGTGTTCTAATGATCAATTTATGAACCTTTGTTTCTCCTTCTTTAGGTTCAAATAAAGGATTTGAACATAAGGAGAAAAGATCTTCTAGTTGAACAGAATTAGATGGAAAAGAATAAGAAGTTGGAGAAATTAAATCAATAGGTTTAAATTCAGGTAAGTGTAAATTCAAATAATGCCCTGATTTGGGAGATTCAGAAGGTACTTCTGGTATATGATGTGATTTTAATGAATTAACTAAAAGAGAAGACACGAAATAAACTCCCTTAAAGATAATTTCATGTACCCTAGGTGGTAGGTCTTCTAAATTTAAAGGAATTGGTCTAGATCTAAATGGCTCAAGAACTGAAGTATCCCCTCGTTGAGGTGGTATAGAAGAAAAAGAAGGGGTTTGAATTCTTCTTCTTAAAGAGGCTTGTCTTACCAATCTCTGTGGACCTGATAAAGGTAAAGAAATTTCAGAATCAGAGTGGGATCTGGTATGTCTTGAAGGAGCAATTTTTGGGTTCTCTGAAGTCACCAGGTGAAATATTTTAGCTTTGCTAGTCATTTATTCATCCTTAAATGAATAGCTATATTATTTTCCTAGGGAAAATATATCAAATTTCCTATCCTTGGAAATGATGCTAATCTGATTTTTTCCTCTCAGATAATTATAGGTTAATTAATTATGCCAGAGCATCTAAAATATTTTGTTGTTTTAGAGTTTTTTGGATGACCAATGTAATGAGTAAATTATAGGCACATGTTTTAAAATTTCAATAATATTGAGTATTAAGAAATGTTTGTTCTTTACTTCAAAACATTGATTTGATTTTGCATATGTGAAAGGAAAAAATTGTAAGAACATCTGATCAGCTAAGAATCAAATATAATTCTTAGATTATCATAAGAAAGAAAGGATGACAAACAGTTTTTACATCTTAGCAAAATATATTTAACCTTATGAAGATGACCAACAATTAACTGATGTAGAGGGACTTATACAGACAGAAAGTCTAATTAATCAATCTCTAAAATATATTATAACTTCGGAGGATTTAAGATAGATTGATATTAACTTTTCTCTTACCTATTTATCTCCATAAAACTTAAATATATGCATAAAAAAAAATGAAATGTAAATTGGAAAGACTTACAAGGAGACAAACTATTTGAAATAAATCTAGAATCCTTTCATTAATCATCAATGATCTTAGCTCATACAATTTTTCTTTACAAATTCTCATCCAAGGGTGCAACCCTTGATGACTCAAATGGAGATTTATTTATACTAAATTCTATATTTTAGAAACATCTAAACATATTACAAAAATAGTATCAAAATATAGGAATACAAAAACTGTTGAGTTGAGTTGTCATTGTCTTCAAGGAAGTGGTTGATGACGTGGCCCTAGAATGTGCTGCTTTGCTGACATCTTGTTGGAGATTAGATTTACTCGATAGTTTCACATAAGTGATCCCATCATCCTTGACTTGGTATTTCTAGATTAATAAATCTTCTGAAAACTTTATCCACTTCGGTACATATTTCAAAATTAGGCTTATTAATAAAAAGATGTTTAATTTCATGTTTAATTATTAAATAAAACTCTAAAGCCTCCAGAAAATCCTTTTCTGTCATATGAACTTTAATCCCTGCAAATTTGACTTTATCAATTGCAATTATATAAAACTTCTTGCAATAGTCCTCCAAACTGATTAACTTGTCATTTGGTGCTACTAATCCTGGCGATCCTTTTTTATTCAGTAGTTTCAACTTGATGTGAAATATTGAGACTGGAGTGTCCAAAGCTTGGAACTTAGTTTCCAACTAAGTTAGCAAATTCTTCTTCTACAGAACCTTTTTTATTTCTAAAATGGTTTATGTTATGTATGTGTTATGAATCTTCTCTAAATTATTTCTTCTCTTTGAATTCAACACCTTAATCATATCTAAAACTTCAATTGGTTTTTTTCTAAGTTCTTATTTTTCCCGCTCAATGACTGTTTTTCACTTAGTGATTAGTTTTTCCTGTTCAAAAATAATATGTATGGAGGGACATACTTTAGTCATGGCATGACATATTTTTTTCCAGATGTTTTCCTTGGCTTGGGCCAAGGTATATTCCATCAATAATTCACTCTCTAACTTCTAAACTTTCTATGTTAACTTGTGGGATTTCCGCATTTCTTCCATGTAGAGAGTATCATTTTTTATTTTATGTGCTTTTATATTCTTAAATTTATCCAGAAGCTTTTCATTTTCCTAGTTTTGAAGAGACAAATATTGCATATTTTTCCTTGTATCACCTGCTACTGATGTAGACTCTGTTGTTGTTGATGAAAAACATGGCTCTCTGCCTACAACTGCAATAGGTACAACTGAAATTGGAATCATAGCCAACTGAGTAGATTGTTCCTTCTCCTTGAGTATACCTTCAATCTGTTCTTCCATTTTCTTAATTTGAATGTTATGCTCAATGACAAGCTTGATAATTTCCTCTCTTTTTTTGCTCACTTTCCTCTATCTCCTTGGTTTGCGGATCCTTCGTAGAAGACAATTTGAGTTTCTTTCGAAGAGCTGCAATGTCTGCATTCTTCTTCTTGAGGATTTCTTCTACAAATTTAACATCTTTAGGATCATATCCAATCTTAATCACTATATCTTCTAGTGATTTAAGCTTAGTATCTTTGGCCAAAGAGGAAAGCTTCTCAATCTTCAACTATGACTGGACATTTGAAAGAGTTTCTCTCAATTTTGATAATGCCATGGTAGTGTTAGTCATGGTATAGAAAATAATTTCTCCTGGCTGTCTGTGCATGTCCATTTGGTCAATAGGATTAATCTTATTGGCATAAAAATAAAATATGGACTTCTTATTACCAGAAGGGGCTTTTGGAAAAGGGACTTGTTCTTGTAAGAAATCCATCTTCATCCTTCCCTTTTGACTTTCGATAGTTTTCAACAACATATATTGTGAAGTGGAGGTATATTTCCAAAATTTACTGTAGACATTTGCCTTTAGCTTCATTATTATGTCAAATTTATATGAATTTAGATAAAATAATAGGTTCGCCCTATTCAATTGTTCCTGACTGTATAATATCCATTGGCCCCTCTGAAATTGAAGAGGAGGATGGAGTTTTAGGAACATTTCCCTCTGATGCTGTAGAAACTTTTTCATTGCCCAAGTCAATAATCATTGGCTATTTCTTACTTTGATCAGTTGAGATAGTGAAATATGTCTTCTGTTTCTTTTGATGAATGATGAACTCCTTTTCAATGCTTGTTGAAGATGATGGTTCTTCTCTTGCCTGCTTCTCATGCTTGGTTTGAGAAATGGGATTTGGAGATCGGAGGTGGAAATAATTTTCTCTTGTGCTTCTTAAAGTGTATTTTCGGACCATTGATCTTGGTTCATGAATTTTTCAATTTATGGCCTAGGAGTGTGATTGTAAGGCATTATCTTTAGCTCCACCCTCAAGTTAGATATGATAATGAATGGATGATATGACCAAGTAAAAATGGGTTGAAAATTAATCCTCTTGAGGATAGTATCTACTTCAACTCTTATTGTCTTGGTGTTGCATATGAAAGAGCCCACTGTAGTCTTGATCTTAAACTAAGATTTCATTATACCTGAAACAAAATGCAACTCATCGATGTTAATCATTTTCCTAATATATTCCAGAGATTAAAGTCTCATTGGAACATATTTGGGAAGCTTGTAAGGTTCCAATTCATAGCCTTATACCCTGATATTTTTATAATTCTGGTAAATATACCAATCACATGTTTTTACTTGATCACTCAGATGAATAATTATTTTTATTTCTGAACCAATCCTAGGCTCATTATGACTACTTAAAAGTTGAGAAACTGGATGAATGAAAGAGTCAATAAAATCTGCAAATGAAAATTCATTTGAAATTAACCTAACCAACTGAGTCCAATGTATGATTGATTGATTAACACCTTCATCATATTTTTTGTGCAATATAATTGGTAATAAATCTCCCTACTGAAATAGGAACATGTAAACCAGCATAGAGGTGTACTTGAACATGCCTTAAGTAGTTAAATTCATCATTTTTTCATGCATATTATTAGCCAGGAATTCACTGTAATTATACATGAATGTTGGCTAACTGTCCTTAGAAAAAATGGAAAAGTAACCCATAATATATTCATATACTGTTCTATCATTTTGGTAGCCTAACAAGAAGGAAATTAAATAAATAATATGCTTGGTTGCTTATGGGAACATAGTGGATGGATAAGGAGGATTTCTTTTTAGAAGTTCAACATCATTTGGAAGAAAGGTTTCAAAAATTTGAGTTGTCTAGGGAAAGGTAACTTTATGGTATAACTCCGTGAGGGAAGCTTGGGAAAAATGGCTAAGGAAATCACTATGTGGGATTAGTAGCATCTAGTTTATGGTTTCAGGTGTGATATAAATTAGGATGTCTCGATTTTGAGCTACTATAGTTCTCTTAAGAGGGTCATATATAGCTTGACACCAGGTGACTAAATCAGGAAAATCATGGGTTTCGGGAAAGGTAAACAGAGGCTACAAGGTCTCCCAGAGCTTGACTTCATCTTTCTTATCTAGATATTTTTGTTTTAACCAAAGTTGTAATTCGTATAGCTCAAATTCACATTTTGTGTCTATGATTTTGAAAAAATGGTGGGCTAATGGGACATGGTACTCAAGATCTATTGTTGTGGAAAAATTTGGATCTTCCTCTGTTACTAGTTTCCAACCCTTCCCTTTTTGTGCCATTTCTTTCTACATAGAAGAAGAAAATAAGTACTTATGTTAAAATGATGTCGGAAGAGATGTGGTCTCTGCAAGTACTGATAGGCCTGTGAATAACTCTGTCAATAAGAGCGATAGATAACAGAGAAGTAAACTAAAATTGTATCTCTGAAAACCTGTAATTTGACAAAACAATAAACAACATAAAAGAGCGGTGCAAGGAATGGCGTATGTTTATTTATAAACACAAGGGTTACTGTTATGCAAGATGACTATTGAGGAATCAACCCGTAGAGGTTTAATGAAAACGAATAATGGTAATGGAGTGGATAATGGTAAGGGAGCAGATTTAACAGAATGGTTATAGGTAGAAGGAGGTAATTTGGCATCGGGATATGGATGTTGGCGGGAAGACAATTCAAATTTGGAGGGAAAGGTGATATGAACATTGGCAGATAGGTTGTTTTCAGAGGAGGTAGGCAATGGTAAGTGGTATAGAGCTTGGGGGTGCGAAGTGATAAGGAGACAACACATTGCAAGGGGCCTGTAATTATGAAAACGTCTTTCGGACCCCCCCCCCCCCACCCACCCACCTCCCCTTCCCCGCCCCCCGCCCTTTTCGTTAACAAGAAATGGAGAAAGGGCGTGCGAAATGACTTTCCCACCATTGATCTGGGCAGGGAAAATAACGACCGTTGAGATCTTCTCCAAGATTAGTGCAAACGGCAAAAGAATTTTTCGCGTCGCAACTTTAGGATTAAATAGTTACACACTCTTTATTACAAAAAATAATTAGCCACTTAATGAAGCAGTTAATCCTAATAAAACAAAATTGAATCCTAATATATTTTTTGTCACATGTAATCTAGTTGCCAATTTACTTTTCTAAGTCTATTGTTCAACCAAGATTAAACAAATTTGGTAAAATTTATTTCCTAATCCAAATATATAAATTTAAATAGTTTTATCATGTTTAAACAATATGATTCAAACCATATTATTTTTGGGTTTTGGCATCCTAACAAGTTGCACATAACTTATTTCTTTTTTTATTTCTTAAATTTAAATATTTTTATCATCTTTAAATAGTATGATTCAAACCATATTATTTTTTGGTTTTGGCATCCTAACAAGTTGCACATAACTTTTTTCTTTTTTTCTTTATTTAAAACAAAGAAATTTTATTTATATTACTGCTTCTATATATCCCTAGAATTTTCAAATCTTTTTTCCTTTATTCTTTAAAGAATCTAATCCTAGCATTTTTGGATATGATTATTTTCTTTTGACATGGAGTCCTAACATTTTTTTTTTTTTTGGATTTTCATCTATTCATATTCAATGCTAACATTTTTTAAATTTCCATTTTCTTCTAAAATGTCTAACTTATCAAAACAATAAATGTTACAACACATTTGAGGGATGATTTGAGTGGATATATTAATCTAATGTTTCAAATTTTGATTCATTTTTACTTCATATTTCTTAAATACTAGAATGTACAATCAATATAAACTCAAAAAAAATTGTAAATACCAAAAATTTTCATCCTCAAAAACTCTTTATGAGTAGATCTGTTGGTGATTAAATCCCACTCAAACCAACTAGTCTACACCCCTTATGAATAGGTATGGTGGGGACTAAACCCCACTCAAACCAACTAGTCTACACCTCATGAGTAAGATTACTTTACATATTTTCAGAGTGGGGGCTTCTATGAGAAAGTAATTTTGTTCTAAATACTTCATTATCATGTTCACTAAAAATATATTTAATTATATAATTTTAAGGTCCAACCAAGTTAAACACAAAATTGATATATTAAAATTTTTCATTTACTAAGAAAATAAAAAATTAAAACTAAAATATTATAATAAAACATAGTAGTAGAAAATCATATAATACACATTTTTAATTGCATGGAGGGAGGAAATTTTTCCATGTAACATTATATTTAAAAATAATAAAATAATACTTACAATAACAAATTTAAAAAATAGTAATAAAAAAAATTAATATCAACCATAAATAAAATAATTTAGTTTCCACCTTTATTTTACATTCATTTTATATAGAAATAACTAGATTGAAGTAAAGAAAAAAAATTGATTTACATTTTAATATTAAAAAAATACATCATTCCTTCACTACTTAATATAGAATTGGAAAATACCATGTGAAAATAATAAAATTAATATACTATATGTAATTCATTCTATTTTTAATTAGCATGAAATAGTTAAAATAAAAATATACTATTAACAATTCTTTTTTTTGTTACCCATAAATAAAAATATCTCAATGTCCATATTTTTAATTTATTCGTAATTCGTTTTTTTCAATAAAGTTAACATGAAATATTTTAAATATTAATAACAAAACTTAGATGAATGTATATTCTATATATGTATATATAAACAAATAAACCAACATATAACATTTTAAAAAAATTGATACAAGAGCATCTCACCTTAGTTAAATCACGTTCTTATTCTAGCTTCTAAAAGACAAAAACAATTGTAAGAGGATAAGATCCACTTCTATATGAAAGCATTAAAGTAGCTTTTTAGTTGTTGGATTTTAGGGTTTACTTAGTTTTTGGTTTCTAGAACTAAAGAGAGGAATCTCTTAAGAAATTATAGAGCTTCCTTCCTCAAGAGAATTCTAGATCTCCCTTTCTCTAAGAGAAGTATAGATGCTTTCTTTTCCAATAATAAATATGGATTAAATGCATTTTCTTGGTGTATGAGAGGGTAGACAAATGTTCAATTTAGTTGTAGTGGAGATTTTCTAAATAATAAAAGAAATCGATATCAACCATAAATGAAATATTTTAGTTTCTATTTTTACTTTACATTCATTTTATATAGAGAGAAATTGCTTGAAGTAAAGAAAAAAAATTGATTTACATTTTAATATTAAAAAGATACATGATTTATTTACTATTTAATACAGAATTGACAAATACCATGTATGAATAATGAAATTAATATTATATGATATTTAATTCACTCTATGTTTAATTGGTATGAAATAATTAAAATAAAAATATACTATGAACGATTTTTTTTGTTAACCATAAATAAAAATATTTCAATGTCCATATTAAATAACATAGTTTTATATCAAATTTATAAAAAAAACAATGTAAATTAAATTAATTTACATTCTCTATATATATAATTCATTCAATTTTTTAATATGAAATTGACATGAAATATTTTAAATATTAATAAAAAAATTTATATGATTGTATAAATCAACCTATAGCATTTTAAAAAAGATTGATAAAAAAAATCTTTCCCTAGTTATCACCTTCTGATTCTAGCTTAAGACAAAAAAAAATTGTAAAAGGATAAGATCCACTTGTATAAGAAAGCATTAAAGTAGATTTTCAGTTGCTAGAGTTTAGGGTTTACTTATTGTTTTAGTTGCTAGAACTAAGGAGAGGAATCTCTTGAGAAATTATAGAGCTTCCTTCCTCAAGATAATTCTAGATCTCTCCTTCTCCCAAAGAAGTCTAGATACTTCCTTCTCCAATAATAAATACTGATGTAATGCATTTTCTTGGGTGTGTGAGAGGGTAGAGAAATTCTCAATTTAATGGTGGTGGGGATTTTATATATAATTCTATTTATAAATACTGGTTATATAAAATCACTTTGTTTCTATAAAATAGTAATAAAAAAAAATCAATATTATGAATAAATAAAATGCTTTAGTTTCCATTTTCATTTTACATTCATTTTATATAGAAAGAAATAGATTGAAGTAAAGAAAAAAATTTGATTTACCTTTTAATATTAAAAAGATGCATCATTCATTTACTAATTAATATAGAATTGACAAATACCATGTATAAATATTAAAATTAATATTATATGATATGCAATTCATTTTATGCTTAATTGGTATAAAATAGTTAAAATAAAAATATACTATTAACAAATTTTTTTATTAATCATAAATAAAAATATTTCAATGTCCATATTAAATAACATAGTTTTATATCAATTCTATAGAGAAAAAAAATGTAAATTAATTTAAAAAAAAAATATTAAATTTTTATATTTTCATTGTAAATGAATTATAAATAAAGAGAGAGATTTGTAACTCATTCAATTTTTTAATATAAAATTTACATGAAATATTTTAAGAGAGAAATATATATTAAAAGAGATATTTTTCCATTAAAAATTTCTTTTAGAGAAATTTATAATTCATTCATTTTTTTAATATAAAATTAACATAAATAATATAAATATTAATAATAAAATTTATATGAGTATATTTAATAAATTTTATATGAGTGTATGCCATGTGCATGCAAATAAAAACAAATAAATCAACCTATAAAATTTAAAAAAAGATTGATACAAGAGAATCTCTACCTAGTTAAATCGCCGTCTGATTCTAGCTTCTAAAAGACCAAACAAAAAAACAAAAAATTGTAAGAGGATAAGATCCACTTGTATAATAAAGCATTAAAGTAGCGTTTTAGTTGATGGATTTCAAAGTTTAGTTAGTTTTTTTAGTTTCTAGATCTAAGGAGAGGAATCTCTTGCAAAATTCTAGAGCTTCCTTCCTCAAGAGAATTCTAGATCGCTCCTTCTCCAAGAGAAGTCTAGATCCTTCCTTATCCCAGGATAAATATGGATGTAGTGAATTTTATTGGTGTGAAAGGGTAGAGAAATGTTCATTTTAGTTGGGGTGGGTATTTTTTTATGGAATTCTATTTATAGATATTGGTTATATAAAATCAATTTGTTTTATAAATATTGTGTTAAATGTGTTTATTGGAATAAGGGAGAGCTGGCCGGTTTGAAGTGGAAGTCCCCTCCATTAATAGGTACTAAACCAAGAGAATCATGTGTGCCATTGAAGGCTCCTCATCATGTCCACATTCTCGTCCAATGATATACTAACATTCAGGTGAGAAATGATTATATTACATAATTGAGTCAATATTTTTCTGGATATAATTTTTGAGATTTAGATTCAATATTATGCCATATTTTTGTTATTTAAATAATAGAATGTACAATTCACATAAAATAAAACTATATTGTAAATACCAAAAAAATTTATCTAAAAAACTTGTTTATGAGTAGATGTGGTGGGGGCTAAATCCTTCTCAAACCAATTAGTCTACACCTCGTGGATAATATTGCATATTTTCAAAGTGGAGGCTTCTACGATAAATCAATTTTGTTCTAAATTCTTCATTATGATGTTTGCTAAATATATATTTAATAATATAATTTTAAGATCGAGCCAAGTTAAACACCCAATTGATATATAAAACCTTTTCATTTATTAAAAAAATAAAATATTGAAACAAAAATATTATAATAACATAAAGTAAAAAATCATATAATACACATTTTTTTATTACAAGGAAAGAAGAAATGTTGCCATTTAATGTTATATTTAAAAATAATAAATTAATACTTACAATAACAAATTTAAAAAATAGCAATAAAAAAGGAACCAATATGAGTAATAAATAGAATGTTTCATTTTCCACCTTTATTTTACATTAACTTTATATAAAGATAAATAAATTGAAGCAAAGAAAAAAAATTGATATACTTTTAATATTAAAAAGACATATCATTCCTTCACTACTTAACACATAATTGGAAAATACCATGTATAAAATAATAAAATTGATATTATATTATATGTAATTCATTTCATGTATAATTGACATAAAATAGTTAAAATAAAAATAGACTATTAATAATTCATTTTTTTGGTTAGCCATAAATAAAATATTTCATCATTTCCTAATATATCATTCTCGGAAAGGAATCCTTAAGAGCGTGACTCATCACCTTTTAGCCAAAATCTCGTGGATTATAAAGAAAAACAATATAATTTCAATTAAAAAAAATCTTGTATTTTCATTTTTTCATTATAAGTGATATGTGTAATTCAGTATATATAGAGAGAGAAAGAAATAAAGATATGTTTTACTTGCAAATATTATTGAGGAATTATATATAAATAAAAAATTATTATCCCATTAAAACAATTTTAGAGATATTTGTAATTCATCACTTTTAGAGATATTTGTAATTCAGTCACTTTTTTAATATAAAATTGACATGAAATATTTTGAATAATCTCTCTATATGTAAACATTATATGTGAACATTAAATGCATGAGAACCTTTTCCTAGCTAAATCACCAAGATCCTCATGTATAAGAAAACGTAAACGTAGCTTTTTAGTTACTAAAATTAGGTTTTAGTTAGATTTTTAGTTTCTAGAACTAAGGAGAGGAATCCCTTAAGATGTTCTAGAGCTTTCCTTAATCAACAAAATTTTATATCTCTCCTTCGAGAGAAGTTTATATTTTCTCCTATAATAATTATGGGCTTAATTCATTTGCTTGGTGTGTGAGAGGGAAGGAAAATTCACAATATAGTTATGGCGGGGAGTTTTCATTTGCTTGGTGTGTGAGAGGGTAGGGAAATTCATAATAAAGTTGTGGTGGGGACTTTTTTTTATGTAACTCTATTTATAGATATTGTGTATATAAACTAATTGTGTTTTATAAAATATTGTGTGTATTGTGTCGATTGGAATAAAAGAGAGATGATCGGGTTTTATAACAGGAGTCTCCACAGTGAAGTGGTATCATAGCAAGAGAATCTTATGTGCCACTAATGGTTCATAATTTGGCCAAAATACATGGGAGGGATGATCATATTACATAATTGAGTCAAGATTTTTATGGATATCTCATAGTTGACAGAGAAATGCATTAAATGAGGATTTGAAAGGAAAAGCATTTATTAAAGCTATGATGTGCCAACATAATGTCTGCATAGTGTTGGTTAGAATTCTCATGTATAAAATTTCGAATAAATAATGAGGGAGGAGACTACATGCAAAAGTATCACTGAGTAGAAAAAGCATTAGAATGGTTTTCAAATCATGTGAGAAACATTAAAGGAATGTATGTAAGATCTTGTTGCATAGATTATGTTACATGAAGATATGTGTGTGTGTGTGTGTATCTTTTGTTAGAGGTTGGACTTTCAACCAAATTCTTATTATATTTTTTCAGTGATAGAAGAGTAATTGAAGGGTAAATGTGTGGGATGATAGGTCTATGTAATCGAAAACACTAGCATTGGCAGCAGTCATTGCATTAAGCACTACTTCAAGAATTGAATCAGGTTGGAGGTTTGTAGTAGTTGAATGTCACCTGAAAAAAAATTTATTGGTTAACAAAAATGAACGTATGGAGAAAAATGATTATTATCACCACAAAGCATAGATTTTATGTTTGAATTAGAATTTCAATTTCATAAAGTAGCAACAATAGAGAAATCATAAAGCCATTTTGGTAGAGCCCTCACAGCCTAGTAAAATGGTGATAGTTAAGAGAATAGAGGAACTTATCAAAATAATAACTGTGGCGTGAAAAATCCTAAATAACATGAAGATCAAAATTTTCTAGAGAAGAAAACTAAGTGAATACTATGAGACTAGTATTGGTGAGGTATTGTGTAGTAGGAGAGAAGACCTATGACTACAAACACTACACGAAACTCTCAATGGGCATAACGGACCTTACAAGAAAATGAGTAAGGTGGATATGGATAGTCATGTAAAGGATGTAAAGGAAGGAAGCCATATGAAGAAGTGAACAGAGATATTGTTGAGTTTAAGGAACAACTCAGGGTGATAAAGAAGATGTTACAAAAGAAAATTGTAAAAGAATTAAGACAACTGATTATAATAAGGAAGAAGGTCAGGTGGCATATTATATAGTTATATGCAAGAAAATTGATATAAAAAATGAATGTTTTTATCCATACTAAGAGAAATCTCAAAGGAACCATTAAAAAGGAGAAAAATTTTCACTTTTGTGAACCAAAAAAAGGACCAATGCTTAGAGAAGTTGATGATATGGATGATAGTTTATATTAGCATGATGAGATGCTTCTAGAAACATCAAATGAGAGAAAATATAATCTTCATTTTAAAATTGATAAATGGTGTGTGGCCACAAAATATGATGATAAACCACCACTAGATGTTTTTATAATGGAAGAGGAAGATGAAGGATTGACTTGTGATGATATAAATAAAGGAAAAAATTCAGAAGAAATGATGTCAGATTTTGAAGAAGAATTAAAGTTCCCAGAGGAATGGTTGGAAAAATCTAAAGTTCAAGAAGACTACATAACAATTATAGAAATAAAGGAACTAAAAGATAATATAGAAGAAAGAGGAAAATATTTGCAATAATTTTTGGAAGATGACAACAAGATTGAATAATACTATATAGTAATTATAGGCATAGAGCATCCAATAATTCCCAACATTATTGATGAAGTACATGGAGTATTACAATGGGATATCCAAGCTTCTAGTGTGAATATTGAATACCATATCATATATTGTATGACAATAGAGGATTACAAAAAGAATGTTCGATGATTGATAATTGGTGTACGATTATGCAGAATTTTTTAGAAAAAGAAATAATAAAGAAGACAACAAGAGTAATGACCATACAAAATGGGAATGTAGAAGTGAATAAGAAATTCAATGAACCAACTCGACAACAAGAAAATAAAGTTTGGGATCTTTTAATATTGAGGACAATTGCAAAAGAAAAATTTAGAAGAACATGTGGACAACAGCAACATCAAATATGAGATCCAAGTGGACTTGAACAAATTAAGGATACCAAGAAGCTTGGGTGAATTTCATTATATATATATATATATAGTGGGTTTGAAATTAAAAAATAAAATAAATTTTTGACTAGGCATCGTTGCTCCAATTATGGTATCGGAGCATGTGTTTGGGCTCTGAAAAATCTTGTAGCTACAAATAGGATTTGGGAAGGTGAAAAGAATCATGGTGTTAGTGTGCCTATTAGAAGAGGAGCCCTAAGAATGACTAAAATGGATGGCAACTTGAGATTGGAGTTGAGGCATATCCCGACAAGAATGAAGTCCATGGAAATGGCCTAGATATGAGATCCTGACGTAGGAGACATTAGTTAAAGTGAGGACATGAGATCTGAGGAAGAGATAGAGAGATCCATAGGAAGAGAGAATCATGAATAAAAAATGATTATGATGGTTAGAAAGGTGGTCGAGAATAAATATGGAAGTGTCACTATATGATCGCACCCTAAATGTGGAAGACCTATTGGATTGATTCAACACTCTAGATAAGTATTTGTATTATGAGGATGTTGAGGAGGATCAGAAGGTCAAGTATGATGTGACCAGGTTAAGAAGAGATTAAACAATACGGTGGGGTGAGTTGCAGGAAAATTAGAGAAAAAATAGAAAAGCGAATATAAAAATTTGAGATAGGATTGTGGCTAAGTTTAAGAGAAAATTTATGCCCAATGACTACCACCTAAATTTATTCAAGAAGTTACAAAATTTGAAGCAGAAATCCATGATGGTGAATTAATACATAGAGGATTTCTACAAGTTAAATATAAGTGTAGGTCACATTAAGGAGGATGTGGGGAAGGTGGCTAGGTACATAAATGGCTTGAGGTTCGAAATTCAATATGAAATTACCCTCTTACCCTTGAATATTATGGTGGATGCCTCTCAGGTAGTGCTAATGGAAGAATATAAGTTGGATAGGAAGAAGACTCAATGCAAGGGAGGAAGCATTATAGCTCATGGAAAATTTTATGGGCTAATATTCGCAAGTTGGTTAATTTTATATATTTTTTCCAAAAAACATATTCGTTAATTTCAATTTTTTCCTAAAAATGATTCCCCAAATTTTTATGGTATAAAATTATTTTACCTTAAGAATCGCAAAAAAAAATTATATAAAGATTGTATAAAACTATTAGAAATTTAATATTTTTACAAATATATTTACAAACATTTTGTTGAATGCATATTAAATGCTAACGAGATTCACCAAGGTTTCTAAACATTAAGATAAATTTACATCCATAAAAGAGGGAAAGGGTCTCCTAATAGGGGAAGAGCCCAAACTCCAACAGAAGTAAGGAGTTCAAGTAGTCAATCTCCAAGAGGAGGAGAATCAAGGGTCACTAAATTTTTCCAAAGAGGCACAGGTAGAGAAAGGGAAGTGAGATGTTACGTATGTGGAAAGATAGACCATGTGTAATGGAACTACCTTAAACATAAATCAGTAAGAAAGAGAGGATTTCATGTTGCATAAGCCAAGGATGAGGGAAAAAAAATGGTAGCAAAAGAGGAAACCCCTGAATTGGGTGAGTCTCTATTATTGAAGATGATTTTAGTTAAAGGAGAAAAGGAGAAGCAAGAGGAAACACAATAGAATAATTTGTTTAGAATATTTTTCAAGTAAAAAACAAAATGCTACAAAGTAAGTATTGATAGTGGAAACAATGATAACTTGGTTCTGTGGAAATGGTGGAGAAAATGGGGCTGCAAAGGATAACACATCCCACTCCTCATCTAGTGATGTGTTTGCGAAAGGGACATTGTATTCTAGTCAACGACTAGAGCAAGGTGGGATTCCAAAATAGAAACTACAAGGACGAGGTGTTGTGCAACATCATGCCTATGGATGTTTTCCATGTCTTATTAGGATAGTCATGGAAGTATTAATGAGGATCTATCCATGATGGGAGAAACAAAACCTACTCTTTCGAGAAAGACAATTTCGAGTACATGTTGTTGCCATTGGAAGAGAATGGATTCAAAGAAGACACAGTCCTGAGTGTATTAATGGTGACCAGAAAGGAGCTGCTACAACAAGTCAAGACAGAATTGGAGGTGTAATTCATTTTAATCGGTCCTCGAACCTTCCTTACATACATAAATATAAATTAGTTTCCTACTAAAATTAAATCGATTTTAGATGATTTTTTTTATGTTGTCATCGATGGGTTACCCAATACTTTACCTCCTGTAAGGAGCATTCACCATCACATAGATTTTATTCTAGGATCTAGTCTACCTAATAAGGAAATTTATCGACTGACCCCTAGAGAAAATGAAGAAATTAGAAAACATGTCCACAAGTTTTTGGACAAATGGTTGATCAAAGAAAGCTTAAGGCTATGTGTTGTACCACTTGTCTTAAGTCCAAAAAAGGATGGGGGCTAGATGATGTGCATTGATTCCATATCTATTAAGAAGATAACTATCATGTATATATTCCCTTTACCCTGGATGGATGATATAATGGATTTCCTTAGAGATTATAGATAATTTTCCAAATTATATTTAAAGAGTGGATATCATTATATTTGACTGACAGAAGGGGACGAGTGGAAGACAACCTTCAAAACCAATGACAACTTGTACGAATGGTTGGTTATGCCTTTTGGCTTGACCAATGCATGAAAGGTTTTATGAGCCTCATGAATGAAGTCCTCAGGGAACTCATTGGTAATTTCATGATTATTTATTTCGATGATATCCTTGTTTACAATAGAAATAAGGAGGAACATCTTATATTTTTAAAACTTGTATTAAATAAATTTCAGTAAGAGAAACTTCTAATAAATATGAAGAAGTGTTTCTTCCTTAAAATAAAATTGTTTTATCTAGGATCTGTAGTTTTTTATGAAGGGCTAAAAATGGACCCTGAGAAGGTGAAAGCCCTTAAATATTGTCCTTCTCCTACTAGAATTCATGAAGTGAGAACCTTCCATGGGTTGGCCAACTTTTATATAAATTTTAGTCACATTTGTGCACTAATAGTGGAAACAATTAAAAAGGAACAACAACCTTTTAGATGGGCAGTAATAGTGGAAGAAGCATTATGATTGTTGAAGAAGAATATGACTCAGAAACCTATTTTAGTTTTTCTTAATTTCTAGAAGACTTTTCAGGTACAATGTGATGCCTCTGGAACAATTATTGGGGTTTTCCTTAGTCAAGATTCTAAACCAATTGGATATTTCAATGTGAAATTGAATGAGACCAAACGTAAGTATTCCACCCATGATAAAGATTTTTGTGAAATAATTTAGTCCCTCAGGAAGTGGAGGCATTAACTTGTGCGTAAGGAGTTCATTTTGTACACAAACAACTAGGCATTACAATTTATAAGGAAATATGACAAGTTGAACCAAGGACATGAAAAATGGGTTTAATACATGCAAAAAAGTTTTTTTTTTAAGCATATTAATGGAAATGTTAATAAAGTTGTCGATGCTTTGATGACGCAATGTTTAGTTTTGAAAAAATTTCAAGCTAACACTTTGGGATATGAACATCTCCAAGAATTGTATAAGGAATATCCGGATTTTAGGTAAATATATGAAGCTTTTGAAAACCTTGTGATTTGAGATAAAAGCTCATGGCTTGAATATTTGGTTCAGGAAGGATTATTTTTTAAGGGGATAAAGTTATGCATTCCAACATAATCGATGACGGATAATATTCTGAAATAGAGACAAAGGGTTGGACTTGTTGGTCATTTGGCCATGACAATACATATGCACAATTAAGCTCTTTTTATTATTGGCCTCACATGAGGAAATATTTCAGAAGCTTCCTGGATATATATAAAATTTTCCAACATGATAAAGGGAGACAACTCAATGTAGGGATATATCAACCACCGCCCATACCTAATAGCCCTTGGGAATCCATAAGTATGGATTTTGTTCCAGGTTTTCCAAGAACTCAAAGAAAAAATGACTCAAGTTTTTGTAGTAGTGGACAAATTTTATAAATGGCACACTTGATACCCTGTTTGAAAACAAATTATGCTTCCCACATTACAAATTTGTTTTTCGAGGAAATGGTGAGACTACATGGACTTCCTGGGAGCATTGTATCAGACCATAACATCAATCTTATTATATGTTCTAGACAAATTTATGGAAGAAATTGGGAGAAACTTGAAATACAATTCGACCTACCATGCCCAAATAGATGTGAAAAATGAAGTAGTTACTCGAAGTCCGGGAAATTTACTAATGTGTCTAGTTCATGAGCATAATTAAAAAATGGGATTAAATTATCCCAAAAGTTGAATTTTCCTATAACGATTATCCTAATAAGAGCACAGGAAAAAGTCGTTTTCAGATTGTGTGTGGTATGCATATAAGGGGTATTTCTTAACTTTGAAATTTGGGGAAAGAAGATAATCAAAGTGTTGATGTGAAATAGTTCACTACAACAATGCAAATGATCCATGAGAAGGTCAATGGGAAACTACAAGAAAGTAGTCTTAAATATAAGAAGTGAGTTTATGTTAAGAAAAGAGAGGTGAATTTTGAAGTTGGGGATATATTTTTAGCACATGTGAGGAAAGAAAGGTTCCCAAAATGTGAAAAAAACAAGATGAAACTAAAGAAAATTGGTCCCTCTAAAGTCTTAAGGAAGTTCTTAGAAAATGCTTATGAAATCATATATCACCATCTATATGAATTTCTCCTATATTTAATGTTCCATACTTGTATTCTTATCAAGAACCTGGAGAAGATGCACATAATGAATATGAGTAGATTCAGTGGGAGTCACAAATGCCTACAACTAAAATCTACAATTGGAAATGATCCTTGATAAAAATCTCATCAAAAGAACAAGAAACATAAGTTATTATAAGTACTTGGTCAAATGGAAAGGTCTTCTTGGTTAAGAAGTAGTTTAGGTGAATGAAGCAGAGATTCTAAAGGATGGTCACACTATTGCACACCTCCTGGACAAGAGTCCATGAAACATTTATTTTTTCCGAGGGAGTTGATGAAACATCATCACTTCGTATTTTGTTCCAAAAACAAATTTTGTACATATATTACCATCTATTCTGCTTATGTGTGTGTGGATGAACAACTAGTGTATGTGTGTGTGGATGAACAACTATACTAGCATATTTTTATTTTTGTTTGTAGATGTGTCCCTTTTTTTTTTAAGATACATGTCCCTTTTGTGAGACACATTTTTAGATACTCGTTACCTTGCGAGCGTGAAGGCCTAAGGAAAAAGAATGAACTGTTTTGCTTGTCCCTCAAAAGGTTTATTTCATATCCCACTACTATTGGAACACTTATTTTATGTTAATTCATGTGTTTCGTTTCCTTGAAATGTAAAGCTATGTATTCAAGTTAATTGCTATTAAAACGACTCTAAAATGGTTGTCGACTTATTTACTAGTCTTAAACAGGGAAAAGCTTCCGCACTTGACTGACGATGATTTTGTGCTAGAATGGTCAAGCAGAATTATGTCTTCATTTGTCTCTTGAATGGTTTCCTTATGTTCCATTGCTTCCTGAATTATTGGTTTAAGAAAGCCCCTGTTTTTCTTCCTTTGAGTCGTTGAGTTATTCCCTAAGGTAATTTACAGAGAAGTAAACCTAGTACAATGTTTTAGTTCCCCCATTGGACGTCGAACAATGGAAATCCTTTCACAAGAATAACTATGAGTTGTAATTGGAAGACTGGTTTGAAGCTCCATGAAAAAGAATTTGAAACTCGATTAAAGAGGTATAAAGCATTGTGAGGGAGATGGACCCAATCAGAATGCAATTCTCAGATTATTTCTTGAAATTTGAATTGGTAGGGCGATTTTTGGAGGTCGTTCCTGACCTCATTCTTTCCACGGAACTCGTAAGAGGGCAAAGAATTGCCCAATATGGTTGCGGTTGGGATTATTTATATAATTTGTTTTGTAGATATTTGTTATATAGAATAACCATGTTTTATAAAATATTGTGCGTATTGTATTGTATTGATTGGAAGAAGAGATATCTCAAAGGGTTTGAAGTGGAATTCCCTGTTATTAAATATTTATATTATTATTTTTTAATAGAGACAAAGTTTTATAGAGATATATTTTCTACTTCTAAATATGATTGGGTCGTATGCTAACCTTTTAATGTGTAGAATATGATTTATAAATAAAATATTTCAATGTGACACACATTATTTTATTACTTAAAACTTATATATATATATATATAAAGAGAGAAAAATTGTATTTTATTAATAAATTATTCATTTAATTTAATATGGAGTTAAAAATTAACAATGTGTGTGTTGGCAAGCCCAATATTTTAAAAAAATATTATAACAAAAAAAATTATTAAACAAATAAAAAAATTATACAAATAACTAAAGAAATTAATGTCAATCACAAATAAAATGCTTCAATTTCCACCATATTTACATCAAAATTAATATAGAGATAAAAGTAATTGAAAGAGAAAAGAAAAAAAAAATTAGTATGATGGAGATATGCAATTCCCTCCGTGCTTAATATGGATTTGACAAATGACATGTAAAATTAATATTATTGATACTACATGGTTCGTAATTCATTCTATATTCAATTGACAAATGACATAAATAAAAAATATATTAATAAGATGTCTTTCTTTTATAGTATATGTTATAAATAACATAATTTTATATGAACTTTATACACACAAAAGTAAAATAATTTAAATTTTGATTTCTCATTTTTTCACCTTCATTGCCAAGAAGATGTGTAATTCATTCTTTCACACTCATACATATACGAGTAAAAAAATAAAATTAATCGTACCTTAATCTTAACAGCTACTTATGAAGCGAATGTTCTATTTCATGTTTATTAAGTCTATACTCAAGCACTTAACAGAGATGCCTTTAATTATTTGACTTTCATATCAATTAAATGTCTAATCATCGGTTTTATGTTCTAACGCTTTATAGTCCTTACCATAATCGCATATAAATATATAATATGCAACAAACTATATCCAAAGTTTATCACCCCTCAACTACATTGAGATCTGGAATTTTCGAGTGTTGACAGGCACAAGTTGGTAAGGTATTAATTGCCAAGTACATGCTTATCAATTCGGCTAACAGATATGAGTTCACACCCAGATTCTTCGTAGGTTATCTGGTACTTCTCCTAAATTGTCATTGTCCATTTCATGAGGAATCAACAGCTTAGGATCCAGCAGGAAAGCTGGCATGGATCCTCGCGCCATCCTTAGCTTTCAACCATGCATTGAAACCCCCATGCTCATACTCCTAAAGGTTCAGTTATGTTGTGCATTGGAGAGTATTGTTGTCGGTGGGTTGTTTGAAGGTCTTCGCTTCAGAACCCTCATTCCACAGAGGCCGAGAGGTTTCGGCACTCCCTCATTTTCTAGCTTGTGATTTACATTCTAGTAGCAGTTTAATTCGAAGCTCAGATTCGTTACAAATTCTTATCTCTACACAATCAGGGTAAATTTTTTTTTTTATTATCTACAAGCTCATGTTCATTCATGTTTTCGTTTTTTTTTTTTTTTTTCCTTCACTAATTATTTGTAGAGCGAGATGTCTCATCCAGTTTTCTCTGGCTATTTTACAACCATCTCTATCAATGAAAGAGCAGAGTCTTCCAACAGGTAAAATTTCTCTTCACGCTTCTCATTTCTAGCTCGGCCTTTTTACGCCATATTCTTGAGGGGATTTCTTAATAAAAATTATACCCATTTTATAACTTTTCTGCTTGTACAGGTATGCTTCCATATTCTTCTAAGCGAACTCCTTCACATAGAATTAAGCTTTGGTGACCATATTACTCAAATTCTGATCTAAATCCACACGTAAACCTTCTAGGTATGCACCGAGGGATCTTGCTAGAAGTTTGAATAACTCCACAGATATTATTTCAGCTTCCAAAAAGGGAAAATTCTAGTCTTTTTGTTTTCAGGGTTATCTGCTCCTTTTATGAGCATGGTAATTGTGTTCTAGTGCTTTCGACTATCATTTTAGTATGGAGAAACTTGTAAAGTTTTAAGCAGTTTAAGCTTTGAGGAATGGAAACTTGAAATTAAATGTTACAGTTCTTCTTTTTTGGGTAAAACCCATTCCGTCTGATTTTGCAGCAATACTTTGTTTACTGCTGGATGTTATGTAATATTCACACGGTTTTCCTTTTCTTATGTAATATGATTTAGTAGAACTTTGGTTCCATAATATTTTGCTCCTTATGTGAATTGCGACCACTAAAATTCTATGAATTCATACAAATGTGTTCCACTTGTTTTCTTTGCCATACATTTTGGGTTGTGGTTATGATATTAAGGTGGGTTGTGGTTATGATATTAAGGTAAGCATCCCTTCTTCCTCCTTACTGTCGATAAAAGATAAATATTTCTCTAATAATACAATTACTTGCATCTTTAAGAAATTCCTCTCCACGGTCCTTTGTTATATTATCTCCGTCTATTCTATTATTAGACGTATAAAAAGATTTCTCCAGTTATAAACATGGATGAGGTTACTTTACTAAGGTTTTGAATTAGTTTTCAGGTGTCCGGACCACTTAACCACACTGTCTGAGTATAGTTTTATTTTTAAAGAGTACCTGAGTGACAACTAGGTTCTGGGGTTGGGTTTCTATCCGAGACCTCAACTGATAGTCTGCTCAAATTTCTACTCTCGTTCTTGGTCTTAATTTTGGGATTTTTGTTATTTGATTCAACCACCGATAATAGAAGAAATATGCATACTTCAATTCTTTCTTTCTTTTTTCTTGACAGATCCATTCTTATATCATTGTTTACAGATAGAACATCTATAGAACTTGTGAGGTTAAGTATACATGCAGACCTCTTTTATAATGTATAAATCCCAATAATTTAAACTGTAAAGTTATCCATTCTTTTTGTATCTAAGTTACTCGAAAATAATTATAGAAAAGAAATGTACACATGTAAAATAGATGGAACCCACTAGTACTTTTAGGAAAAACCTTTGTAAATTTATTCGTATAGTATCAGCAGAAGTATTCCACAAACCTGCCTTAACATTTCGCTGTTTGTATCCTGCAAAAGATTATTCCAACAATATTTTTTTTTTTTATCTGTGAGAGAAAAAAAACAGTAAATACATCTATAATGAAATACTATAAATACATAAGTACTTATCTGTATATTGTTTCTAGTTTAGTTAGTTGTGGTCCTCCCAACCATCAAGTGAGGCAATTACGTCCTCATTTCCCCCGTGCTCCAAACTGAAGGTACGGGTTAACAGTGGATTTTATTTTCTGCTGTGACCTCAGGACCTCTAGTGCAGTCAGCACCAGAAACTTCAGGAAATTTTCTGAGTGTTTTCCACTGGTATGTTACCAGCTCCGGAATTTTTCCCTCTTTCCCTTATCCATCAACAGAACCCCTACTCCTCACTGGGATCAGTCCTTTATCCTCAGAGGAGTAGGTAACTGTTTTCCAACTGTTTCCCCAACCTCTTTTCAGTTCTTGGAAACATTTACCATCAGCATTTTACTTTACTTATCCAGTTATTTTTTTTTATAACAAAAATTAAAAACATTAATTGTCTCAGTTTTTCCATTAACCAACAATAAAATTCACTTAACTAGTTAACCAACTAGTTAGTAGTAAATGTAGTTGTCACAACTTCCCCCCTGGAAGTAACACTGTCCTCGGTGTTTCACTCTACCTCATAAAATAGTTCTGGGTAGGCTTCATGAACAAATTTCTCATCCTCCCAAGTGGCCTCATCCTGGCCAAAGTTCTTCCATTCAACTTTAACCTGGGTGATGACTCGTTTGAGGAGCATGATTTCCCTTCGGTCAAGTATGTGTTGCAGCTCGACCAGGAACTCGCCATTCGGTTCTACCTGCAAGCAACAAGTGTCTTGTCAAGTTTTCACAAATAAGCATATAACAAGTTAGGATTTTTTTTTAATTCTATCCTACCTGTATATTTTGCCAATGTATTACATGCTTTGAATCATGTACATAACGCTTTAACAAGGACACGTGGAAAACATTGTGTACGCGTATGTGACTAGGTAAAGCCAGCCTATAGGCCACAGGACCTACCCTCTCCAAAATTTGAAAAGGTCCACAAAACCTGAGAGCTAATTTGGAAAAAGAGGTCCATCGTAAGGTACTTCTCTTAGGTTTAATTCACACATATACATGATTTCCCACTTCGTATTCCTAATAAGACCTCTTTTATCTACATAAATCTTCTGTCAATCTTGTGCAGCTTTCAGATTTTTTCTTATATTCTTTACTTCTAATTCCATTTCAGTAAGCATTTCGGGTCCCAACATCAATTTGGTCTCCAGGCTACTCTAGTTTATGGGTGTGCGACACTACCTCCCATACAAAGCCTCAAAAGGACTCATTTTAAGGGACTCCTGATAGCCATTTTTGTAAGAAAATTTGACCAGGTGCATATATTCTTCCCATTTAGCTGGTTGTTGCATTACATACATGCGCAGCATGTCTTCCAACACCTAGTTTACTCTCTTCGTTTGTCCGTCGGACTGGGGATGATAAGTTGTGCTAAAGTTGAACTGAGTTCCCAGTCCTGTAAACAGTGTCTTCCAAAAGGCAGAAGTAAAATTAACATCTTGGTCTGAGATAACTGTCTTTGGAATTCCATGTAGTCTGAAAATCTCCTTCTTGAATATGTCGGCTATCTGTACAGTCTTATAAGTAGACTGCACAGGTATAAAATGTGCAGATTTACTCAATCTATCCTCCACCACCACCATGATGGAATCATTTTGTCTTTTTGTTCGTGGTAAGCCTGTAATGAAGTCCAGGGATATGACCTCCCACTTCCATTCGGGTATTGGTATGGGCTGCAACAACCCTGCAGGATGTTGATGCTCCACCTTCACCTATTGACATTCCAAACACTTAAATATTCAACAATTTTTTTACGCATACCAGGCCAGAAAAATACCTTCTTTATTGTGGTCAACATTTTCTGGTATCTTGGGTGACCTGCATAATTACTGCGATGGTATTCATTCATTATCATCTCTTTCAAATCCATACGGTTAGGCACATATACTTTACCTCGAAAAGTGAGAATCTGATCTTCATTTATTCCATACTCATATGTACCTCCTTTCTTTCTGATTTCTTCCATCTGTTGCCATAAAAATTGGTATTCAGGATCTTTTGTACTTCTTCCTTTACTTGCTCTGAAAATCTACTTTCCAACTGATTATAATATAGCTCATATATACCATGTAATTTTCTACTTAAAGCATCAACTACTCGGTTTTATTTTCCTTTGACATGTTGAATATCCATATCAAACTTACTTAGGAAGGCATTCCATCTTTCCTGTCTTGAGTTTAAATCTGCTTGCTTGAAGTAACTAGTCAAGCTGCTATGATCCATTTTTAACACAAACACTTTGCCCAGCAAGTAGTTTCTCCATACCCGGAGCGCATGTACTACTGATGTTAACTCAAAATCATATGCTGAATACCTTTTTTCATGATCCTTCAACTTTCTGGATTCATACGCTACCACTTTTCCTTCCTGAGATAAGACTGCCCCAACACCTTCTTTACTTGCGTCGGTACACACTTCAAATTCTTTACTTGGGTCAACCACTCTTAACACAGGTGCAGAAATCAAAAGCTATTTCAGCTTTTCAAAACTACTCTGACATTTGATAGTCCACTTGAAAACTTTTCCTTTCCTCTACAAGGAAGTAATAGGAAAAGAGATTCTGGAAAATCCTTCAATAAATCTTCGGTAGTATCTAGCTAATCCCATAAAGGATCGAATATCTTCCACGTTCTGGGGTACTCGCCATTCCATGATTGTTTTGATCTTTTTTGGATCAACAATAATTCCTTCTGCTGAAATAACATGGCCTAGATACTGGATTTATATTTTAAAGAAATCACATTTGCTGAAATTAGCGTACAGTTGGTGTTTTCTTAACATTTCCAGTACAATCCTCAAAAGTTCCTTATGCTCTTCCTGATTTTTAGAATAGATCAGAATGTCATCTATAAATATAGGTACAAAATTATCCAAGAAAGGATGGAAGATTCCATGCATTAACCTCATAAATGTTGCTGGTGCATTTGTTAACCCAAAGGGTAACACCACAAATTCATAGTGTCCATACCTAGTACGAAATTTTGTCCTGTAAATGTCTTCATCCTTTATTCGAATCTGATGACATCCAAATCTTAAATCTATCTTTGAAAACACCGTGGCCCCCTTCACTTCATCAAACAGATCATCAATCCTTCGTAGAGAATATTTGTTTTTGACTGTTAACTTGGTTAGCTCTCTGTAATCCATGCACATTCGCATGGTCTCATCCTTCTTCTTTACGAACAATACTGGTGCTTCCCAAGGGGACACACTTAGATGAATGTAGCCCTTATCCAGCAGTTCATGTAATGGCATTTTCAGCTCAGTTAATTCTGGCACACTCATCCTATAAGGAGCCCTTGACACGGGAGAAGCTCCTGGCATTAACTCTATTGTAAAGTCAATGTCTCTTCTTGGTGGTAATCTAGGAATATTTTCTAGAAAGACATCCAGGAATTCTTGCACCACATGTATATTTTCCATTATAGGTGATTCCTCCTTGGAGTCTGCATACCCCACCTGAATAGCATATAACTAACACCCCTTCCTTATACATTTATTCATTTGGGATGTTGTAATTGGACATAACTGCAATGGCTTCTTGATTCCTTGAATCCCTTTACCTGTTCCATCATGCAGTCTGTAATAAATAATATTTTCTTTACATTCCACCAAGGTCCAATGCTTTTTTAGCCAATCCATGCCCAGCAAAACATCATATGACCTTAATGGCAGAATGTTCAGATCTACTTGTAACTACTGTTCTGAAATTTCCAAGGTACAGTTTGGAATTTTGGCAGTTACCTTTCGCTTTGCTCTAGTGGCTAACTATACCATCCATGAATTTTTAAATTTATGTTCTTTCAATTTACATAGTTCCACTATTTTGGGACTAACATAGCTTATACTTGCACCTGGGTCTACCAAAATAGAAACATATTGAGTTAGTATTTTACCTTCTAGCTCAATCATTGTTGGCTGATAATCCGCTTGTTGATCCTCTAATGCCACATTGATATGAGGAATGTTTCGCATCACATCGCCTACCGTAGAAGCTTCCTGCAAATTTGCAACTATGTCGTTTCTTTCTCACTGTCGACAACTTTTATAGTAATGTGCTTCACCACACCCCCAACACTGTAAAGGTGGCTTAGTTACATGTCCTTGCTCAAGCTTGTTGGATGCTTTTGTAGGTTTTTCTTCTACTGGCCATCTGGTCCTTTGGTGATTTCTTCCAAACTGCTTGCTGACAGAGTTATGTGCAGAATTCTTAAAGTTACTGCTTTTGGTGCCCTTGAAATTTGAGTTACATTTTTTTCCTTTCGTTGATTGCCAGTTTTTGCCAACCTCCCCTTTAGCCTTGGACTGTTGATAGCACATTCATGCTTTTTGAATGGCTTCATCCATGGTTCGAGGGTTTACAAATTCTATTTGCTCCTTCATGTGGGTTGGCAGACTGCTTAGAAATCTTTGCACTTTAGCCTTTTCCTCTCGAAGATATGGAACATATCATAACAGAGAGGTAAAATTAGTGATATATTCATCCATAGTCATCTGTCTGAGCCTTAAGTCATGAAATTCCTTAGATTTTTCATCATAAAATCATTATGTTAAATACTTGTCCTTAAAGTATTGTTGAAATGATTCCCAGGTAACATCTTGTTACTCTATGTTGCGAATATTCTTCACTTCTTCCCACCACAAAGCGGCTTTCTCCCTTAACTGATATATGGCTAATCTGGCCTTCAGGTTGCTACTATATTCGTACATCTGAAAGTACTTATTCATGTTTATTAACCATGCTTCAACCACTTCTTCAGCTTCACCATCAAACTTTGGTGGTTTTATCTTTCGAAACTCCCTTTGGAGTTCTACTTTATGCTTTTTAACTTCTTGGTGATCTGACACATTTCCAGATTATGCTTTGTTGTCATTTTTGTTCTTGCTCCACTGGGATGGGCTTCTTTCCACTCTATCCATGGTGTTATTTCTCGTTTGCTGCTCTTCTTCTTCTTGCATTCCTCTATCAGGACATGGATGTTCCACCTCCTAATTATGTTTGTCTGACAGGCTCTTTAATATATTTTCCTGATCTTGCATTAATCTCTCATTATCTTTTCGAACACGCACCATTTCCACCTGTAGTTGTTGTATTGTACTCAACAGGATACTATTTTTATGTTGTTGTTCTTCCAATAGCCAACTAGTTTGTTGGTTTTGTTTGACACTTAACTGAACCTACATTTCTAGATTCATCACTGATTGAGCTTGGGGTTCCTCGGTACCTTTGGGTGGTGATTTCATTACGCCCCTTCTCATGATGTGTCTGCTATGCTTCTAAAATTCTCTCTCTCTCTGTGCATCATTTTCACACAGTAGAATTTGTTAGTTGACCCTTAGGGTCCCAGTGTAGGAACGTTGCTTTGATACCACTTTTCACACTCATACATATACGAGTAAAAAAAAATATTTAATCCTACCTTAATCTTAACAGCTACTTATGAAGCGAATGTTTTATTTCATGTTTATCAAGTCTATAATCAAGAACTTAACAGAGATGCCTTTAATTATTTGACTTTAATATCAATTAAATGTCTAACCGTTGATTTTATGTTTTAACGCTTTATAGTCCTTACCATAATTGTATATAAATATATAATATGCAACAAAATATATCCGAATTTTATCACCCCTCGACTACATCGAGATCTGGAATTTTCGAGTGTTGACAGACACAAGTTGGTAAGGTATTAATTGCTAAGTACAGGCTTATCAATTCAGCTGACGAATATTAGTTGACACCCAGATTCTTCGCAGGTTATCTAGTACTTCACCTAATTCGTCACCGTCCATCTCATGAGGAATCAACCAGTGGGAAAGCTGGCATGGATCCTCACTCCATCCTTAGCTGTCATCCATGCAATGAAACCCCCATGCTCATACTCCTAAAGGTTCGGTTCTGTTGTGCATTGGAGAGTTTTGTTGTCTGTGGGTTATTTGAAGGTCTCCGCTTCAGAACCCTCATTCCATAGAGGTCAAGAGGTTTCAGCACTCCCTCATTTTCTGGCGTGTGATTTACATTCTGGAAGCAGTTTAAACCGAAGCTCAAATTCGTTACAAATTCTTATCTCTGCACAGTCAGGGTAATTTTTTTTTATTATCTACAAGCTCATGTTCATTCCTGTTTTCGTTTCTCTTTTTTTTTTTTTCTTCACTGATTATTTGTAGAGTGAGATGTCTCATCCAGTTTTCTTTGGCTATTTTACAGCCATCTCTATCAATGAAAGAGAGGAGTCTTCCAATAGGTAAAATTTCTCTTCACGCTTCTTGTTTCTGGCTTGGCCTTTTTACGCCATATTCTTGAGGGGATTTCTTAATAGAAATTATATCCAGTTTATAACTTTTCTTCTTGTACAGGTATGCTTCCAGATTCTTCTAAGTGAACTCCTTCACATAGCGTTAAACTTTTTTGACCAGATTACTCAAATTCTGATCTAAATCCACTCGTAAACCTTGCAGGTATGCACCGATGGATCTTGCCAAAAGTGTGAATAACTCCACAGATATTATTTCAGCTTCTGAAAAGGGAAAATTCTAGTCTTTTTGTTTTCAAGTTTATCTTCTCCTTTTATGAGCACGATAATTGTGTTCTAGGGCTTTCGACTATCATTTTAGTCTGGAGAAACTCATAAAGTTTTAATAAGTTTAAGCTTTGAGGAATGGAAACTTGAAATTAAATGTTACAACTCTTCTTTTCTGGGTAAAACCCATTCCGTCTAAGTTTGCAGAAATACTTTGTTTACTGTTGGACACTATGTAATATTTGCACGGTTTTTGTTTTCTTATCTAATATGATTTAGCAGAACTTTGGTTCCGTAATATTTTGCTCCTTATGTGAATTACGACCACTAAAATTCTATGAATTCATACAAATGTGTTCTACTTGTTTTCTTTTTCATAAATTTTGGGTTGTGGTTATGATATTAAGATATGTGTCCCTTCTTCCTCCTTACTGATGGTAAAAGATAAATATTTCTCTATTAATATAGTTAATTGCATCTTTAATAAATTTCTCTCCACAGTCCTTTATTATATTATCTCCGGTTATTCTACTATTAGATGTATAAAAATATTTCTCCAGTTACAAACATGGATGAGGTTACTGTACTAAGATTTTGAATTAGTTTTCAGGTGTCCGGACCACCGAACCACACTGTTCAAGTATAGTTTTTTTTTTAAAGAGTACCTGAGTGACAACTAGGTTCTGGGGTTGGGTTTCTACCCGACCCCTCAACTGACAGTCTACCCAAATTTCTACTCTCATTCTTGGTCTTTAATTTTGGGAATTCCATTATTTGATTCAACCACAGATAATAGAAGAAAGATGCAGCATGCTTCATTTTTTTTTTTCTTTCTTGACAGATCCATTCTTATATCATTGTTTACAGATAGAACAGCTATAGAAATTGTGATGTTAAATATACATGCAGTTCTCTTTTATAACGTATAATTCACAATAATTTAAATTGTAAATTTATCCATTCTTTTTGTATCTAAGTTACTCGAAAATAATTACAGAAAAGAAATGTACACATGTAAAATAGATGGAACCCATCTAGTACATTTAGGAAAAACCTTTGTAAATTTATTCATATAGTATCAGAAGAAGTATTGCACAAATCTACCTTAACATTTCGTTGTTTGTATCCTGCAAAATATTATTCCAACAATATTTTCTTTTCTTTTTTAAATCTGTGACAGAAAAAAAAAACAGTAAATACATCTATAAAGAAATACTGTAAATGCATAAGTACTTATTTGTATATTGTTTCTAGTTTATTTAGCTGTGGTCCTCCCAACCATCAAGTGAGGCAATTACATCCTCCTTTCCCTCGTGCTCCAAACTGAAGGTATGAGTTAACAGTGGATTTTGTTTTCTGCTGTGACCTCAAGACCTCCAGTCCAGTCAGTACCAAAAACTTCAGGAAATTTTCTAAGTGTTTTCCACTGGTATTTTACCAGCTCCAAAATGTTTCCCTCTTTCCCTTATTCATCAACAGAACCCCTACTCCTCACTGGGATCATTCCTTTATCCTCAGACGAGCAGGTAACTGTTTTCCAACTGTTTCCCCAACCTCTTTTCATTTCTTGGAAACATTTACCATCAGCATCTTACTTTTCTTATTTAGTTATTTTTTTTTTTATAACAAAAACTAATAACATTAATTGTCTCAGTTTTTCCATTAACAAACAATAAAATTCACTTAACTAGTTAACCAACTACTTAGAAGTAAATGTAGTTGTCACACATTCCATTTTTATTCTGGAGTTCCTATATAATATTTAATATTTAAAAAATAAAGTATGCTCTCTTATTTCGTTAATAAGTTCTTTCTCATTCAAGGTATGATAAAAGTTTGTGATTCCTTCAATAATTGATATATAATTGTGATGTAACATTTTCAAAAGTATTAATAACAAAAATGTTGATAGAGATGTAACATCTTAAAAAAAAAATAATAACAAAAATTCGATATATTATAAAAAATTAAAATTATAATTATAAAAATTATTATAGTTAACTTTTTATAAACTTTTTTTTTCAAAACCAATATATATTCATCTTAACTCCAAGTCTACCAAGAGATATGACTAATTAAATCTCTAGAGATGCAAATCTTTCCTCAAGTTTTGTACTCAAAAAGATAGTTGCATATTGAGATATTTAATCCCTCTAAATACTTGGTAAACCCAACTTTTAAAATAAATCTATGATAATATTTACATTTTATGTTTAAAATAATAATAGTAATAAATAAACCTATTTTACAACCATATAATTTTATGTTAACTTTTCTCCAAATATATCCTATCCATGGAAAATATGCAATATTATTATTTCCTTTATTTCAATTTCAATTTATTAATCCTCGAATGCAGGTGTTAATGTGTAATCATACAACGTTGGGCCTGCGGGATGGCACATGACAAGGCCACATGGCCACCCGCAGGCCTCACTTAAGGCGCCTCTCTTCAATTAAGTCTCCAGGCTGTCACCTTGCGCGGCATTTATGTCGTTGCGGGTGTCGAGGCCATCAGCATTTCAAAATGCTGCACTCTGGTTCTCCTCCTCAACTCCTTGCCTCTGCGTTTGGGTTACCGGTGACGCCTCAGCTCCTTCTGGGTGTTTCTATGCTGCCTCTGCTTTCGCCTTTACGAACTGGTTTCTCCCCTGAGGCCGCAGATCCCAGCTCTCGCACCTCTCACGGCTGGCGATGCAACCTGGGCAGTTGTGTTGAATTCCTCCCTGGCTTTCATTATTCACAGAGCCCCTTCTGTCCTCTGAGATCCTCTGCCCCTTTCGAGCTCAATTCACCCTCCACTTCTGTGTTTGCCTCTGCCAACTCTGTCTACTCCCTCACACTAATTTTTGACATGCCTCGGCTTAGGCATCGCTTGAGATGTCGAAGAGGTAGTTCCAGGGCTCGCTCTTCTAGCCAACGTCGCTCCTCCACATCCATATCCTCTTCCTCTTCTCTTAATCATTTTCAGAGTTGCTACCTCAACACACACAGTGGGTGTGGTCGTCTAGCCACCTCCTCCCCTCGGCACACTTCCTCTGAACACATGGCGCCTCCTCTCTCTCATCCCACTGCCTCTGCCACTTTGCACAGCCCGACTGCTACACATTTCCATTTCCAGTGTAGCACTGACCACCCTCTCGTCGTGGCGATCATCACGGTTTCTTTTCGTGAAATCCCAGAGGTGGTCCCTGGCCCCTCCTCCTCCACACGCCTGAGCAACGAGCCTGGCCCCTCTGACATCGTGCAACCTCCTCAAGCTCCGAAAGGGCTTAATTCTCGCAAGATGGGCAAAGGCAACTCGAGCCATCTCCAAGACAAAGGTAAACAAGAAGGAGGTGGAAGCGGTGCAGATGTTGAAGCAACTCAACGTGGCCCCTTACCGGAGGACGATCATGAGTACTGGTGCCTGATTGTTGAAGAGCCTCCTTCGGTTGACTATGTCTTTAGATTTATAGGTCTTTCCCAAGTAACTTTTTCCAGTTCTCTTGTTATTTTTGCTATTTTGGGATGCATTAGTCTATGTTATCCTGTAGCTGGTTTCCTCCATAAAGGCAGCATCACAAACCTTACATGGGTTGGTTTCCCCACGAGGGCAGCTCAATTTTTGCTAGTTTGTTGGACCTTTGCCACTAATGATGGCCTGCACTATTGAGGTCATGGCCTCGCTGTAACATATGTTTTACTAATAGAATTACTCTTACTTAGAAAAAAAAAATCAATTTATTAATATTTTATATTTTAATTTAAAAATATTAAATTTAAAATTTTACTAAATAAAACAAAATATTTTTAAATTTAGATTTTATAATTATGGAAAAAATAAAAAATATACTTAATTTTATATTAAATTTTCTTAAAATATATCTTTAATGCAAGATATACAACTTTACTATTATTATTTTAAAATTTCTATTATTAATATTTTATATATTAATTTAATAATATTAATTTTAAAATCAGTATTAAACATAATATGATATTAATACATTTTAAACAATTACACATCACAATCCTATCAAAAAAATCCCTCTCGAAAAATAAATGATTTATACAACACCCTCATCCCATATCTAGCTATAAAGAATATTCCCATACACTTAGATTTGCCTCGTTGCATGCCATTACCTCCATCAATGCCCAAACCTATTGGGTATATAACAAGGAGAGTTTTTCATTCCAATGACTATTCAAAACTTGTCTCCAATTATTGCAAAAAAAAATTATCACTTGTCTCCACCACACATTCAGAATTTCTCTCTTCTCATTTCTAATCTCTTCTTGCACTAGAGACATGGAATGTTAATTTATTATTCTCCTTTTTATATTTTATGTTGTGTCTACCATGGGAGAATTTCGCATTGTAGCATTTCCCTTTATTCAACATGTTATTTTCAATTATATTTCACTTGTGAAAATCTAGTGGTGGGTTTGAGAGTAGTGGGTGCATTAAGATGAGGACTCAAAGGCAAAAACATTTAGATTGGACTTGTCCTAATTGTGTGTTCTGCAATTGAATGCACTAACTACCTTACCAAGAGTGCATCGACACAAACTCAGGTCTAGGATAAGTGTTAGGGTTCTAATAAACGAGTGTTGAAACTCATAATCTTAGTAGGAATTGTTAGCTTTATCCTTTATCTGTTGAGTTTGTCAATCTTATGTTCTAGCTATCTCTATAAGCCTCTATTCTTCTTATAAATTAAGTTCATCTACAACCCATTTTCTCAAGTAATGAAGTGCGATTTCTCTTCATTCTTCACCTTCTAATCTCTTGATAAATGATTAAAAATATTATTTAGCTTTGCAATCTAATCCATGGATATTATAATATTTTTTCATTAAGGATGTCATTGTTTTTCCTTGTTGCGCAGAGTTGGAGAGAAGCGAAGCCTACCTATTGCAACTGATTGAGTTATTTTCCTTCATATTTAGTGTGTCCTCCTAAACTTAGGGCAAGGATCGTCACCATTTAGATACCTAATTTCACATAGTTTGAGAGATGCATACCCTATGAATGCCAACAAGGGAGTTATATTGTTACAAAATTTTGTACATGATTGTTGGAATTATGGCTAATATGTTGTCCTTGATGGAAACCTACTTGATAAATATGTCAACAGTATGGTAACATGATGATTATGCAGGATGGTACAAATGTGATAGGTGGGATAGATAAAGGAATGCCATGTTCAGAGACGAAGGTATGATAAAGATAAAGTGTGAAAATGTATTTTCATGTCTTGTGAAGCAAGATCATGTACATACGCGGGTATGGGGAAGATAAGTTGTGTACATATTCCGCACCATGGTAACTAGAATATCGAGGGCCTTTACCTGTTTCAAATTGAATCATTCATAGATAACATAAAACTTGCACACATAACACTTTGATTTCCATATTATTGTATAGAATAATCCTTAGCTAATACCTTAGGCTAATCCCTTAGTGATTTCGATGGTATTCTTTGATGAGATCAAATATCCATTGTCATGTTCATTAATATGGGCCAATACCATGGTAAAATCCTCTGGTATTCTAGTTACCATGAGGCTGGAAAGAAACAATATGAGACCGATGCAAAGGTTGTCAATTCTATTTTGGGAAACTTGGCAGAATCATAATTTGTAAAAGTTATGAAACTAAATACCGCAAAGGCTATATCTGACAAGATCATCCAAAACTATGAAGGTCACACTAAGTTAAAGAGTGACAAACTTCAAACATTCAGAATTCAAAATGAAACTCTCAGAATTCCTAGTGATGAAAGTATTGCAAGTTTATTTCTTAGGATAGATGAGATCATTAACTCAATGAGAAATCTTGGTGATGAAGCAAAATATTCAATTCTTGTTGAGAAAATCCTAAGATCTCTAACCTAAAAATTCGATTCAAAAGTAACTTCCATTGAAGAACTAGAGGATTTGAGGAATATTACTATTGAACAGCTTCATGGGATCTTAAAATCTTATGAAATGAGAAAAGGGGGTTCCACCAGATATCAGAGAAGAAACATTCAAAGCTACCTATAAAGGAAAATAAAAGGAGGAGATCAAGGAATCAAGTTACATATCATGTGAAGAAGAGGCCGATTTTGTAAAGAAACTCCGAGTAGGAAGTGGAAAATTTAGAGGTAAGCTTCCTTTCAAATGTAGAAGAGTTGATCACTATGCTACTAAATTACCTTATAAAGAAAACCATGAGAAAGGCAAGAATTTTGCAAAAGTAAATTTTAGAGGAAGTTTTGAAAGCAAGACAAGTTTCTACACACATGAACAGAGTGATGGTCCTTCAAATGATGAAGTAGTTGAATCTGATCAAGAATATAAATTACTTGTGGAATTTTAAGAGAAATGTGTTAATTAATATGATGATGTTTTTATGGATGCCCTAGAAGAAAAGGATAATATCATTGAACAAATAACTGAGCTAAAAATCCATCTCGGAGAAGCTAAATTAGCTGAAGAAGTCTTGCAGAAACAAATTCTAGAAAAGGAGAGGTACAATGAAAGGTTAGAACTTGAAATACTAGGTCTAAGAAAGGAACTTGAGAAAAAAAAGGCTCTAAATCTTAGATTTTCTAAAGGATATGAGGCCTTATAAGAAATCATCAAAGTACAACACTCTCCTCTAATAAAGGTAGGTCTTGGATATAATGGGTAATCAATAAAGACTAAAAAATATTCTGAAATAGGTAAAGGAAGTTATCTTAATGCATTAAAGGGAATAAATCATCAAAATTACAGCTCTCATCAAAGGAATGAGGGATCAAATGTCTCTCAAGTAAAACATCCTTACCACAATAAAAGGGGAATCTACTAAAAAAATTACTATAATCCCGAGAACTTCTATTTCAATTTTCAATGATTCACTTTTCATAATTTTTGTCATAAGGTTGCTCAGTGTGTCGCTTATAAAAATATTATGACTAGAGAAGAAAGAAAACAAAAGAATGAGACTAGGTCAAATAAATACTCTAATATTTTTTTTCCACCTCTCCAAGATGAAACAAAATTTTCCTTTTGTAATAAATTTGGGCATAGATAATCTGAATGTAGAAGCATAATAAGATCACCCCCTCAGCATGAAAAAAAATGCAATAGCACCAAATGTATGGAAAAATAAAACCATAGAATATGAAAATTATGATCTAGATTTATATGCAGGAGATCAAGAAATTTGTGGTATATTGACAACGGATGTTCAATTCATATTACTGGTGACAAAGAAAAGTTTATTTATTTTAATTAAATAAAGAAACAGAAGAATGTAACCTTTGGAAATAAATCACTTGCTATTATCAAAGGGAAAGGAAATTTTTGTTAAAGAAAAGGATAAAAGTTGGAAATGTTTGATTTTTTTATGGATTAAGACAAAAAATTTTGATTGTTAGTCAAATTTGTAACCAAGGGCATGAGGTTGTTTTTAGATCAAATAATTGTGTGGTGCAGAATCTTGATACAGGTAAAATCATAAAAAAGGAAACAAGAAATCTAGGAAATGTCTATGTCTTGGAAGGAGGTCGAGAGAATTATTTCCTGAGAAAATCAGAATAAGGTTTTCTTTGGCATAAAATGTTAGGACATCTAAGCTTAACTCACTTACACAATTCAAGCAGAATGAGAGTAGTTAGTAACTTTCCTAACATCTTTCTACCAAAAAATAACATATGCAAATCATGCCAATTCGGTAAAAAAACCAGAGTTCAGTTTAATGAAAAGGAAGGTACCTCAATTAAGGCACTTAAACTTATTCATATTAATTTGTGTGGTTGTGTGAGAAAGAAGTATACTCAGGGTGAAAAATACTTCATATTATTCTTTAATGATTTTACAAGAATGTGTTGGATTGGCTTATTGAAACATAAAGATGAATCATTTGCTAAATTTGGAGCTTTCAAAGCTCTAGTAGAAAATGAGTTAGATTTGAAAATCAAATTTATTAGATCTAATAGAGGAGGAGAGTTTATATCAGATGATTTTTTTTTACTTTTATGAACAACATGGCATCAAAAGGAATTTTTCTATACCTAAAACTCCTCAACAAAATGGAGTAGCAAAAATAATGAATATAACAATCCAACAAATGGCATCTACCATGCTTGATGAGTTTGGAACGACTCATACCCTATAGGGGGGGAGCAGAACATACAATCATGAATATCCTTAACAAAGCTCATATTAGAGTAACCAGTGATAAAACTCCTTATGAAATATGGTTTCATAAGCCTCCAATTGTCAAACATTTTATAATTTGCTTGGTTTTTGAACATTTTAGAATGTTCCAGTTTGAACTTTTGTAACATAGGTGGTTTAAGAAAAGGTGAAATTGGAATAGGTGGTTGAATAAAACGTAAAACTATAATATGTTCCTTCAAAGGAAAAAGTTTCAAATATTTTTACAAATCCACTTCCACGTGATTCTTTTGAATATACCATACATAAACTAGGAGTGATTTATTCTTCATCACTATGTTAATTGTTCAATGGGATTTGAGACTATAAATTACTATAGTTTACTTTCTATACGTGGATTACATGAAGGAAAATCACATATATACGTGATTTTTTATCTATACAGTTGCATATGCTTCTCTGAGATGAAGAAACAGTGGGACAAACTTAGGGAAAGTCTTTGATATGATTTAGTCAGTTATTATTTCGGGTTCTGACAGTAATTGATTGCATTTTGTTAACGATGCTCATATTTTATTTAGAAATGATATTGATTTATGATTCTTCATGAGTTGTTGCAATATGACATTGTTATGAAACCAACTCAAAAATAGAAGAAAAGAGAGATCAACGCCTTATAAATCAACCACTTCGAAGGGGCAACCTCCAATACATTACATAAATGAACAATTCTTGGATGATACAAATGACCAAAACCTCCTTCTATATATAGGATTCCATGGGGTCACAATATAATTCTATCCGACCTAACAATAATAATGTAAGGGCATAATAATAACAATACTGGGGTTACAGGGGTACAACAATAACAATAAGGGGGTTACACTAACAATAATATGGGACTATACTAGTAATATAGGGACCTAACATGCCCCTCTCCTTCAAAAAAGTTTTGTCCTCAATGCTTGAGTAGATTTGGATACTTCTGTATAAAATTCTCATCCTCCTATGTAGAATATTCAGTGGGTAAGTTATTCCATTTGATGAGATACTCTGAAATTGATCGATTTCATAGCTATCTAGTTCTTGTTTCCGTGACTGCTTCAGGTTCCAATATGATTTTTCCTTCCTCATCAATTTATGGAAATATTGTTTGAACTGGAATTTTGTCCCCTATAACCTTCTTTAAGCATGAAACATGGAAAACTGGATGCACTTGCGGAGAAGCAGGGAGCTCCAATTTGTATGCCATAGTACCAATTTTTTGCAACACCTTGTAAGGACCATAGTACTTTGGCTATACTTTATTATCCTTTTTAGCTTTCTTGAGGGACATTTTTTTGTATGGTTATAGCCATAAAAATACCGAGTCTCCTACATCAAAACTTCTCTCATTGTGATGTTGATCTACCTGTTGTTTCATTCGATTTTGTGCCAAATTTAGGTTATCCTTTAAGAGTTGGAGAACTTCTTGTTGATGGTCGATGTGATCTTCCACTACTTGAACCTTATAATTTTCTCTTAAATAAGATGTGATGGACGGTGGATGATATCCATAAAGTACCATAAATGGGGTCATTTTTGCTGCAGTATGGAAGGAAGTGTTATACCACCATTCAGCGAGAGGTAACCACTTGACCCATTGTGTTTTCTTATCAGATACAAAACAACGAATATATCCTTCCAAACATTTATTCACTATCTTAGTTTGGCCATCAAATTGAGGATGATAAGATGAGCTATAAGCTAGCTGAGTACCCAAATAAGAAAATAATTCCATCCAAAAATTTCCAGTAAAAATGGGATCTCTGTCACTTAAAATAATATTTTGGTTTCCATGTAGCTTTTGAATTGTTTCCATAAATGAAGTAGCAACTACACTTGCTTTAAATGGATGAGATAATGCACAAAAGTGTGCATGCTTGGTAAGTCTATCAACTACCACCATGATGATACTCTTTCCTTCAGAATTAGCTAAACCTGTGATAAAATCCATTGAAATCTCCTCCCAACATTGACTTGGAATGGATAAAGGTTGTAGAAGACCCGGGGTCTTAATTGTCTCAAATTTATTTTGTTGGCAAACCAAAAATTCCACCACCAAATTTTGAATATCAGATTTAAGGCCATCCCAAAAAATTTCTTTCTTCGCCCTGTCGTAAGTTTTTTAAAATCTTGAGTGTCCTCCTAAAGGAGAAGTGTGCAATTCCAAAATAATATTTTGTTTTAGTTGGGAATTATCGCAAATATTTAAGCGATCTTTGTACCATCAGGAATCATTTTTCCAACTAAATGTATCAGATGTACTACGATCTTGCTACAACTTTTGAATGAGTGTCCATACTTCTTCTTCCTTCTTCCATTCATCCCTTGCTTCGGTTATCCAATCTGGTTGGATAATAGAAATGGCACAAAGCAATGCTTCTACCTCTTCATCCTTTCTTGAGAGTGCATCTGCAACAAAATTTAGCTTCCCTTTTTTGTAGATGATTTCAAAATCATAACCCAACATCTTTGTGACCATTTTTTGTTGCTCTTTTGAAGATAGTCCTTGTTCCAAAAAGTGTTTAAGACTATCATGATCGATTTTTACCTTGAAGTGTCTTCCCATTAGGTAAGGTCGCCATTTCTTTAGTGCATGTAGTATTGCCAACATTTCCTTCTCATAAATAGCTTTTTGTAAATACTTTCCTTTGATTGGACAGCTTTCAAAATCAATGGGTCTTCCTTCTTGCATTAAAACAACAGCAATTCCATTTCCTGAGGTAGGACATTCCACAATAAAGGTTTTTGTGAAGTTTGGCATAGCTAATACTGGTGCTAGGCACATTGCCTCTTTAAGATGTTAAAAGGCCTTAGTTTCTTCAGGAGTCCATGAAAATGCATCTTTCTTCAATAATGTTGTTAGAGGTGCTGCTATTCTCCCATAATTCTTAACAAACTTGCGATAATACCCTGTTAACCCAAGAAATCCTCACAATTTCTTTATGGTTGTGGGGACTTTCTATTCCTTAATGGCTTTAATTTTGTTAGGGTCTACCTTAACACTCTCATGAGATACAATATGACCCAAATATTCCACCTTGTGTACTCCAAAGAAACATTTGGATGTTTTTGCATATAATTGTTTCTCCTCCAATAGTTTTAGCACCCTGTCAACATGTTGAACATGATCCTTCCAAGACCTATTGTAGATTAGTATGTCATCAAAAAATACTAGCACAAATTTTCTAAGGAATGGTTTGAAAATGGAATTCATCAACCCTTGAAATGTAGAAGGTTCATTGGTAAGGCCAAAAGGCATGACCAAAAATTCATAATGACCCTCATGAGTTTGAAATGTTGTTTTCGGAATATCCTCGGTCTTCATTCTAATTTGATGATATCCTGAACAAATATCCAAATTGGTAAAATAAATTGCTCCATGTAGTTCATCCAATAATTCATCAATCACAAGAATGGGAAATATATCTTTAATAGTGAGCTTATTGAACTCCCTATAATCCGGACACATGCGCCATGATCCATCCTTCTTGTGCACCAATACTACTGGAGAAGAGAAAGAACTTTGACTAGGTTGAATTATACTAGCCTCTAACATTTCTGCAATCATACGTTCAATTTAGCTCTTTTGGACATAATGATATTTGTAAGGCCTGATGTTTGGAGGGACACTTCCTGGAATCAAATGAATAGAATGCTCATGATCACGAATAGGTGGGATTCCTTTAATATTTTCAAACACCTTGGAATGATTGTCCAAGACTTTTTGGAGATTTGGAGAAATAATTGATTTTGATGTTGGAACTTCTAGTGAGCATAATTGTGCAATTACGCCTCCTTTTTCTTTCTTCAGAAGCTTTATCATGACTTTAGAGCTTATTATATTTCCCGTCTTCCCTATTATACCCCGTAATTTGACTTCCTTTCCTTCCGAAAAAAATTTCAAGAAAATTTCTTGAAAATTAAAAGCTACCATCCCCAAAGATTGTAACCATTGCATTCCTAGTAAAACATAAACACCTCCTATTGGAATAGAAAGCATTGGACTATTCAATACATATTCCGCCATGGTCTACTTGATATTATGGCATTTTCCAAAGCAATTTATAGTTCCTCCATTTGCAACCATCACTTGAAATTCTGGTGCTGGGTATAGGAAACAATTCAATTCCTTGGCTACCTTACATTGCATAAAATTATGGGTACTACCAAAATCAATCAACACAATTACCTTTTTCTTCTTGATATGTCCTTCTATCTTAAGAGTTTGAGGAATGGTAATTTCTGCCAATGCATTACAAGATATGGTCAGACTCATTTCTTCTTCTTCTAGGGTTGGTTCTTCATGTCTATCCTCTTCTTTTGAAGCTTATTGTTCATTTTCTTCCTCCTCTTCACAATTTGTGTAAAATAATTTATTCTCGGCACACTTATGACCTTTAGCGTATTTGCTATCACAACTATAGAAAATCCCTTTTTCTCTCTTTTCTTCCAATTGTTGTGGTGTCAACCTTGTAGGTTGTAGAAGTCTAGGAGTAGGAACACTTCCATCCTTATAGATGTGAGTGGTAGGATTCCTTGTCACCATAATTTTACATTCAATTTTTCTTGCCAACGTGAATACCTTCTCCAATGAATCTGGTTCCCAAACGTGAACCTCATGTTGGATGTTATCCTTTAAAATCCCCATGAAGACATCAATATTGTGTTCCTCTCGAATATCAGTTACCATTATATTCAATTTTTGGAAGTCCTCATTGTGCTCCACCAATGAACCCTTTTGTTTGAGATTTATCAATTGGCTAAAGAAGGTGTTGCTTTTTTTATCCTCATAATGTGCTATCATTTCCTCCGTAAAAAATGACCAAGTGAATTTTTTTTTACAGGAGCAAATCCATTGATACCATACAAATGTATTTTTTTTTAAATGTAAAGTTTCAATGCATAGCTTTTGTGTGTTTTTCACATTATTGAGATCAAATATTGCTCCATCTGTAGTATCCATGTTACGGGATCCTTGCCATCAACCTTCCTCATATCCATCTTTGGAAGATGGTGGTTCTTCCATCCAACGTTAGAGTTTATGAAATCACGACTAACATTTATTTTGTTCTCATCATGAGTTTTCTCTACTATATTTTCTCCATTAGGAAACATTTCTTGTATCAACTTTTTCAAACCTTCCATGTCCACTTTTAGATCATTCTTCATGTTTTCCATGTTTTCTTTCATTTTTTCATCGATCTTAGCTTCCATGCTAGCTTCCATGCCAGCTTCCATGCCATCCATCTTAGCTTCCATGCCTTTCTTCAAACCATTCATCTTAGCTTCCACGCTTTTCTTCAAAGCTTCCATTTCAATTTTTTTTTTTTTAATCTTTGTGAGAGAAATTTTTGGTGCACTTGGTCTTGTAATTTTGACATGTCATGTTCCAGTTCTTCATCTTCATGGGTCATATTAGAGCCTTTTGAAGGGTTATTTGGTGTTGAATCATTTTTAAGGGGAATTTTGGAATCTAATAATGATATATATTCTACAATATGCCCTTGGAATCAATTCAAACTGATTTTTCAAACAAGGCTTATGCAATTCAAAAAAAAAAATATACACCTTTTTCTTTCTTTTGAGGAGATCGATATTGAAAATGAATTATCTCTATGATTTTGGATATTAAATATCAAAAATTTGGTCCTGTAGTAGCCCTCTTAATCTTCTTTCGAATGCCACAGGTCTGACCTGATTTGGATTATTCAAGGCAAAGTTATGCCCAATCTCCCACAATGACTTAATTATGGACTAGTTCAATAGAGCGAACTTGTACGACGTGCCACATGTCATGGTTTCCTCCTTCGGCTCTGAAATTCATACACAGGAAACTATATTCTGTGTACTTGCAGCCAATTTTTATAGGATTCCAATCCGACGCCCAGAGAGAGAGTTATGACGATTTTCCCATGGTCACCTCTTTGAGATGAAATTCGGGAGCCTGAAAAAAACCCTAACATCCACAGATCATATCTCCGAAAATATTGCGAACCAAGAACTAAAATTTTTATAGGAGGTTCCTCCAGATTGCATCTTTGCTTTGTAAAATGTTTAGTTTTTGAACCTTTGTAGAAAGAAATTTATAGCACAAATTCCACGATACATGTTTTAAGTGAAATTTGGGAGCCTAAAAAATCCCTAAATTCCACATATCATATTTCCGAAAATATTGCGAATCAAGATCTGAAATTTCTAAACAACGTTCCTCAAGATGTTTGCTTCCCTTTGTAAAAATTTCAGCTTCTAAACCTTCATAGAAAAAGCGTTATAGCAAAAATTCCACGATGACCTGTTTGGAGCAGCGAAAGCCTAGAATCCAAAGTTCTGATACCAAATGTTATGAAACTAGCTCCAAAAATAGAAGAAAAGAGAGATCAACGCCTTATAAATCAGCCACTTCAAGGGGGGAACCTCCAATACATTACATAAATGAACAATTCTTGGATGATACAAATAACCAAAACCACCTTCTATATATAGGAGTCCATGGGGTCACAATATAATCCTATCCGACCTAACAATAATAATGTAAGGGCACAATAATAACAATATTGGGGTTACAGGGGTACAACAATAACAATAAGGGGGTTACACTAACAACAATAAGGGACTATACTAGTAATATTGGTACCTAATAAACATTACTACTTTGGCTCTTTTTTTATGGCTTTGCTGCTTGATGAGTTGGATATGATCAAACTTAACAAGAGAATATTTGGCACAGGTTCGGGGGGAGCATATGTCATGTTTCAAATAGAACATTCTTTCCATTATAGCTGCTTGAGAAATACTTTATAAATGATGATATTTTTCATTTCTTGTTGATGTTTATGAATAAATATGCTAAAGATATTGTTGATGATGTTTCTCCTCAATTATGTGTCTTGTAATACTAAAATCGCTTGGTGATTCTTGATGCTATCATCCTAATTTGTGATGGTGATGAAGATGTTCACATTGTAGGTACATTTATGGTTTATGATGGCTAATTATGAAAATCCTGGTCTTGCTACCTCGCTATAGAGGTCTCTGATTTTTGTTATAAAGTTCATATATGTTTGTTGATGTAAAGGTCATGTAAAGACCCATGATGTAATAATTGTAATATTCAATCATGTTTGGACTATTGGGGTCAAATCATTTATGTATGTAATCCCATTATTTTGGGCATTTGATGTAATGTTGAGTCACAATATGTAACCCCTCTAGGTTTGGTGATTGATGTAAGCATGAGTCCTTGGTGATAGGACATGCCATATTTGGTTTATTCATAGAGTCATGTATTTCATTGAATATCTTCCAGAATATTCAGCATATACTTAAGTGGATCATGGTTAGCATACAATATTCATATTCAAGTAGATCAGAACTACAGTGATCCTCTCTAAAAATGGAAAAATAATCCTTCATTCAACATTGGTCGGCCCTTTTCCCTTGATGTCTAAGGGGGAGAGAAGCTTGGTGTTTGGAGAAGAATTCTTGGAGAAAAGCTTGGCGACTTGGAAGAGAATATTGGATGCCTACAAATGTCTTTGAAGGTATTTACAGGTGGTGGTGACCAAACATAAAATTGGTTTCCATCAAGTACAAAGGGGTATATTATTGGCATTATGGCTAATGTATTGTCCTTGATGGAAACCTAGTTGATAAATATTTCAGCATTATGATAACATGATGATTATGTAGGTCAGTACAAATGTGATAGCTGAAATGGATAAAGGAATTTCAAGTTCAAAGATAGAGACCTACACACACACACACACACACATTTATATAATACGATCGAAATTGATAAGTCGTCGACTATTAATAAATTTTTCGTTACCCATGTTTTGTTACCTGACCCTTAACATTTATGAACTCATGAGCTGCTCTCATCCAACCTTCCATGATAACCCACCTATGGTCATTTGACGAATCACTTATTGACGAAGACTTTTCCTATCTCCCTAGCTCTTTTACCTGACCCTTCAACCCTAGTGTACATACAAATTCTCTAGGTTTGGTCTTCCAAGATGACCTATAAAGTGGGTCAACCTTTCACCAAGTACTAAACTATCAGGCTCGTGTGCCTGCCCCTGTAACGTGGGTTTACGTCATCCTTCTTCCCTTTTAATGTATGTTTCTCCTTTGAACTTTGGAGAACAAGGGCCATGCAAGCTTACATGTGTGAGCGGGTCCATTCTCCGTGTGGTTCATACTCCCAATTGGTTAACCATATTGTTTTCTCCCTTAACTACTCTCACCACAGTATCACGACATTGAGTCAACCAAACTCCTTCACATATTCACCACAATGAAAAACTTTGAGCTAAGACCTTCCAGGATGACACCATGCTTACGATATCAATGCCACATGGTGCCTCCTAGTGATGACACGTGTCACCTAGATTTGGCCCATTTGGTGAGCTGAAAATGTCAAAAACACATGCCATGTGTCCCTTGCACTGAAATCATGCTGACGCCACCATGCCACTGTGCCTTCCATGCCATCACCATGAACCAATCACATTGTGCCCCCTGTCTTCTTCCCATTCATCCATGTTGTCAAGGTACGAAATCAGAAGGGGTTCTCGGACCTTGAATTCAGGTTGTTGCATTGAGTGCTAAGTATTTTTCCATGTCTACTACATCATCCTGAGCACTTTATTTGTGCACGACCTTTGAACCAGCTAGGAATCCTCTTGTTGGGGTTATGTGTAATGGGCTCCTCCACCGCCCAATACACAACCTCCACTCCATCCCAATCTACTCGAGACTTCTAGCCCTACAATGCTAGCTTGGTCCTCATCAACCTAGGCATTCCTCTCACTTGGCCTTCTGTGGACTTCTAGGATGAAACCCCTCTGGGCTTACATCATCTCGGTTTCCATTTGAATCATCGATCTCCCCACTTAATCTTGCCCATTTGTGAGCGGGTCCGTAGCACCAAAACATAAGGTTCACTCTAGCTTGAGCTCTTGTTAACATGGAAATATAAAACCAAAACCAGGTTCTACGCTACTGAAGACATGGAGGTTACAAGTCAATAAGGATAAAAGAGGAAGAAATCTTCAATATTACCACATTGAAACATAAGCAATGCTAATGAAAGTTTGTAATCAATGCAATCACTTTGTTGCCATAAGAAAGAGTTCCCATATTAAATGTTGTTATGACATAACGAACATAGTTACACCTTGTCCCAATGCCTTCTAACCTTACACAACACATTAGTTAATCATGTAAGCGATAATAACAAAGACATGTCTCATGCATTAAAACACCATCTCAACTGGGAATATAAACATATTTTACTATGAGTAAAGAGCATGAGAATAGTTTATCAATGCAAAAGAGTTCCAATTGAGAGTGGGGCTTCAACTCTCCACTCAACTGTAAACAAGCTACATCCACTACCATTTGTAGTTGTCACCCTCCAGCCAGATTCCAAGGCTTAAGCTAGAGTGCTTTCATAGGGAAGCCTTTAATAAATGCACAATTGAACTATAATACCACCACGTCACCCTGTCTTCATCCCTAAGGAAATCCATTTATCTCCTTGTAGTGCTTATTCCCATCAAGTTTTCAATAGGTTTCTTCAAATGGTTCATAACTCCCTCCAGCGCCCAACAAGGCAACTTGAGATGTTATCTTTTCTTGCCTCTTCCATAATAGTTCTAAAATGCCACTATCTCCGCCCCTTCCACAACTACTGTGTGCTAGGAGGTTCTTCTCCCTCTACATATTATGTGTGTCAATTTCTTGATCCTTCCATAAAGTGCATGTATCAATGTTCCAATCATCTTCGGTCCTCCTCTTTTTCCATCCACAACTAACTTCCTTTCTTCTTAATGGTTTCATAGCAGTCCCCTCCTCATGCACAATGAAGTGCATGTTGCCCTAATGTTTTTTTCTTGTTTTTCTTATTAAGAGAGTGAGAGGGCACTTTCCCATCTCTCCACCAATTCCCTCAAGAAATCTTCTACTTCAAGGAATAGAATCTTTGTCCCACTCTCCGCCATTAAAAATAATTGCAATTAGTTACAAAAGAGAAATATTAACTAGAGGATAATATTTGTCCCTCTCCAAGCCTTTAAAAATAATTACAATTAGCTACAAGAGAGAAATATTATATTTACCAGGGGATATCACACTCGCCATATTTCTTGCTCTAAACATGACTTTTTTCATGACATTTTTTCTAGTTAATTTTAATAAAAATCCTAAAAAGACTTTTAAAATTTTGAGTTTGAATTGTTTAATTTGCATAATTTTAGAGCCCAAAGGTTTTTTCAGGGTGTGCATTCAAAAATATATTTTAAATAACAAAAAATCTTGAAATTATAATACGTAATTTTGATGAATTCTAGTGAAAAAAAAAACTATTTCATCAAGTTAGACTACCCATTATAATCATGTGAAAAATAATTTACAAATAATATAAATGATCACTTTGCATAATCTCATGTAATATAGATGATCACTATGCATAAACTCATGAATTCTAGAAGATCGAAGAAAGATAACAATACGTACAGGAAAATATAAATTAAAAAATTTGATATTTCTTTTATAAATGGCATTCCTCTTTAGGAAAGGTAATTGTAAATTAAAATATAATTTTGATAAACGGCATTCGTCTTTAGGAAAGGTAATTGTAAATTAAAATATAATTTTGGAAAGAAAATTGTATTGAAAATTTATTTATATTTTAAAATTTATAATTACTGTGGTAAACGGTATTTTATAGTTTATTAGTTCTAGGGACATTTTTTACTTTAATATGAGAGGTGTTGTTAAATATGGTTATAAATAAAATAATTTAATTTTCATTTTGATTTTGCATATATTTTATATAAAAAAATAAAATAATTAAAGATAAAAAGAAAATTAATATACTTTAAAGTAAAAAGAGAGATGTATAGTTTTTTCACTATTTAATATAGAGATGACATAGCATGTAAAAATAATATTACAAGATATAATTCATTCTTTGCATGTAATATTTAAAATATAAATATATTAATAAAAAATTATTTTAATGTCAACTATAAATAAAATATTTATATTTCAATGTTTTTAATATATATATATTACTTTAAATTATATTGAAAATGTATAATTTATTTCATTTCATATATATATTTATAAATATTAATAATACAAATAATTCAATATATATAGATGTTTCTCTATTTTTGAATATGAGAGAGATATATTATATAAAACAAATGAAAATAAATAAAAAATGTGTTTAATTAAAATATTTTATTAGTGTTATACTCAAAATTAACATAAATATATCTTAATTCCACATTTACCAAGAGTTTGAAGACTTATTTGCATGAAATTTGATCTTATTTTATTAATAAAAATTATTTGAAAAATATAATACTTTTTAACTACTTTTTTTTTAACTTTTCATGCCATATAAATAAAAGGAGTTGTTTACAGAACACAACATGGCACCCAAAATACTAAAATTTAATGATTGTAATTCAGATTTTCAAAAAACTTTGCCTAAATTTTTCTTAATCTTACTCGAATTTCTAGGTTATTGTGGGTTTTTTTAGACTACTTGTAAATAAAATGCACGTATATTTTTTTATTTACTATTTAAATAAATATAGATTTTCATTACATTAAATTTATATTATTGATATGTTTTTTAATTATATCTAAATACAAATAATTTTCATCTGGTTTGCCTGACAATTGTTTTTCAAAAAATCTAATCATAGGAATGCTTGAAATTTTATGGTGAAAATGAATTGAGCAACATCAAAACTTTCTTGAAACCCATAATCCTGAAATTTAACAATTATAACCTAAATTTCCCAAAATATAAATTAGCTAAAATTTCCACCATTTTCTAAACAAATTTGTAACCTCGGATTAACGACTTTTTAAATTTAATAAGATATAAATTTTATAATACAAAACGAATACCGTTAAATATCAAAATATAAATAAAATTTATATTATAAATTTCAGCGTTGTATGACGACAGATATGAAAGTAATAATTTGAAAGACTCAGTCGACTGTGAATTTAGAATAACGGTGACATAATGAGAAGCTGGGAAAATTAAGCAATATATGCAAATTCAAGGAAAGCTTCACAATGCATTACATACACCCTGAGCAGCCAGGGCTGAAATCTTTTACGCTTTAAATGTGAAAACAAACATTCTGGTTTCGCTATGAATCCTGCGAAACTTGCATAACACATATTTAAGGTAGCGAACAGCACGTTTTATTTGTAAATCCGGCGTTCCTCAATCACTGCAGGGGAATGCTCCGCAGGACAACTGTTTCGACGGTAAGACCTGGCCCGAATCCAAACAGAACTCCCACATCCAATCCCTCTCCGGTGGTCGAACACCCGTTTTGATGAGATGACTTCCTCATCTCGTCCAAGATAAAGTGAACGCACGCGCTCGACATGTTTCCGTAGTCGCTCAGTACTTGCCTCGTCGCCCTCAGTTTCTTGGGATCCAAATTCAGCTTGGCCTCCACCTGATCCAGAATGGCCGGTCCTCCGGGGTGAGCGATCCAGAATAATTGGTTCCAATCCGAGATTCCGAACTGCTGGAATGCCTCAACCAGACTCTTTTCTATGTTCTTGGAGATGAGCCCTGGAACGTCCTTGAGAAGGTGGAAGGTAAGTCCGACCTCTCTCAAGTGCCCGTCGATTGCTCCGTCGCTGTCGGGAAGAATTGTCTGAGCAGTCCACATCAGCTCGAAACAGGGCTTCTCCACCTGAGGGACGGGATCGGCTCCGATGATGAGGGCGGCCGCGCCGTCGCCAAAGAGAGCTTGGCCGACCATACTGTCCAGGTGAGTGTCGGACGGGCCACGGAAGGTAACAGCTGTTATTTCACTGCAGACGACCAGAACCCGAGCTCCCCGATTGTTCTCTGCCAGATCTTTAGCCACGCGGAGGACGGTGCCTCCAGCGAAGCAGCCCTGTTGGTACATCATGACTCTTTTAACGCTGGGGCGGAGGCCAAGAAGCTTTGTCAGCTGATAGTCGGCACCGGGCATGTCCACTCCACTGGTGGTGCAAAAAACGACATGAGTAATCTTGGACTTGGGTTGGCCCCACTCCTTGATCGCCTTGGCGGCCGCTTCTTTTCCAAGCCTGGGCACCTCCACTACAACCATGTCCTGCCTTGCGTCCAGCGATGGCGCCATGTACTCGCAGACATGGGGATTCTCCTTGAGAATCTCCTCAGTCAAGTACATGTATCTCGTCTTTATTGCCGACTTGTCACCTGCAACCCATATATATAAATATTGAATGGTTTTCGCTGTGTTATGAAATATTATATAAAAGTATGACATTCAAGATTCAAATACTAAATTCTTGAAATTTTCTAACTCAAATCTATTAAGCCAACATTAAAATGAAACTTACACATTCTCTGGAATTTCTCCTTGAGCTCTGTCATATGCTCGCTATTGGTGATTTTGAAGTAGTAATCCGGATAACTGCTCTGATCAACCGCATTGGGAGGAGTGGCCGTGCCAATAGCGAGGATCGTGGCTGGGCCATCTGCCCTCTGAGCCTTCCTGAACGCCTCCAAATCCTTCATCATTCCCGCAGCCATAATTTTTTTATGGCTTTTGCTACTTACTGCTCGGAGCAGCACAAGATTTAATGGGCTGAGTAAGGCGAAGAGGAGCAGAGCCGAGCTTGAGGAATTAAGTCTTCCCCTCTCTATGTTTATATGAACGATTCTGGAGGTAGATTGCCTGTGGTTAGATTGGACGCACGTGCTCAGCCTGCCTTGAAAAGCAGAATTAAGGAAACTAATGGTCGTCAGCGACGGGCAGATTGCAATTTGCTTCTTGCCAACAACTGGTCAATGCACAACAAAGGTGGAGGTCGTTAGAGTAAGTAATCGCGTGACGCTAAATTCTAGTGGTTTAGACCTTGGAATTTGACGCCCACTGAACAGCACATTTTTTCGTTTTCAGATCTATTTGATTCTCCCAAATAATTTTGAAATGTGTCAGAGTCATCTGGTTAAGATATTGAAATATAGATTTGACGGGGAGATATATCTACATGCTGTCCAATTTCTTTCGGACACCATAGTTAGCAGCTTGTCAGAGTCATGTGGTTAAGATATTGAAATATAGATCTGACGGGGAGATATATATACATGCTGTCCAATTTCATTCGGACACCATTGTTAGCTTGAGGTTTTAAATTTGTTTAGAAATTTATCGTAAGATTTTGATAAAATTTGGTAGAAATTTCGAGAAACTTCCAATGACTAAGTTTTAAATTTTTAAATTTTTATGTTGCTAATTTATTTTCACCATTAAAAAAATTAAATTACTCATATTATTTTCAATCTACCACCTCTATAAACACCACAAAATAAAATTTAATATATTTTTATTTTTACTGTTAATGTTTTTTCTCTTTTATAATTAATTATGTGAGTTGTATATACTCAAACGTTTTTCGATTATATGATTTTTTTTTTTATGCAACATCTAATCATTATAATGAATTCTGTCCCCTTCTGTATTTGAAAATATTATAAGAAGAAATTAAGGTCTGAGTTTTTGTCTTACCAGAAATTTTTGGAATCTAAGCTTCTGTGATCCATAATGTAAATTTGTAGAAATTCTTTCGGTAGTAATCACATGCAAAAGAACGAGGTCGACGCGTTTCGAACCAACCAGTATGGTTCATCATGATGAACCACACTGGTTGGTTCGAAACGCGTCGACCTCGTTCATGATGAACCACACTGGTTGGTTCGAAACGCGTCGACCTCGTTCTTTTGCATGTGATTACTACCGAAAGAATTTCTACAAATTTATCAGAAATTGTTATATGAATCAAAATTTTCAATCTATATAAATATCAAATCTAAAATGTTATTTATAAATTATAAGGAGAGGCGTGAGCGGAAAGGACTCTGATGTAACTTTTGCAAACAAAGACACTAACTTTAAAAATACAATGCGGATTTTATATTTGATACTTTTACATGTGAAAAAAATGTTTTATAAATTTATAAAAGTAACAAAAGAGGAAAAATAAACATGAATGAAATTATATTCGAAAAGACAATAAAGATGATAACAATTAGGTGGGAAGTTTTAATCAATATTATAATTTAAAATTTAAAATAAATTTTTAATAAAAATAGTATATTTGAAAGACAATAAAGATGATAACGTTTAGTGGCAAATTTTAACCAATATTATAATTTAAAGATTTAAATAAATTTTTAATAAAAATAGTGATTGAATTCCATTTAATGATGTGGTGGTGGGGTGCTTTGAAGATTTATTGAGATTTTATGTGGAGTTAAAATTTACATCAAAATGTTCAATGTTTAATTGGATATTATTTAATTAGAAAGTTTTATAGCTGAACATTTAACGTGATTAAAATAATGATTGAGTGTGTCATTAAGATATTTTTAACTCTGGTTGATGATGATGAAAAAATGTTACCTAATTAAGAGAAGAAATGTTTATCATTAAAGACGATGCCAATGATGATGGTGATGCCATCTAATTAAGAGAAGATAAGAGATGATGGCATACTTCCAATTAAGATGATATTTTGAATGAGAAAGTATTGACGAAAAAATGGTTTTTGCTCTAGTTAGGGTTTCAGGACATTACTTTGTGGAGTTTGGCGTCAATGTCTTGGATTAACCCATTGTTGGAAACCATGGTGGCCTAAGGCAAGTGAGTTGTGAGGTATTAAGTGAAAATAAGCTTGGACGCAAACATGGTTTGGTTTTTTTGGCGGAGACTTAACTGGAATTTTGGTGCTTTGAGCACAAGATTTCCTTTGAAACACAGGAGCATAGTTATATGGATGCATCCTTCTTGGCAGATTGTCATAAGACTAATTATGACACCATTATTGTTTCTCATAGGTCCATGGCCATGGATGAGGATGACCTATCTCTGCTAGTCAGGTTGATTTGGGATGGATGGCCTAGTTTTGCAAGGGTATTCCTCTCTCCCTATTTATTTCTTTGTTATATATTTATATATATGGGCACCCTTGGTGGGGCATCATTTGGTAGTGGTGGTTTATGAAAATATGGTGTGACCGGTGCCTCCCTACAAATGGACTGGTTTTTAATTGGCCATTTCTCTGAGAATCTTCTTGGGGATTTTCCCATATGAACACGTTCCCGATCATTTGTGCTTCCCTTATTGGCCCTATCTGTCAGTCTTTGGGTGTTTCTCCAACATCTCTGGAGGTTCACAATTTCAAATGACAAGGGGGTCACATACTTTTTTTCCCCAATAGTCAGAGGACTCAAAATATCTCTCCTTATATTCTGTGGGCATTGATCTGGGCATGTCAGAACTAATGAAGGCAAGCAGATATGGCTCCTGTTGGGCTAAAGGCCCTCATCAAATGGAATCTCATCTTTGCTGGTTGGAGCCTATTGGGGAAATATATTGCTATAATTTCCAACATTAAAATATCAACTGAGCCTCATAAGCTTCGAGGCACAAGCACAGGGAATACAGGATCAAAGCATCTAATCTTGACTAGAGTAAGAAATCAACTTGTTGTTTAAGGACATAATCATTCAAAGAACACATCATTCATTCCAATTTCTATTCTTATTCAAACTTAAAATAATAATCTATTTTCTTTGAAAATCCACTCAGAAACGATCTAATCAAATATCATCGTGCAACCATTCTAATTTTTAAGTAAAAAAATACCTATTTGCAAAAAAATAACTCCGTCTGTTCGAGCGGGATCGCCTAAGTCCGACTATTTTCGCTATATTTTGTAATAGATTAGTCTTGCACAGGGGATTTGGGGCGGGTCAAAGCCCCTCATGAATTCTAATGGGTCAAAGGGTAGATCAAGGGCCTGCAAACCACGGTTTGCGGACCATAGAGTAGCACAGGCTAATAGTGTAAATAAATGACTAGATCGAGTCTAAGAAGTCAGTTTTTGGATAAATTTGTATGTGAATGATAGATTTGGAAACATTGTGATATTTTTGTGCAGATTGTCTGGGTAGAAGGCTCTTGTTGGATGTGTGCGCGGAGACCTTAGTCCTGTTGTGTGCAGACCCCGCTGGTTGTGTGCGCAGGTTGTTGAAGTGTTTTATAAGAAGGATCTGAGCTGATAAATAATAAGGGAATATTGTTGCAGATATCTGAGTTCTATATGCATATGTTGTTTATGTTATGAAATTTTATGCATCTCATTTTTGATTCCTATATTGTCTGCAAATAGATCTCTTGCACAATTTTGTTTGGGTTTATATGAATTCTTATTGGGTATATATGATGGTATAAGGCTCCGATATTATGTGCTAAGAGTTATTAATTGATTTATAGTTGTTGTGTTAACTCCGCAAGACATTCTGCATGTTTGACCTAAATCTGTCTGAAAGGGTTTACTGATTAGGGCTATTGTTGAAAAGGTTTGTTTATGGTTATTTGGGATCTTAAGGCACCCACATCATTCAAAACTCTCTCAGGGTGCAGAAACCTGGTTCCAACACCCCCCATACTACTTCGGGTGAGACTTCGACTTGTGCAAGTAGGTCACTGCCGAAAGGGCTAGTAGTAACAGGGTTTTGTTGGTTAACCTCAATTTCGAACCTGGGTCAGGACCCCTCAAGCCAACAAATGGTTCCATTGCTAGGACCGAGAGAATTTTGAGAGAGGTTGGGTGATGTCGAGAGGTCATTGGCATCCATTAAATCCTGAACTTGAGGACCGGGTTGAAAAATAGATTCAGGAATTTTCCCTAAAATAAAACAGAAGTAAGAAGCTATATGTTGAAGAGTGGAAGAATAATTATATTTTTACTGAGGTGCACAAGATATTCTTCGTAACCTTTGCACACGAGCTACGGGAGTGGTGATCCATAAGTTTTCGATGGAATCCGTGAATTTTTGTGTGAAAATAAAAGTCTGCAATAAGCGCAATAGGGTTGTGCGCAGCAGGAGAATGTGTAAATCAAATCTATAGAAATTGATTTGTTTTAAAATGGGATGAGTCAGTTGCAGCCATGGGAAAATGCGCACTGACTCTCTCCTTAGGTCTGCGTAATATGTAAAGGAACCAAACGCACAAAAACATTGCAGAAAATGCTCAAACAACAAGAAAAAGAAGGGGAGGCAGAGTTTGTCTTCGGTAAAAACAACCCCAAAAACTTTATTAGATTCCTGTCCCTTTTATTAGCAAAGGGATCTTTATTACACCGACTACTAATGAAAATGTTGCAGAAATAGAATAAGCAGCAATAGGTATGCCTGTCTGCGCCCTTGAATTATGCATTAGGTATGCAGGCCTGCACCTATGCTAGCAAAATTAAGGGGTAGCAGGTCTATAATAACATTAGATCATGTGCCTTGGCCCAATTCCTCCCTTCTTAGATCTGGAAGCATCCCAACTTCCATGCAAAGATGAGGATATAGGCGGTGCAGTACTTCGGCGGTCATCCACTTTACTTGAGCTGGAGTTTTTCCTCGACGTGCCACCACGTAGGAGGTGTAGCTCCAGTGTCTGGTAGAACAATTCCTGGTGTCCAATAATGTGTCTTTTGCCAATGGGAGTTGGAATTCCGGGATATTGTCCACCGGGTGAGTAATTTTAACTAGTTCCTCCAAGAGGGGAGGCTCAAACAGCTTTAGATGATTGAAATTAATGACATTGTGTATTCCAAGCTGGGGGGCAAGGTCCAATCGATAGGAATTCTCCCCAATCTGTTCTAAAATGGTATAAGAGTCATATCATATTGGAAGAAGTTTATGATGCTCTCCTCTGGGGTGTTTCTTATCCAAATGTAACCATACTTTATTGCCTGGTTGAAGGGACATGGAGGTCCTTTGTTTGTCATGCCTTTTCTTAGCATGATCTTGGGCTGCTTTGAGTGTTGTTGTTACGGAAATATGTCGTTGTGCAAGTTGTTGAAGAAACTGGTGTGCTGAGTGTTGCTCTTTTTTATGGTGCCTTATACCTTGGGGATCCACGGTGAGGGGAAGTTCGGCTGGGGCTGCTGGTTGGAAGCCCAAACATACTTCAAAATGAGAGAATCTAGTAGAAGAATGTGTGGCCTTGTTGTTGCTATGTTGCATAATGTTTAAATAGTTGTCCCACTGTTTACTACACCCAAAATGAGTACGAAGATCATGGACCAGAACTCGGTTGACCACCTCTGTTTGGCCATCCGTCTGAGGATGGAAGGCAGTAGAGAACTTTAGTTGACACCCAAGTAGTGTCCAGATGGTCTTCCAGAAGGTGTTGAGGAAGCGTGAGTCTCAATTTGAGATGATGGTGCTTGGTAGGCCAAAATGTGGCCAGACATTTTGGAAATACAATTTTGTTGTTTGAACAACTGTAGTTGTCTTTCTACAGGGAATAAAACGAGCCATTTTACTGAAACGACATAATACTACCCAGATTGCATCATGTTTCTTTTGGGTGGTGGGTAGCCCGCTTCATAAATACATAGAGATTGATTCCTAGGGCTGCGAAGGGAGAGGCAGAGGCTGATATAAGCCATGATTTCTATTGGATAGTTTTGATTGAGAACACAAGGCGCATGCTCTGATGAATTTCACCACTTGAGGTTGCATACAAGGCAAATAAAATAGCGTTGGAGGTGCTGAAGAGTCTTTGTGGTCCCAAAGTGGCCACCACCGGTTAATGCATGAGCTTCTCAAATGAGCAAGAGGAGATCGTCTGAGTGTGTGATACAGAGTAAATTGATCTTGTAGAGCTAACCATCTCGAATGGTGAAATCCAAGAAGGGAGTCTGATTGATAACTGTGGGACTTTGTAAGGCAACCCAACTTCATGAAAGTCTGGATCAGTAGCATACTATGCTTTCCATGAATCATAATTAGCACAACACACTTCTAGAATTGGGAGGATTGGCATGGGTGGCCTGCTGAGTAAATTTGCCATTTTTTTTGAAGTGCCCTTCTTATATTGGATGAAAAAATGAAATTGTTGAATGTAGGAGGCCCATTTAAGATGTCATTGTTCTTGAATCTTAGACTGTGAGTTGATGAAGATCAACAAATGATGGTCTTCGTAGAGAATAGTCTCTTAGCCCAACAAATAATGGCGTCGTTTCTTGAGAGCTTGGACCAGGCTGTAAAATTATTTGTCATAAGTACTATAGTTCTTCTTGGCTTGGGAAAGAGCTTATGAGTGATAAGTAATGGGATGTCCTCCATGTTTAAGTATGGCACCGATAGCATACTGTGAGGCATCTGACTCAACCTCAAATGGTTGAAAGAGGTTGGGTAGACACAACACTAGATATGAGCATAGTTCCTCCTTGAGTTGAACAAAGTGGCTGGTAGCCTTGTTAGTCCAAATAAATGTAGAATGACTATGAGAGAGCTGATGTAAAGGACGAGAAATATGAGAAAAATGAAGAATAAACTTACAATAAAATTTAATACCACCTAGGAAAATTTTGAGCTCGTTGGCAGAAGAAGGTTGTGGCCATTGTTGCAAGGCTTGGATGTGAGACGGATCTGGCTGAATACCTTTTGAGTTGACCACAATGCCAAGGTCATTAATTGAATGCTGGCCAAAATAGGACTTCTTCTCCTTGACTTGTAACTTGTGTTCTCTGAGGAATTGGAGGACTTGACGGACATGCTGCATGTGGGAGTCCCATGTATTACTGAAGATGAGAATGTCATCTAAGTAAATGACAACAATGTGACCTAAATTTCCTCTGAAAATATCATTGATCAGTCGCATGAACATGGCTGTTTCATTAGTCAAGCTGAGTGGCATGACCTTCCATTCATAAAGACCGGATTTGGTCTTGAAAGCTGTCTTCCAGACATCATCAGGGTTCATTCGAACCTGATGATATCCTGATGTCAAATCCAATTTAGTGAACCACTTAGCTGCTTGGAGGGTGTCAAGTAACTCCTCAATCCGAGGTAGGGGGTAACGGTTATTTATTATGGCTTTTTAAGGGCTCGATAATTAGTGATAAGACGCATTTCTGAGGTTTCTCATTTTGGGATGACAAAGGCGATAGAAGCATAGGGAGAAGAGGATGGTTGAATGTGGCTGGAGTTAATGAGGTCTACTAGTTGCCTCTCCATTTCCTTTGATTCTCTGGGGGCCAACCTGTAATTTGGTGCATTAGGTAGCGACGAGGCTAGAATGAGTTGAATAGAATGGTCGATATGGCGAGACGAGGGAAGTCCCGTATGAGGTTGGAAAACATCAGTGAATTTGTGAAGGAGAGGAGTCATTGGTTCGGGAACAAGATGTGTAATATTGTTTGGTGGTACGGGCCGCATCAAACAAAGAGAGACAAATTGATTCAAATGGACATGAGGGATTTTATCTGTGGTGGAAGTGGGTTTGGGTTATGTTGTCATGAAGATATAGGTACGCCCATCTTTGGTAAGTTTATATTGGTAGGCTTTAGCCATATAAATGGCATCTCTTTGGGCTTGGTAGGGGATGCCTACAAGTAAGTCAGAAAAATCCAATGGCGAGACGTCACAAAGGATAGTGTGTTGAAATAGGCCTATGGCAAAGGTGATCAGGCAACGTTGGGAAAAAAATAGGCAAGGAGCACCCTTTTTAACCCATCCGAGATGAGAGAGTTTTGGGTGTGGAGTAGTGACTAGATGAAGGCGTTTAACTAATTCTTGTGATACCAAATTTTTCTGGCTGCCATTGTCCATGATCAGTAAAGCCAATGAGTTTTTGATTTCGTAGTTGTGTGCGAAGAGGTTTGATGAGTTTATCTCTTCAGTGGTCATTAAGATCAAAGAGGGATCTAAGGTAGTGGGGTTTTCAAGGGAAACGTTCTCATTGTCATCAACTGATTTTGAAGTAGTAGGCTTCGTGAGTAAGGTTTTATTGGTTTACATAGATTTGAGAACTGGACTATCGGAAGTATTATGGGAAGTAGTCTTGTGGAAGGAACACCAGGGTGTGTTGGTATTGGGATTAGGTGAATGAGGATGTATGAAGTGGGGTGAAGGGGTGGGGGATGGGGTGGGTCAGGACTGAGGAGGATGACCCCTAGAAGCAAGGTTCCTTTCAATGGCCAGAGCTCTTTGAAAAAATCTGTCTAAAGTCTAATTTTCAAACAATTATACCTCTCTACGGAGTTGAACCAATAAGCCAGCCATAAACTTGAGTATTAAGACTTCTTTTGGATCTGGAATGTGGAGCAATAGGCGCAACTTGGAGAAGTACTCAATGTAGGCTTTCACTCCTTGTGTAGGGAGTTAGCGGAGACGGTGCCATTGGATCCATAAATATTGTACATATCCAGGTGGGTAAAAACATTTTCTCAATTCTTTACAAAGTTGAGCCCAACTTTGGATTGGAGGAGAGGTCGAGGACCCTAGGCGTTCTCCAAGCTCATTGAAGAACGTGGTATTTTCTTGCTCTGTATCCCACCATGTTTGGGCAAGGCCTTCCAATTGCAAGGCAGCCATCTCAATCTTTTGCTCTTACGTGAGGCCTGGGCAAGTTTTGAAATAGGTGGAAAGGCTACAGATCCATGAATCCATGATTTCCCCATTGCTTTGCCCAGCAAACTTAGGGAACTAGATTCAAGTATCCAAATGAAAGGGATCTAGAGTATTTGGTTGTTGCATTTTTATTAATTCATTAAGATTAGAGACAAGGTCTTGCATGGGATTTGAAGCATTGTAATGCTCCAAAATTTTAGCCTCAAAGCTAAATGGAACATTAGAGTTAGCAACAGCTATAGCTGGTGAATAAATGGGTAGAAAAGCCCATAAATCTCCTAAGGAGGATAAAAACACTCCAAGTGTGAAAGGGGACACTCTTTCTAGCTTAATAAAACACCTCCATGTGTGAACAGGGATAAAATTAAGTTGATTCAGTCCACTTTGACTAAGTCAATAGTGCAGTTGTGGAGGAGGAGGAATCCAAGAAGGAATAACGCAATTTTGGAGGGAGATGTATCTTTGGATAGAGATGACCTAATTGAGTGGGGCAAGGGCAATCAAACTCATGTTTTATTTAAGGAAGAGGATGGCAAAATTATTCTTCATGTTTTAGATCATTCTTGTCTTCTCAGACTTTTGCTTCCTCTTGTTGTTTAGCAGGGTAGCAGTGTTGTTTAGCACTGGGTGTTCCCGAGCGGGAATCCCACCTCTCTCCTTGAGGAGCCTCATTGGGAGAGTTTGAATTCATCATTCCAGATCAGGTTTTTAGGCCAAGCTTTAGCCAACTTCATCAGTGCATTTTTTCTCAGAGATTGTGCAGTGTTGCTGGGTGCAGTAGTGGAAGGGATTGGAATCTCGGTTTCTGAGCTAGTTTCTCATTGGAGGAAGGTTTCCTTCACTTGAGGGACCTGTTTGGAGAGATCTAGAGCTTATTCCAGATCTTTGGTATTATACCACACATTTCCCCTACATTCCCAGTGTTGTTTTAGCTAGGGAATGCGTTATTTTGGAGGTAACATTCAGTAGATGGTCTAGTGGCTCCGTTGTAGTGTTTTCTTGTGATTGAGAGGTCCAACCTTTCATGGGAGGAAGCATTTAAGGGATCTACATCATATCAGAAATATTGCAGCCTTCAACACTCTTATGCTTCAGTGTTGCAGTGGTGATTCAGTAAATTTCTGAATACCACATTTTGTATGCAGAGTGTTTGACAGGAAACCCTTGTCGGGTTCTCTTGTATTTTGTATAAGGAGACTAGATCTCAGTTTATGAGCATGATTGTGTAATATATGAATATATCTATTTGTCTTCTTATTTTCTGAGTGAAAACCTCTTTTATAATACGCAGTCACTTTTATGCATAAATCTTTGTGTTGCAGTATTTGGGGTTACACTAGTGTGGGAGGTCTGTTTAACCCACCTAGTTTGATTTGTTTCATCTCTATTTTTGGATTTAGGTTGTTTATTGACTGATCTAGAGGATCCAAGGGTTGATTTCATTATTTTATGGCATAATTTGCTGGGAGTGCATTATTTCAGCAGGATTGCTGAGCAGTTCCCATTTTGGGATATTACAATGGTATCAGAGCATAGTCTTGGCACAGCCTGTGGATCTCAGGCCATTATACCTCAGAGGAAGGAGAGATGAATAGAAATCAGAAGGCTTCAGTGTGTGAAGAGAGAAAGGAAGACAGGCTTACAAAGCTTCTTCCAAAATCTATGCAGAGCTTTCAAGGAGAGCTGAAGAAAATGAGACTGGAGATGGGATCTCCAAAGGAGTTTGAATCTAGAGCTGAATCTAGATATGCACATGGTGAGTATGAGCATGCAGCTACACACCATGATGCACAGCGCAGTCAAGTGCCTAGGTCTATCTTAATATGGATGAGAGGAGGAATAATTCCTAAGAGGATGACTCTTAGTGATTTGTTGAGGGAGTATGAATCTCAAACTGAGAGGTTTAGAGGTCATACTGATTTCCAAGAGCTTTTCAAGATCCAGGTGGAGAAGGGTAAGCAGCAGGATGCTGGTAGATTTCTTCTATCTACTTTTGCTAGATCACCTACATGTTCAGCTAGAGCTTGGGTGAAGGATCTAGACTCCTATTTTCAGCAACAGCATATTTCTGAAGAGGAAGCCATCAGACTTGTAGCGCTGCATTTCAGAGGTAAGGCTCATGCATGGTGGATTTTTGAAACTTATTCTTTGAAAAATGCAAACACTTCCTCTTATGCAAGATTCATAGAAACATTGGTGGGGAGGTTTGGTGAAGAACTTCCTAAGACACATGAGCAAGGAAAACTTGGGAGAACAAAACCCTTGCATGTGATGGAGGAAACTCCACTTCAGAAAACCATGGGAGGAGCTGACATCTTGCATTACACCTTGCTGGAGGTAAGACCTCTAGTTCCTATTCTTAAATAAGAGGGCATGGGGATCTCTTTTTCACAAGAGGATCCAATTGTTGAGATGTTGCCTACACACATTGATGGAGTTAAGGGCAACATCAATGTCACATCTAGAGCACATCCAGTACCTCATGCAGAGGGAGGAGGAGCACATGTTCCAACAAGAGGGATTCTTGTATCCTTACAAGAAGTTCCCCAGGATCTCATACATGGAGGTCCAAGCACAATCAATGAGCAGCATGATTGTGCAGCCTTGCAGCTGGAAGGAGGAGGTAGGGAGGAAGAGTAGCATCACTTGATGAAAGGCACACACCCTTCTCTATTTCAGAGAGCCAATGCAAGGAAGAGGCAGACTGATTTGCACTGTAAGGGCAGGGGCAAGGTTGCCCAACCACATGAGTAGTCTACTCTTGACATTGATGTCTCACTACATGGAGGCATTCCACCTAGGAGGCCACCTGATCTAGAGTTGATGGGAGACATCTTGTCTTTGGATTCACCACTCTTGGATTTTGGAGAGGTGAAGAGTTTGGAGGGATAATTTGGCATGGGGGATGTCAAAGTAGAAGGCAGCAGCATGAGGAGAGCTTCACATGCCAGATCACCAGCGTTGTATCTTAGGAGGATTGATCCTTATTGGAGATCTCAGCTCTTGGTAGAGTACTCCAAGGATCTTGGTGCATGCATGACTCTTGATGACCTAGATGGAGATGATAGATAAATGGTGGATGATGTGGTCATCTATTCCTATGGTAGGGTCTTCTTGACTAGGTCTTCTAGTCTCAAGGGGAAGCTGCTACATGCAGCACATGAGGACTTCTCTTCTATGCACTTTGATGCATATTTCCATTTGATGGAGGAGTTCACTTGGGAGGGAATCCAGTGTGACATATATCAACATATGGAGAGATGCATAGCCCGGATGGTGATGAAGAGGAGGTCACAGCCAGTTCCCTACTCTTTGGAGGTGAGGGAGAATTTCCAGTTGAGCCATTTCAGCTCAAGATGTCAAGTGCATGATGGAGGAGGTATCATTGCATGTTTTGTATTGTACTTATTTTCCTTACTTGAGTAGCATGATGTAACAAGAATAATTATCCCTTCTTTCATATTGTATGATGATGTCCTTGCAGCTACTTGTAGCATTGATTGTGGCTATCCTTTTGATGGTTTGTTGGGGAAGCCACATGTATCTGGGTGTTCACCATTGGCACCATATTGTAACTTCATGATTCCATCTTATGAGATGATTGTGGCAGAAAACAATTGGCTAGTAGAGCACTTGTCATTTCTTATTTTGAATCAGGCAAAGGATGCACTGCGTAGGTTCCATGAGTGGAACTATGATTCACTCTCTGGTTTTTATTTGGCAACTTGTTCTCATTGTACTTTTCTTCCATATATTGCTGATATGTTTATGTTCATGGGAAGCTTTGTTTGGAGAGTGGGCTTGAGATGGAAGATGCCCATTGGGAGCATGATTCTCCTGACTTTATATGTTGTACATTTTAGGAGGAACCATGGGAAAACCATTATTGCCACATCACACTCTTTCTCTTCTTGTGGGATGAACCACTTGGAGAACTTGAGGAGGCACTTCATGGCTGAATTGTTTTTTGGGGTATCATACAAGTTGGCCATCATGATCTTACTCCATGGCTTGTATGAGGGAGAGATGAGGAAGAAGAAAAAGTTGTTGTTGTTGTGGTTGTACTTGGGAGAGTATGGGCAGAATTCTTCCCATACTTTTCATGAAATTTCTAAAGAGGAGAAAGGCACATTCATGGTGCAAGGAGGCTACCCTTCAGCATTGAAGGATCATGAGAGACTTCCATATAGGAAGAAGATCTTCTCACATAGCAGCATAATGGTGGATGGATTTGGCATATGGAATGTCAAAGAGAGGATTCATGGAGCCTTATTTCTAAGGCCTACATCGCTGTCACATGGGAGTGTATTCTTATTGATGGAGTGTTCCAAGGAGTATATGTATCCCTTCTTCTTGTAGATTTTTATGAGGGGATCCTCATGGGCGAACTTAAACATGGACCTCACTTTCAACATACTCACCATGCATGGTAATACAAAAATTTCTATACTTGTTGATTACTCCATTGAGTATTTGTATCTTCTCACCATATATGAGCAGTGCATTGCTCCACAGGAGAGCAAGAGTATTTATGGGTTTCATGGTCACTTTAGGGCCAATGTTTGTAATGATAGTAGCCCATCTATACATGACTTTGGGCAAGTGTATTTTTATCTTACCTATGTACAGATGATAGACATGGATGCTTACTTCCCCATATTGGAAGAGCAAACATACACAACTTATAACTTGTTTCAAAACCACTTGCAACATGACATTCTCAAACAACAGTTGGGGAGACTGCGTGATATCCACTTGGAGAACCTTTGGTACCATCCAAAATTTCACATCACTTTCAACATTTTTCTGATTTAGGTGCCAAATGATGATGATGTGCCATTCATCTTGAATGGAATGGTTTGGGTTGGCATGTCTCATGATTTTGGAGGAAGAGTCTTTGGAGACTCAATCTTATTCTTTCCATTGGAGGGAAATCATGTTGCAGCCCAAGATCAGCATGCCCTCTACACTTATCATAAATGGAGAGGAGGATAGCATGGGATAGACCCTCTTGCCTATCATGTTCATTTATTCAGCCGACCTACATTTCAGGAGCCAAAGGTGGAGGACATTCTTCATGAGTTTCCATGTTCGAGGGTGACTCACTTCATTTGGATGATAGCATGGGTGAGGGAGGTACTCATACACCATGTTGGTCATCACTCCTACTTTGGGGAGGCCATGAGATGACAAGCAGGTTTCCATTCACACTTTCCGCCTTTGATTGATTTAGACCATTTGGTTTTGCCCACTTGGAAGGAAACACTAGATGACAGTTTATTTGCAGATTCTATTGATGCATTGATAGAGGCTATTGATGGGAAGCCACATGAGGAGGAGGGGAGAAATTTTTCTCTCCCTATACATTTTCTTGAGGACAAGCAAATATTTTGGAGGGGAGGACTGTAATGTTCCAAAATTTTAGCCTCAAAGCTAAATGTAACATTAGAGTTAGCAGCAGCTATAGCCAGTGAATAAATGGGTAGAAAAGCCCATAAGTATCCTAAGGAAGATAAAAACACTCCAAGTGTGAAAGGGGACACTCTTTCTAGCTTAATAAAACACCACCATGTGTGAACAGGGATAAAATCAAGTTGATTCAGTCCACTTTGAGTAAGTCAACAACGCACTTGTGGAGGAGGAGGAATCCAAGAAGGAATAACGCAATTTTGGAGGGAGATGTATCTTTGGATAGAGATGACCTAATTAAGTGGGGCCATGGGCAAGAAAACTCATGTTTTATTTAAGGAAGAGGATGGAAACATTATTCTTCATATTTTAGATCATTATTCTTGTCTGCTCGGACTTTTTCTTCCTCTTGCTATTTAGCAGGGTAGAAGTGTTGTTTAGCACCGGGTGTTCCCGAGCAGGAATCCTACCTCTCTCCTTGAGGAGCCTCATTAGGAGAGTTTTCATTCATCACTCCAAATCAGGTTTTTAGGCCAAGATTCAGCCAACTTCATCAGTGCAGTTTTTGTCGGATATTGTGCAGTGTTGCTAGGTGCAGCAGTGGAAGGGATTAGAATCTCGGTTTCTGAGCTAGTTTCTCATTGGAGGAAGGTTTCCTTCACTTGAGGGACCTGTTTGGAGAGTTATAGAGCTTATTTCAGATCTTTGGTATTAGAAAACACATTTCCCCTACATTCCCAGCGTTGTTTCAGCTGGGGAATGCATTATTTTGGAGGCAACATTCAGCAGATGGTCTAGTGGCTCCGTTGCAGTGTTTTGTTGTGATTGAGAGGTCCAGCCTTTCATGGGAGGAAGCCCTTGAGGGATCTACATCATATCAGACATATTTCAGCCTTCTACACTCTTATGCTTCAGTGTTGCAGTGGTGATTCAGTAAATTTCTGAATACCACATCTTGTATGCAGAGTGTTTGACAAGAAAACCTTGCCGGGTTCTCTTGTATTTTGTATAAGAAGACTAGATCTCAGTTTATGAGCATGATTGTATAATATATGAGTAGATCTATTTATATTATTATTTTCTAAGTGAAACCCTCTTTTAGACTGCGCAGTCACTTTTATGCAGAAATCTTTGTGTTGTAGTATTTGGGGTTTTTAGTCATTTTCAGCTACACTAGTGTGGGAGGTTTGTTTAACACACCTAGTTTGATTTGTTTCATCTCTATTCTTGGATTTAGGTTTTTTATTGACTGATATATAGGATCCAAGGGTTTATTTCATTTTTTTATGGCATAAGTTGTTGGGAGTGCGTTATTTCAGCAGGCTTGCTGAGGAGTTCCCATTTTGGGATATTAAAAGCATTGGAGTCAGATTCCCCTGCCAAGGGATCACTTCGAGGAGGCATCTTGGAGCGAAAGATCTGTGGAAGGCAGGCTTACACGATCTTTGAGATGATCAAGAGGGAGAGATATGTGGAAAGTAGATCTTTGCACCTCCTCTCTTGTGTGGTGGAGGTCTATGTGCTACTGGGGCTAGGAGAGCTATGTATCTACTGTCATTAAGAATTGGCTTTCCTCATAGAAAATAACTATAAAAAAAAAAATTGGGTCGTCTCAAGATCTGATTTTTTCTTGGATCTCATGCTCTGATAACAATTGATCCATAAGTTTTCGATGGGATCCACGAATTTCTATGTGAAAATAAAAGTCTCTAATAAGTGAAATAGGGTTGTGTGCAGCAGGAGAATGTGTAAATCAAATCTATAGAAGTCGATTTGTTCTAAAAATGGGATAAGTTAGTTGCAGCCACAGGAAAAGGCGCACTAACTCTCTCCTCAGGTCTGTGTAATATGAAAAGGAACCAAACACAAACAAACATTGCAGAAAATGCTCAAACAAGAAGAAAAAGAAGGGGAGGAAGAGTCTATCTTCGGTAAAAACATCCCCAGAAACCTTATTATATTCCTGTCCCTTTTATCAGCAAAGGGATATTTATTACACCAGCTACTAATGAAAACGTTGTAGAAAGAGAATTCGCAGCAGAAAGTATGCATGTATGCCCTTGACTTAGGCGTTAGGTATGCAGGCCTGCACCTATGCCAGTGAAATTAAGGGGTAGCAGGCCTGTAATAACATTAGATCGTGCGCCTTGACCCAAGTGGTTGGCAAGGTTAGTAGAATTCCAAACTTGTTGGAAGGATGATCAGGTCATGTAGTGGACCCTTGAATTGATCCAACAGTTGGAGAAGACTGATAATTCCATTACCCGAACTATAGATCACTGGGTCGACAGCGTCTTGGACGAGTTTGTGAAAGATTTTGCAGTCGATAAATTTGTGTCCTACTTTGAAGATGAAAGGAGATTTTTCAAGGGATTCAGGGATAAGTTCTTACAAACTTTGCCTCTGCTGATTAAGATTATATTGTGTGAAAAGGGTATTTTTTGCAACCACATCCAGTGAAGACCCTTGATCAGATCAAATGCACTACATGTAGCAGTAAATATGACCGGGTCAATAAAAAAGGGGATAGATCTGTATAAAGACCTCTTAGAAACTCCCTTTATCTAAATGGAATCAGGGCTACGCACACTGAGAATGGCCCTCCTGCTACGCCACCATCAAATTCGCGTAGGGGTAAGAATCCTCCTACCCCACCACCACCCCCACCTGCAAACAACATGGTCACACATATGAAGTTACCCACCTTTAAGGGTGTGGGGGATGAGGATATGGACAGATTTTGGTTTGTGGCAAATGCAGTGTGGACTGTGCAGAATTTAAATACTGATGTTGTTAAAGGAGCACGGTTGTCTATGGCCTTTGAAGGTCATGCTTTAGACTGGTTCATGGGATACATTACTCAACATTCAGATCCAACAGTACAGGAGATCAAGGATGCCCTGAAGCAGTAGTTCCAAAAGCCAAAATCTTATTCTCAATGCATATTAGAATTGAAAGATATTAAGCAAGTGCCTACAGAATCAGTCTGGTAAGCTGACCAACAATTAAAGCAAGTCATCAACGACGGAGGATTTTCTAACGATGACAAGCAACATAAGGAATGGTTCATCGCCATGATATTTCCATATCTGCATGGGCCCATGGGTGAGCAGAATATTGACTCGCAAGAAGAAGCCCTGAAAATTTCTATGAAGTTAGAAGTTGTGCTGAGGGACGATGCTAAATTTGGAGCGTTGCAGATTTAGAGCCAATTATAATCTATGCATTTAGAAATTCAGAATTTAAGAAGAGACTGGGTAAAGAAGCTAACACAAACATCTGGTGCATACACTGTAGGGTATCTAGCCACACCAAAGATCGATGACCTCTGTTGTCGGATTATATGCAAGTCGGGGGACCTAGTCCGCTGCGATTAAGGGATGTTGTTGGGCCTAGTACCCCCACACTATGGTGCATCAATTGTTGGGTGACTGGACGACATGATATAGATCACTGCCTGTGGTTAGGAGCCTATGTACCAGAACTGAAGCAACAATGGTGTAGATGTTTCTCTTCGGTGGGTCATGATGAGCACAACTTTTGAACATACGACTTGATGATTGATAGAGTGAACTTTTACAGAGTGTAGGATGACCCTTCATCACTAGCATCTCCCTCTAGACAAGGAGGATCCCCAACAAGAGGATGGCGAGGGGGGAGAGGTGGAGGCGTAGGTGGAGGGAGAGGGAAACTAATTTGTTACAATTGTGGAGACGCTAGACACTAGGCACGAGACTTCCCGAACCCTGCACAACAACCCTGCAGGTACTATAGGTAATTTGATCATGTAATTGAAGATTTCCCTGTGTTAATAGCTAAAATGAAGGAAAAGCAGCAGATGCCAATGCAACACATACAGATGGTTAAGTCCATGCCACACGATGATGGTCCAAGTGTAAATGTAATTACACGCAACGGTATTGCAACTAGAGGAAACGAGGAAAAGGTTGCCACATAACCATTGATTTGAAAGGCGTCTAACAATAAGGAAAGCCTCAACCTGCAAAAATAAAATGAGATTTTCGTTGAAGCCAGAAACAATTTTTTGATGCAAGAGAATCCACCTGAAGAACTCCCAAGGAACCGAAAGCCGATGATGAAGTTAAACCATTTTTACAAAGCTGCATTAAGCTACTATGCAATCAGAAGGAAGTAGATAATATGCAGGCCCTGATAGACAGCTGCGCAGAAAAATAGGTGCCCTGAATAGAGACAAAGGTTGTGAAATAAGTTTATAAACAAAACAAGAGAACTGGTACGGATATGCACATGACTACGCAGATTGGAGACTATGAGATGGACTAGGTCATCTTGGATCTGGGGTCTAACGCAAATTTCTTATTTAAGTAAACCTTACAAAATATGGGAGAGCTAGAGTTGGAATGGTTCACCATTTAGCTATGCATGGCCAATCAGCAAAAGATCATTCCTCTTGGTAGGATTCTACAAGTTGTGGTAGACATCGTTGGAGTAAAGGTATTCATTGATTTTGAAGTAATACAAATTTTGGATGATGTAGACCCCTACTCTACATTGTTGGGATTGGATAGGGCCATTGATATGGGAGGCATCATCAATCTGAAGTGCATAAGTATGATTTCTGAGAATAATGTTATGCCAGTGATAGTCCCACTGGATTCTATAGAAGGAGATTGGTACACAGAACCTTTACGTGAGGGGTATGATTTCGACCATATTTATAAGCTGACTGTGGGGACGAAGACTGGATCAACCCTATAGATGATGGCATGTTTAATTGGGAGAAGGATAGCTCCTGGTTTTTCGATTCTGATGGCGAAATGGAGAACTGGCAGAATCGGTTGCACGATGTTTCTGCACTGCGCTACCTCAAGATTACAAAGAACTTCCAGTGCATCTCCTCCGAGGTAAGAGAACTACCCTACTTTGATGGTTTTGGTAGTGTCAAATAATTTTTGAAGCATTGGAAAAAGTTCTCCCAGAGGAGTGAAGGTTCTGGTTGCTTGATTTGGCTATGCGCGCAACTCCAACACGGTGGTGGGAGACACACAAGGGAACTTTCCAGGACTGGGAGGAATGTAGACAAATGATGACGCTGCACTATGAACCTCCATTCACTCCACCAATTGTGTTTTTCTATGGTCAGGGAGATCTACGCAAGCACCTAGCCATATGGATGGAGGTATGGTATGAAAATACATGGAGTGAATGGGTTCATAGGTTTGTCCACTCATTGGGACCGGTACCTACTACCTCTTATCTAGAAGTTGAGCTACAACAAGGTACTCGAGACTGGTATACAATGAATGAAGATTTCCTGGCAACCTTTGGCTATGTGGGTGGCTCTGAGAAATTGGATGAAGCCTTACATGACATCAATGCTCTGGTCTTTGATGAATCCCAACCCTGTAGGGAGTGTTCTGCACTGGCCTGGGATGCCCCGATGCAAGACATCGTCAACTGTATAAATTTTTCGATCAAGGATAATCAAGATGACCCAAGTAATGTTAATATCCCAGAATCGGAAGGAGAGAACACAATTTCAGGGCCTACATTAAGGATGGTGAACATTGCTAAACTTCTTAAGTTGAAGGAAGTCAACATTGGGATAGAAGAGCAGTCCAAGTTGGCCAAGATTTGGGACTACTGGGATGATGATATAGTAAAAAATATTGCAGATTTGCTAATAGAGTATTATGATTTGTTTCCTACATATTTCTCTAGCTGAAGGGAAATGTAGGGGACTTGGGTGTTATGAAGATCTCGCTGAAACCAGATGCGCGCTCTGTCAAGCAGCACCCTTATCGATTGAACCCCAAATATAAGAAAAAAGTAAAGGAGGATTTAGAGAATATGGTGGTTGTGGTTATCATTGAAATAGTCGAACAATCTGATTGGGTAAGCCCAATGGTGGTTCAAGAGAAAAAGACCAAATTAGAAATAAGGATTTGTGTAGACTTGCACAAGTTGAATGATTCCTATGTGCATGACGCCTTCCCTACCCCGTTTTCTGACGAGATCCTAGATAATGTAGGAGGACAAGAAGCTTATTTGTTCACTCATGGATTCTTAGGATATCATCAGATCTGAATTGTTCCAGAAGACCTCAGCAAGACCACCTTCGCCACTAAATGGGGTTCTTTCCAATACACTATCATGCCATTTGGGTTGAAAAATGCACCTGCAATCTTCTCGCATGTGGTCATGGTTGTGTTCAAGGAATTCATGCATAAGTTATTGGAGGTATATTTTGATGACTAGACAGTGTTTGGATTGGTAAAGAAACATGTATCAAACCTGCGCATGATGCTTGACACTTGTAGGAAGCACCAGATTTATCTCAACCTGAAGAAGTGCATATTCTGCGTACCTTTTGGGATTTTGCTGGGGCATATAGTATGTCAGCAAAGAATAATGGTAGTCCCAACCAAGATCACGATTATCATCAAATTAGAAGTTCCTACTAATGAGAAATAGTTGCGCTCCATCCTAGGACACACTGGTTAATACAAAAAGTTTATCAAAGGGTATGCTCTAATCACTGTGCCAGTGGAGAAGTTGCTCAAGAAGGATGTAAAAATTTTCTGGGATGACTAATGTCAGAAGAGATTTGAGCTACTAAAGGAGAAAATGTTCACTGAACCTATTTTGATATTCCTAGACTGGTCTAAGGTTTTTCATATGCATGTGGATGTATCTAGTATAGCACTTGGGGTTGTTTTAGCATAGCCAGGAGAAGGAGACATTGATCACCTAATAGCTTTTTCTAGTAGGAAGTTATCCAGTGCAGAGCACAACTACTCAATGACGGAAAGGGAAGGATTGGCCATGGTATATGCACTAAAAAAATACAGACACTATCTGCTAGGAGGGGATTTCAAAATGTTCACTGATCATTCTGCTTTGAAATACCTGGTCAATAAGCCTCTGTTGTGGGGGAAGATCTACCGACGGTTGTTCCGTTTTCAGGAGTATGAATTTGATATTATTCTGAAGCCTAGAAGACTGAATGTTTGGCTTGATCATCTGTCATGAATCGAGAATGGGGAAGAACCAACCAGTTTGAAGGAATTTTTTCCAAATTCGCAACTCTTTGCTATTAAGGTGGTTGATGAGAATTTTGTTGATATTATTCATCTTTTGACCATGGGAACAACGCCTGCAAAATATTTAGTCCAAAAAAATAAGGAGTTCGTTGTACCCGCAGTTGATTTCACCCTGATTGTAGGCCAGTTGTATAAATTAGGGGTAGATGAAGTATTAAGGAGATATGTGTTGGAACATGAAAGACATGATATCTTGGATGAGGCTCGTGGAGGAGTGGCAGGAGGCCATTATGCTGGGAAAGACAACATGTAGAAGGTGTTGCATGCTGGGTTATGGTGGCCCATGCTCCACAATGATGCACATGCATACTATAGAGCCTGTGATGCATTTCAGAGAATAGGGAAACCTTCCCCCAGAGATGAAATGCCCTTGCAACCACAGATGTCCTTGCAAGCATTTGAAAAATGGGCTATAGATTTTGTTGGACCAATCAACCCACCTATAAAGAAGACTAGAGAAAATTATATCATTATTGCAACTGATTATGTAACCAGGTGGGCAGAGGTGAAGGTGGTTAAGGACTGTACTACATATACTGTTGTGCACTTCATATTTGAGCATATTTTGACTAGGTTTGGGTGCCCAAAGATTTTGATGAGTGATAGAGGTACACACTTTGTTAATGAAACAATTGAAGATTTGAAAAAATAATTCCAGATCCATTACAAGAAGAGTACCCCTTATCACCCACAAGAAAATGGCATAGTAGAAACTTTCAACAAGATTTTGGAGAACGTGCTCACGAAGATATGTAATTCCAAGCGAGATGATTGGGATGTGTGAATCCCTTCTGTGTTATGGGCATATAGAACAACATTCAAAAAGTTGATGGGAAAAACACCATTCAGGATGATATATGGGAAGGAAACCATCATGCCAATGGATTACATTGTCCCAAGCCTGCACATCGTGTCTTTCACTAATATGGTTGAGCCTGACATTATGGAGGAATGATTGGTGCAACTCATTTCCTTAGAAGAAGACCGTTTTATTGCTAATTTCCACCATCTGGTGCAGAGGGTGCGCAAAAAATCTTGGCATGACATGCACATCAGGCAGAAGGTGTTCAAGGAGGAGGAATTTGTCTTGCTATATGATAGTTAGTTTGTGCACCATCCAAGGAAGTTTAGAAAGCATTGGTTGGGGCCATACGTTGTAAAGGAGATCACTGACGGCAGTGCGGTGCACTTAGCCACGCTGCGCAGACAGAACCTTCCTTGGTACTTCAATGGAAGCCACTTGAAGCTCTATAGAGACAATCTGGTGCCAACCAAATGACTATATTGCTGGAGCATCAAAATCGAAGGGTCTACGTGCAACAAAGAAGGAGGGCATAGGGAGGTGCCACAGAAGCGTAGGGGTGACACGTAAGTCAGGAAACTAGCCGTTGGAACAGTGCAACTGGGTGAAAAAGTGAAATTATAGTTGGATGGAGTGGATTTCTCGCATTTAATGAGAAAATCTTGGAGGAATTTTTACCTTTTTCTTGAAGGTAAGTGGAAATTAATCGTAATCTAACCATTTTTACCATGGGTGGCTTATGAAAAGGCGGGTGCGGGTCTTAATTGGTTCCTTTGTTGTTTGACTATTTTGCACCCTGTGATTGTCTGTAATCTCTATCATCCTGTTGTTTGTGAGTTTTGTATATCTGGTCGTGAATATCCTTCTGACATTAGTAACCCCGAGTTCATATTCTACGCGAGAATGACGACCACCAACCCTGCAGAGGAGCATTCTACACCCCTTACGGCTTCAACAGAGATGGGGTCCGATGATGTTAGAGAATTCATTCGAGAAGTAGAAGAAGTAGTGTTTGCTCTTGTGAAAGAGAAGGGCAAGGGAAAGATGTAGAAGTGGGCTACTTCTAAGCCGTGCACCACCCCATAGAATGTCACATCCCTAAGGCAAGCCTCCAAGGAGTGATCCCCTATTACTGAAACATCAAAGCGGCCGATGAGTGCTAGGCAAGAAGCAATGTTCATAGAACCCATCTCATGGCGGCCATCCTATGTTAAGCTGAGGAAGCCCTCTGTGTGCAAGATACAGAACATCGATACTGTGCAGGAGTATCTACAAATGTTGTTGATTCCTCAGGATGTCCCTCTCATTGGCGAAATGTTCAGAAATATCCATCAGATAAAATTTGATGATTATCATCTCACAAATGAAGCAACATTCCCAAAGCTTGCACCAGAAAAGTACTTGGAACGAGTGTTGTATGATGATGTACCAAAGGTGGAGCCAATGCACTGGGTGCACTGGCTGCACAACGCGGGAGTCCTCAATCTGATGAGGATCCCATATTTTGGGTGTTACCCCATCACAGGTGTTTGAATGCGCCAGATGCTAGCCTTGGTCCAGGAAGGCTCACTGTGGATTCAGGGGAGAATCCCTATAGATGTCGCGCTAATCCATCGGATCACTGGCTTGCCCAAGAAGGGGCGCCATCCAAAGAAGGGATTTGGGAAGAGCAGTGAGCTGAAAGTAGTGATGGAGGTGAATGAAAAGTACAAAGTAGGACGGGATAAGAGAGGCTTCCTGGTCCAAACCATCGCTGACCCAGTGGTGTGCATGTGCACCCTCATCCTTGGATGTAAGTTTATGAGGAAGTTTACTCGACCAAAAACGTTCCCCGCCCATGTCATTTCCTTGGTGGGGCAATGTGAAAAGGGAATGCTATATAATTGGTCACATTTTTTGTGCGAGGAGTTTCTGGAGAATGCGCGTGAGGCACAGGAACTGGGGAATCAGTCCTGCTACTCGTGGCATTCGTTGCTGATTGCGCTGGTGGCATGGGAGATCCCAGCTGATGTAGTCCTTCCTAAAATTGAGCCAGTCGTATGCGAGGGGGTGCGTTACGAAAACTTATGGGACTCATCAAACGCTTGGTGAGTCGAAGAAAACAAAATTTTCTGCGTATTGTTTGAAGACACATTGGTGCAAGCTATCGATTCCAGACCACGACTCTTGCCGAAAGTGCATGAGAAACACAAAAGTGTTGCGAAATTTTAGGTGACCATACACAACATCATGATCAAGGCACGCAAGGACTCAAACAGGTACACCTTACCGTATATGTTCACGGAGGTGAAAGTTGACCATGTCATCGTAACATGGCCAAATATGTGGAAGATCAAGATTGGCTCCATAAAGCCCATTATGTCGTCCACATATAGGAAAGACACAACTCCCACAAATACAGCTCCAAAAGATACAACTGAGTCGCACAGGGAGACATGCAGAAAATATACCAGAGCTTCCATAGAAAAGGACCCAGAAGCAGAGAAAGATAAAGTTCAGGAGTTAGGAGGTGACCATGAGCAGGTGGACCTTGGTGGATTGGACACGCTCAATGGAGATGGTGGTGAATCTCTGCACGGCACTAAGCGTGGGGGTGAAACATCTAAAGGGCTGTGCAAGAAGTGGAAAGGGTTCAAGGCAAGGGGAGAGGAAGAGGTTACTCTGACAAAGGAGGACCTCGACAAAATTGTAGATGTAGTCACTTCATCATCAGAAGACCGCTAGAACACCATGGAGACCCAGTACAAGGCCGCAGTAGAAGCTTTACAGTCGAGTTTGTAGGTCCTACAACTCAAAATAGACACATTGCAAGCGAGCGTGGATCAAGCGAGGCCGGTGCAAGCGAGCTTGTCGTCTACTTCGATCTTCGCAACAAAAGGAAGTAGAATTTTCCCCTTCCCAGGTGTAGCAATATCTATGGATCAAGAAGAATTGTGCGTGTAGGTCCAAACCTTCCCTGAGGTCGGCATCAACCTTGCAAAGTTTCCAAGTGGGTAGGTCCATGCATTACGCATCTTCATATCAGCATAACTTCAGAGCAGAGAGACGCACACATAGCAACAGATTAGTGAGGTTGAGCAGATTGCAACAACAAAGATGGCAGAGTCTACCTAGGCTTAGACAATGCAACAGGAAGTCATAGCTCAGTACGCGGAGTTAGAGAGTTTCATTCACAGGCTCTGTGGCAAGATTCCATACATAGCTATCTCGACCTCCGCAATGCCCCAAGCCAAAATCAAGAGCCTAGTCACAACTCGCAAGGCTTCTAGGTTCAAGATTCAGATTGTTAAAGCAGATTACTGCATTGCAAGCGAAGCTGTAGCCTGAGACCCCTCTGGAGGTGCGCACACAACGGGTCGCGCTAGTAAATACAACATTCACTAACATCTCTATGGATGTTGAGAAAGGTTTGACGCTCCTAGAGAAAGCCATGGGACTATGAACCTCTGTACAGATAGATCCATTAGTCAATAATATTACCTAGGAGTTTTGCACAAAGGAGCAGCAGTTCAACGACTTGTAGGAGGCTTTTCCTACATTCATTCCTTCTCAGAGAATGACACACCTTCAGACCAATGAGGCATTGTGGGATAGTGTGGAGGATATTTGCCACAAAAAGAAGATAGTCACAGATTATATGAATCCATGGGCGGATGAGGCCATGAAGCTATCCCAAGACCTTGATCTGGAAGTCCACAACCTGAATCAGACGTTGCAATGCATCACTTTGGCCACTGAAGGTCCGAATTCAGAAAAATTGGTGGAGACCATGCAGAGCACTGCAAATCAAAGTGTAGGTGTCTTAGCACCATTTGTAGCTGCTATTAAGGAGCTCTAGAACAAAATGAAGAATCTAGTTCCAGTGTCACTCAAGACAAGTCACAAGATTGTGTTGGGGGCCTGTTGGAGTGGGATCCCATAAGTTCGACCATTTTTTCTATATTTTGTAATAGATTAGTCTTGTGAAGGGGATTTGGGGTGGTTCAAAGCCCCTCATGAATTGTAATGGGTCAAAGGGTAGATCAAGGGGCCGTAAACCACAATTTGCGGACCATAGAGTAGTGTAGGCTAATAGTATAAATAGATGGCTAGATCGAGTCTAAGAAGTCAGTTTTTGGATAAGTCTGAACGTGAATGATAGATTTGGATACTTTGTGATATTTTTGTATGGATTTTCTAGGTAGAAGGCTCCTACTGGCTGTGTATGTGGAGACCTTAGTCCCGTTGTGTGGGAACCCTGCTGGCTGTGTGCATGGGATGTTGAAGTGTTTTGTATGAAAGATTTGAACTGATAAGTAATAAGGGAATATTGTTGTCGATATCTGAGTTCTATATGCATTTTTTGTTTATGTTATGAACGTTTCTGCATCTTATTTCCAATTCCTATATTGTCTACAAATAGATTTCTTTCATAATTTTGTTTGGGTTTATATGAATGATTATTGGGTGGATCTGATGGTATAAGGCTCTGATATTATGTGTTAAGGATTATTACTTGATTTATAGTTTTTGTGTTAACTTGCACAAGAAATTCTACATATCTGACCTAAATCTGTCTGAAAGGGTTTACTATTTAAGGTTGTTGTTGTGAAGGTATGTTTATGGTTATTTGGGATCTTAAGGCACCAACATCGTTAAAACCTGTAACAAGGTGTGAAAACTTGGTTCCAGCACCCCCCCATACTGCTTCGGGTGAGACTTTTACTTGCCCAAGCAGGTCACTGCCGAAAGGGCTAGTAGTAAGAGGGTCTTGTTGGTTAACCTCAATTCTAAACCTGGGTCAGGACCCCTCAAGCCAACACTGTCTATTAATTTAAAGAATTCATTCACTGAAAAACTAAAATCTCATTTCTTTATGATCACAATATTTGAATATATGAGAAATCACTATTTTATCAAGGAAATCATTATTCATGAGAGAACCTTTTAATTACTATTGATAAAGAAACACACCTTTCATTTGAAATAGAAACACATCATTCAATTGCTAGAAATAAACTTCTCATTACATCATTCACTTGTTAGAAAGTAAATTTCTAATCACGCCATTTACTTACTGGAAATGAAACTTCTATGATAGAAATTCCTAAATAAAATATTGTATCTTCTTCAACCAACTCATAAAGAACCTTCATGTCAAGACCTCTAATCTCATTGAAATGAATCATTCAATTACAAACTTACTTGTCACACTCAAGAAATTCATAATCAAACTCAAAGGTAAATAGAATTAATCAATTGATATCAAACATAAGATTTCTAATTACACAATCGAATTCATGTACATTCCTGCTTCTACAAATAGAGGAAAATGAGAAAAATTATAACTAAATGAATTCTATTTTCTGGAATAAATCTTAAATGAAGTATACTTTAATCAAATTTGCAAACCTCACACTTCTTACTTTCATACATTGGCAGCATAAAAAAGGAATCAAGATTTTTGTTCCTGATAATAGCAATCGAACCTTTAGAGAATCCTCAACATAACATTATGTTTCTCACCAAATCACTCCATTAATTAAATGATAACACAAATATTTTGAAACAAAGTTCTGATCCTCTCATTCTTAGCATATAACAATTATTCCCAGGTTATTCTCTACAAGTATTTTTGATCAATTATACTTCCACAAGAATTATTCGTGTTCAGGTATGGGTACATCCAAATTCAAAGGATCGTAACTTTGATCTCAATTAGATTATTTTGTGATTATGCCAATGATTTCAAACCAAACTACAAGTTTAATTAATAAATAATGAAAACAATATTGTGCTCTATTGTTCCTTAGCATTACTCTCATAAAAACTGTATAATAGGAAAAATAAGATCATGAAGCCAATTTTTTTTTGTTGTCCCTGAACATTTGTAGAATGAGATATATGATGTTTAACTCAGATTTAGTAAACATAGTAAGATTATTGAGTGCATAAATGAAATATTTCAAAGATCTAAGCAATTTTTAAACAAAATTCACTTTGCAAATATAGTTCCTATGATATAAACAAGTTAATTCCTATGATATAATTCCTATGAGACAAGTGTGGTGGGCCCTTTCCACTCCTGGAGCAAGTTTAAATTAATTCAACGTTGTTAAGAAATAAGAAAAAACCATGATACTCATATAGTTTTAAATGATGAATCAACCTTATGTATTAATGGTTCAAAAAAAATACAACAAAGCTTCTAGAAGAAATGGAATTACATCACAATTCTCCTACTGTTGCTGCTCTTATTTCTACCCTCCTGCTCTCCTTCTCGGCGTGCATGTAGAGAATTATATTTTATAAGGTGTAGTTGATGGAAAAAAATAACAATCAAAACTTAAAAGAAACAAATACAATAACAAATAAATCATATGCAATCTTCTGGAGAGTCTTCAAATGGGCCACGTTTGGGTTCATCGTAATCATGGCATAGATGGAGGAACTAATTCCATTTTTTAGCACAAAGAAACTTATACAAACCGTGAATGTGGCCGAAATAGTCAAATCTGAATTTTGACCCCGATTTTGTACTTAACCTTGCAGTGGAATATTCCCTTGACCATAACTCCTTCATGGTAATGAATTTTGCCAAATGGTTTTTGGGTTACATGAATAAGGGTACTCTGAACAAAAACCACATGTGGTAATTTTACGGTTCTTCCCTATTTTATCACAAAATTTATATTTCCATCTACAAATATTCCGTACTCAACTTGTAGCAACTAGTTCAAATTGACTTGTGTAAAATTTCAGCAATGGAACCCTGTGACAAATGAACTTAAAAAACCGTCATTAGTAAATCATGGAAAAATAATCTCTATTTATAGAAAATATTAAGAAAACTAATTATACTTAACCACAAGGGGTAGGAGATGTAATGGAGAAAAATGATGGAATTATGATGTGAAATGAGTTTAAAGGTGTCGTAATTTAGTTTATGAATGGCAGTCATATATAGTGGGAAATTGGGCACATTTGAGGCCAAAAAAAAATTCATTTAAGCATGTAAACCATATAAAATACTAAATTTTTGTTTGAGAGGAGTACTCGAAGGTCCTACATTTCATGTCAATCTCGTAGGGTCCAAACCCTCTGCTTCCTCCAAAGCGAGCAGACTTGCAACACAGTTCAAAGAAACATATATATAGAAAGTAATTCAAGGTGCTTAAAAAATAAATATGTTAGATCATCAAGTATAAACATATAAACCATGAAATATTACATATGAATCATGAAACATGAGATCATAACATATCATAAATGAGAAAAGGATTCTTTATTGATATCAACAAATAGTAGTGGGGAGATAAAATATGATCTAACCATGATAGCAATGAAACATTCCTCTAGATCCATAGAGCCCAAGCCTCAAATATCACATCTTGAGCATGTGAAAAAGGATTCCATATAATGATGGATGAGAATATATGCAAGGAAAATAATGGTTTCCTATGAATTGGAGTGTAGGAGGCACAGGGAAAATCAGACCTAACCTGGGGACCAAAATGACTATAACGTTGATATCTTATCTCCTTCTTGTCATTAGGCCTTCCCATGAGGTTTATAAATACCACCATAAATCAGATGATTTAGTTAGGGCATGTACTCCTGTAGGAGCTCTTCTGGTGAAACCTATAAACCCTGACCAAAAGATAGTATTTTGTTTTATTTTTTCATATTTTTAAGAATATACATGGGTTTAGTGTTATGGTACCCATGTTTGTATGCTCTTTTGAAATGGTAGAGTCACATATGAAATTAAAAACATTTTTTTTTAATATAAGATCAAGTATGCATGGGAAAGGGCTTCCTAGGGCCATATAAGAGCATCAGAACTATGCGAATGTTGAGTGATTCTATAACATATGATCGTTAATATATGAGGTCAGAAGGGGTAAATTATGGGTGAAATGTATTAAGTATAAGGAGAGAGATCATTTGAGAACCTTAGAGGAGATCACCAGATTCCAGCTTACTGAATACCTATTGAAGGAGTTAGAAAGAAGACTCATGTTTGAGGCAAGCATACACATGCTCAAATATAGTAAAGCATGTTCACTGATCAAGTATAAAGTGGATTCAACATATATAGATACGTGTATAGAAAGAATTGAAGAATACATAGTGGATCATCTGATCATAACCACAAAGGAACACAAAGAAGTTGTCTCAATATCACATATAGAAGAAATTTGGATCAATAATACTCAAAGAATGTACAATCAATGATGTTTCATAAACGATCCTCATAAGTAACAAGTAATATATGTGGAATAGTGGTACTGCTTAAATTCAGGTGCCAACATATAATATGTTGTTGTGATGAACTGCAACGTATAAGGGTGGGTAGTATCACTGGAAGAAAAATATAGGAGCTATCGAGTGAACCAAGATGTTGACACAACAAGGTCTTCACCAACCATAGATGATACATTTATACACTATGGGAACAAATGAGCTAAAGTTGACCATGTGAGAAATCATTTGATTACCAGTCATTGATGTATATAGTTAACAAACATGAGACGACTCATCGATAATGATGATGAGTGTCAAGGTACCCTAGTACAATCTAAGAAGTGTGAATAAATGTTTTGAAATCGAACACTTTGGAAAATCTACCCATCAGGAGACATTTATGTATTCTCACTATCGATAGCAAAGGAGTATGTCGTTGATGACTGAAAACCATAAGGTACTAGAAAAGGACTCTAAATCTTGTTCCTGGAGAAATGAGTTGGATTCGATGGGAAAATATCTACTGGAAGGAATAAATTAAGGCATCCCACATCAACGAGTGTGAGTGTAACCCGCTGGCCAATAATTTGGAAGAACTTGGACGAAAAGAGATGAAAAAAACCTTCCAATGTACACAAGATGTGGCTAGCACATGAAAGAAACCCTTTGAACCAACTAATAATTAAAGCTAACATAGAGGTGAGGAATCCACCAATAGCATCAAATGGAAACCAAGGTATTGCACGAATCCCAATGTGTGATAATGTAAGCTGCCTTGGAACACAAGGGAAACCACTTAGACAAATACCCATGATATTGATCAATGTTGAGCACAATGTCACCTATCAATGAAGTAAATAGGGTCAGGGTGTAGCTCTAGGACTACTTAAGAGCAGGCCCTCCAGTAAGAAGTCAATTGAGACCTTCTTAACCAACACGAGTGAATGACCAAATGGATGATGTGATATTGAAGATAACTTGACAAATTGGGTATAACCGACTGAAAATGAGTCAAGAGACATCGCAGAATGGTCGACACAGGTTGAATTCCATTGAACAAAAGCATGACACAATGTGACTCTATGGAAACATAAAATAACTTTGTATAAGTTTGAAATTTAGGAGACATTATCAAACTCTCCATATGATTGGATGAAATAACCAACCAGAGGAGGACTAAATCAAGAACAAGGTTACAGATTTCCTAAAGTCAAACTAAGTCCCATCCCATATGAAGGAAATAATTATTTTAAGTGCTTTGTCCAAGGGAGACATAGCTGACTCTTGTTGCAAAAAAATATGAAATAAAATGTCTTGTTCTCACTCTTTTTGGAATATATATATATATAGATATATTGGCCTTTTCCATATTTAAAGCCTGGAAAGGAATAAAATAACTCCTATAGTATAGTGGAAAGAATGAGTGTTAAGGGAAGATGCACTAGTTCATGGGACTGGAACATTCCTATGCTTAATGGAACATGGTGTATACTAGTCATAAACACTCAAAGGAATGTTATTTCCATAGATAAAATGTGTCAAGTCAGAGAGGCTAATGAATGCATGGTTTTAACTTGCAGAAAGGTCATGTTCAAAAGTGGCTTATACATGAGCCCAAATGAAGTTGTCTTAAGGCTAAAAGGTACAAGTAGTCAATATGAAAATGCATTAGTTCAACTTAACACATGGGAGCCTCTAGGGTATAATGCCATAAAGATAATGAAGAAGAAGAAGAATTAGACTTCAACGCAAATTCATGGAAGGACTAAAGAGGACTCTCAATCCTACACAATTCTTGTAGCATGTGAAACATATGCTAGCGAGGATCTAACTAGGGATCCCATGGAAGGAGTGGCTCTACAACTATGTTATGAATTTATAAGATGGTGAGTGAGAGTGGTTTGAAAACTGCAACATAATGGGGCTGAACCTATGGAAAAATATCGTAGTATGAGGTCAAGATGCATAATGCAATGAAAAGTGATATGTCTTAACCTATATGCCAGTGACGAAAATTATAATTTCCATGATAGGTCTGTGATCATGGAGTCGAAGTGGAGAAAAAATATCACTAACTCTTCATCTACCTTAGAAAACAACCTTCCCCAACACTTCAAGCAAAAAGTTTAAAATTTCATGAAATTATAAAGTTAAAAATGATGAACTATATAAAAGTGGGTTTCTAAAATTTCATTATAAAAGGAATTTTCAACTCACCGAAATTCATTTTAGCTTTGCAAGTGTTGATAAGAGAGATATTTGGAGCAAACCTCGAAAACTAAATTCTATTAATATCTCCAATGAATTCATCCTCCACAGTTTCCACGTAACTCTAAATCCTAATCTTGTCCAGTTAATTGAAAATTTTCAAGAATTCTTTTGATTTTACTCAGATAATTTTATTTTTTAAATACCTCTCAATGTGTACATGAGTTGATACTTTGAAAATCACGTGTATAAATCCCTACATGTGAGTTTTAAAAGGGAAATTTGTGTGTATACGTGACTATCTCTTAAGAAATCTGCGTACGCGTAGAGAAAAATGAAAAACTTGAATTATAATGGATCAACTCTCTCAATTTTGTAGGATGTAAATAATTTGGAGAGAGAGGGAGCACAATGATTTTGACAATGGGGTTTTGAATGATCTCGAATCGTTGTATGCATTAAGAGGTTATGAATTGCTCAAGTTTTCTATGATGCCAAATATGAAAACACAAATTCGGCTACTAGAAATGCTTATTCATTACTGTGACCAAGAGCAGGAGTGTTTTATGATTGATCATATGCCCTTACAGATTGAGGTCGAGGATATCTACTTCATCACAATACTTTCCCAAAGAGGGGAAGCATTTAATCTAAGAGGGAGGGCCCGTGGAGGCCTTAATGTTTCAAATTACATAGGTTCATAATCGACATGAGAGACAGACAAGATTGGATCACATATTTCAATAAAAAATTTCATAAGTCTACTGATCAAAATAATCCTCTTCACTATTTTTAGAATAATAGATTCAACCTCATTACATCAGGCTTCTCGGCCTACTATGATCTTGGTAGTGGAGTGTTGTAATATTCCCAAATGGGAAAAGCAGCAATATAGCTCATAAAATGAAAGAATCAGTAAATATTTAACAAATGAAACCATGAGACCAATATGAAGCCATATTATTGATCACATATGCAGAAAATAAGTACAAAACAATGAGGCATAAGTCATAGAATGCAATCACACAAGCCTCCAATACATAAAAACTCTCAAAAGTGAGATGTTGCTGCTATAAACAATTCCGGAGAGGCTGCTACAATGTAGTCATACTAAGCATAAATACAACTGGAGATCATACAATAATATAAAAAAATATTGATATAGGCCAAAATAGATGCTACACATACATATCTGGGTACTAAATCAGCTTTCCAAGACAACCCAAGAGGGTTTCCGGAAAATGCACACAATGTGCCAATGTAAGCTATAGCCCTAGGGTTGAAGATCTGATGCAACAAAAGAAATGAGAAGATATGGTTGAAGCTGATGTATAAATCTACTGCTCTTCTCCAATAGATCCTCTGAATGAAATAATGGCTCCTCCACTGAAGAAATCACTTCCAAAAACAACCACTACAACTACACCTGCAACTCCTCCCTAAAATAATGCAAATCTGGACTGAAACTGCATTGTAGGGGATAAATACTCCTTGGCCTGATTCCAAATTGATTAATAAAGCCCAAGGGGCTTCTTTAAAGGCCTTCCAATGGATGGAAACCTTCCTCCACTGCAAAACTAGCTTTGAAGACACCCAATACAATTCTCCACTGCTGCACCCTGGAACACAGCACAATATTCTGCAGAAACTGCACTGATGAAGAAAGTTGTAGCTTGGCCTTAAGCCTGAGTGTGGAAATGAAGTGCAATACTCCTCCAGGAGGCCTCTCAAGATGGGATTCCTGCTCGGGAACACCCTGTTCTAAACAACACTACAAGCACAACTAAACAGTTGAAGAATGCAAATAGTCATGCAGACCATTAAAAAAATAATATCAAAACATATCTTCCTATGGCTGCCATCCTCTTCCTTATAAACAATGTGAGCCTTCTCACCTTGGGTCCCACTCATTATGGTTTCCACCATCATGCAATCAATCTCCCTCCAAAACAACGTTGTCCCACCATTAATGACACTCCTCCATAACAACGTTGTTTGATTTGGTCAAAGTTGACCTATTCAACATGCTCCATCTCCTATTCACACTCAACGTGCTTAATTTAGCTACTTAGATGGTCTCCTTTCACACTTGAAGTGTTTTTATTGTTTCTAAGGATATTTATGGGTGTCCCTACCCACTTATTCACCTACCTAGTGATAAAACAATCTATAATATTATGTTTTGCTAAAAGCTAAATTTTAGGAATATTACAAGTGTGTATGACCTATAGTCTATGATTGGTTCACATCGCTCTTGGTCAGCATGAAAAAAAAAATTGAAATTAGTGAGACAAGGTAATACAAACAATTTTTGCTATGGAATCATACTTTTCTCATTTTTCTTTGAGCAAGTCCCAACACTTTGACCCAGAATGCCTACAGCCATTAACAGTCTCATAGATCCTAGGATGGATAGATGGGAAGAATTGATCAAGTGACTTGGCGGAGGCGAAGTCACTCAAGAAGCTTTCGACGATGAGTTATTTCTCTAGTGGGAGAATTGAAATCATAGCCATAGATGATTACCCATATGCAATAATATATTATCGAGGGGACCAAGATCTAGCACTTCCTAAGGGGGCTGCATGGGGTGACATTGGTAAAAATTTTGAATTTTATCTTATTTATTTTTTTTGGATTTTTTTTAATATGATCTTAAGAATTTAAAAATATTTTTTCGTCAAAACAAAATATCACAATATCAAATGATCATTATTTAGATTTTGGACTAGTGATACATGAGGGTCTACCGAGGCGGAGGCGTCATGAAAGAGACACGGAGAGAGTGACAAGAGTGTCTGAGAGAGTCATGCAGTTCATAGGAACTTTGATAGTCTGACTCGCTAGGTTCCCATGTAAGAAATAGAGGATCTCCCTAAGGCCATTAAGGGATGAGTGTGAGGAGTACCACAAGAGTGGGTGTGGCTCTGATCTGAAAGGATTGTATTAGTTTGTTGTGCTTAGTGTATTTTTAGTGATAAAACATGTGCATACTTGTCTCCATAGTTTTCTTAAGCATTGAGAATTTTAACCATGAAATCTAAGTGATTTTAGTGAATTAGAAGCTTGAAATAAGAGAAAATAACACTGAACAACAGTGTATAATAGGGGAATAAAAACACACATAACATTTACATAGCAGGCATGATGAATCATTTCACCGCTCCTGGGCTACATCTGCTGGTCGAGCTCCCAATGGCATGTCCATATTTCATTATGCTCAAAATTTTGCAAATACATGTGTTTACAAGCCTCTAATGGTTTTTTTCTCTGCACCAATGGCTCTCGAATGCTCCAATTATTCTATAAAGACTCTTCATTCACTCCATTCGGGCAAAAATTGACCCTCCAAGTGATTTTCCCAGTAATTCCTAGAAAACCTCCACTAATTTTGGTGAACTGCACTTAACTACAGTTAAATTTGGCCAAACCCCATAAAAATAGAGGTGTGTTAACCTTCCCACCATCTTTAATTGTAACATTGAATGTTAAGGGTATGGGGTGGCTACATGCCAATCCCCAAACTCACGGTTTCATTTAATGCCGAGCAGAACTGTAGGCTAGAACTGTGGTAACGACATCGCAACTCGAGTTTAGGGCGGAGTCAACATAATTGTTGGTGTTTCCCCGCGCAGTGAGTTATCACATGTGACAGGGTTTTAAATGAAATAGTTGCAGAATTTTTGGAGTTATGAAGCTGTCGGATATTAACAATTGTTTTTGCGGTGAGTTTGCAAAGACATGTGACCACATCGTGGGGTCGTCGGCAGGTTGGGACCGCCAGCGGTCCCCAACCCCCGCTTATCGTTACAATAACATTCAAATATGACTGGTGCACTAATAAGGTTAAGACTCATGCATAGTGTAGGCAGTGTGGCAGGTGATTACTCCACAGGAGGTTGTGGGGTCTAGCCCGGTGGCCTCCACAAAATTTTATTACACCATCCAGGGGACACGTGGCGGCCTCATGTTTGGCCACATGTCACCTTTTCATTGGCTTAAAAAAAATAACGTACAACCGTCCAATGAATTAAATCACGTCACTTTTCATCCTCTGACTGGATTTGAGAAAATGAATATTCTTTGGAATATTCGTTTTTGCTAACTGTGCACCTTGCATGCTGACTGGGCATCCCAGTCAACCCTGTCACAAAATTTATCTATTTGGGAATTCAATCAAAGAACGATATCTACCTCATATGACATCAGATTTTCTAACGGTTCATGGCACCAAAATCAAGAAGATGAGATCTACGCAACCATCCTGGTTTCAACCCAATCTTGTAACTTTCAATTTTGAGCAAAATTTATGAACTCCTGATCACACCTCCCCATTAGGAAGCTTTTGGACCCCAAAAGACTTGATTACCTGTTCAGTAGATGAGGGTACAACTCCCTCACCTTTCCAACTTCCATCCACTTTGCCTTGCTTGGCTTACTACCTTTGAGCCCAACTTGAACATAGTCAGCACTTCCCCTCTTGGATGCTCTTGTCCTCCTGTCAAGAATTGTATCTTCCTTGAGCTCATCCAGAAATTTTGGTGAGAAATATTCAATAGAAGGTATTTGAACATCACTTCCTTGATCATCGACCAAAGGTGGCTCATACAAACATAATTTTTCAACATTAAAAACTGAATACATTTGCATATATGAAGGAAAGTTAAGTTGAAATGCATTGTTACCAACTTGCTTTATGATCTTGAATGGACCATAGCGAATGGGTTTGAGCTTTCTACCTTCTCCTTGCATCCTTTATTTGCTTATGTGCAACCATACCTCATCTCCTTTTTGAAACTTGTGATCAACTCTATGTTTGTCATGCCTCTCCTTGTATTTTCTTTGACTTTTCTCAAGCTGTTTTTGAACTTGTTGATGTATAATCTGAATTTTCTCAATGAAATTTCGAGCCTTGTCAATATCATTGTGCCCATCAATGGAAACATCCTTCTCAAAGATGAAGTTTAATGGTGATTTTGGAAAATACCCAAAGCATACTTCAAAAGGTGATGTATTTGTAGAAGAGTGCTTTGCCCAGCTGTAAGCGTGCTGAATGTAATGCAATTTCACATCCCACAACTTAGGATGTTTGCTGCAATACCCTCTCAATAGATGCATAACGGTTTTTTTCACCACCTTGTTTATCCATCAGTTTTCGGATGAAAAGCAGTACTCTTTTTCAAATTTGTGTCCATCATACTGCAAAGATTAGACCAAAAATTTCCAATGAACCTGGAATCCCTATCACTAATAATAGAAGTATGCAATCCATAATGAACCCATACACGTTGAAAATAAAGTTCATCAGTTTGTTCAGCAGTAATGGTTTTCTTACATGGCATAAGTATACACATTTTACTGAATCTATTCACAACTACATAAAGATAATCATGTTATTTTCTTGACATAGGTAGACCTCTAATAGAGTCCATGGAGACACTCTCCCATGGCCTTGATGGTACTGGTAGTGGTGTGTACAACCGAAGATTCCTATTGCTAGGCTTTCTTGTTGCACACATAGAACAATCTCTTATAATATACGACACACTATCTACCATGCCAGGCCAATATCAATACCTCTGTAGATGGGCCACTGTTTTTCTTACCCAAAAGTGTCCAGCAATAACATATGAATGAGCTTCTCTCATGACACTTAGCCTCTCTCGTTGTGGTATACAAAGTTTGCCCAAATGAAACAACAAATTTTTATGCATGTGATAATCATTTTCTTCAACTTGATTCCCTTCACTCAAACTAGCATACACACCTTGAAAATCAACATCATGTGCATAATGTTCTATGTAACTCTCATGTATAATAGCATAATTTTTGAGAAAAGTAGATGCACTAATAATCGATCTTGAAAGCATATCATAAAATTTATTGAAAATACCTTTCTTGTACCTTATAACCAAGTGAAACTGTTGAATATATCCCATCCACCTAAAATGTCGTGATTGCTGCAATTTTGTTTTCGGCTGCAAGTATTGTAATGGTTGGTGATCGATATGTATACTCGTCTCTTTACCCATCAAGTAGTTTTTCCACTTATTGAAAATTTGTACCAATGCATATAGCTCTTTTTCATGTGTAGGATAATTAGTTACAACACCATTGAGTTTTTTCAGAATGAAAAGCAACAGACTTACCGTGCTGCAAAAGAACTGTGCCCATGGCATAATCACTAGCATTAGTTTGTTTCACGAATGGATGTCTCAAATTTGGTAATGCAAGGACAAAAGCTGAAATGATATTGTATTTTAAAGCTTCTAAAGCCTTACTGTTTTTTTCCTCCCCATTGGAAGCCTTTCCTCACACTTGTCACTGCATGCATAGGATTTGTGATGGCTGAAAAGTTAGGAATAAACCTTCTCCAATACTAAGTTGCACCTAAGAAACTTCTTACCTCGGTCACTGTTTTGGGTGTGGGCCAATTCACAATGGCTTCCACTTTAGAGGGATAAATTCTCAACTCACCTCCTCCTACAATGTGTCCCAAATAAACAAAATAATTCTTTCCAAACTCACACTTTGACATCTTAAGAAACAATTTTTGTTTTCTCAAAACATCAAGCACTCTATTCACATGTAAGCCATGTTCTTCTCTTGTTTCTCTGAAAATAAATATGTCATATAAGTACACAATCAAAAATTCATCAAGGAATGGATGCAAAACACTATCCATAATGCGCATGAAATTTTCTGGTGCATTACACAAACCAAATGGCATAACCAACCACTCAAAGAATCCTTGTTTTGTTTTGAATGCAGTTTTCCATATATCACTTTCTGCAATTCTTACTTGATGATATCCACCTCGTAAATATAACTTAGTTAAAAAAATTTCTTCTTTCAGTTGATCAAGCAAATCATCTATCCTTGGGAGTGGGTATCGATTCTTTACCGTTATCTTGTTCAAATCTCTAAAGTCTACACACATTCGCCAAGTCCCATCTTTATGAATCAAGATAATGGGTGAACTGCATGGCGAAGTGCTTGGCCTTATGATTCTTTTTTCCAGCATCTCCTTGATTTTCCTCTTTATTTCAGCATTCTCCATTATCGAAATGCGATACATGTCGATGTTTGGAAGAGTACAATCTTGCTGCAACTGAATCTCATGTTGAATCTTCCTTTTTGGAGGCAATCATGTTGGCTCCTGAAACATCTCATGATGTGCATCAAATACGTCATATAAATATTATTTCAACTTAGGATAAAAACCCTCAAATGATTCAAGATTATCATCAACTTTAGGCTTAATCATTAGAAGAACAAAATTCTTACTTGAATTTACCAGCCTCTTTACTTGTCCAACATTTACAATAGCAATTTTTGTCTTCTTGCGATGTTCTCTAACAATGTACTCCTTTCAATCTTTGAATAAATGGTATTTTTTCTCATGGTGATGGAAGATCGCTTTCCCGTCATACAAGTAAGGACTCCCCAACACAACACCTGTTATGTCAAGTAGAACCACATCTTATTCAACTGTGTCAACAAAATGTGCAGTTATTGCAAACCACAATATAAACTTCTTGGAAACCTGTAAATTTGCATCCTTACAAATCCAACCAAGTGGATATGGTTTTGGATGTGGTATGGTCTCAAGATTAAGTTTCTTGACCAAGTCTTCAAAGATTAATTTTTCTTGTGACCCACTATCAAACAATGTGTCAATGTTAGTATGTTTGGATATGACCCTCACATGAAACAGTTCAATTCTCTCTTCTTCATTTGGAGCATGTATGTGACAGTTTGATGTACTAGTACTGGGTTTAGCTTCAATTTCTTGCCCCTTCATTTTCTTAAATCCCATGGCTATAATTTTAGATTCATCACCTGAATCCTCTCGTAAATCATGTTGAGTTGTAGCTGCAGTTTTCTGTTTCCCTTTTTTGTTTAAGTACTTGGGATTCTTTTCAGGATGTAGTTTCAAACAGTGATTTTCACTATGGCCTTCTTTTGAATAATTTTTAAAAACCACTTTTTCTCCCTCTTTATTAACAAATTCATTTTTCTTGCTTTTACCTTTTTAGGTCTTCTCTTTGTCTTTACCCTTAAAAGGTTTGTTCCTAGCCTATTCAAAAAAAAATTTCCCTCTAGCTTCTAGATGTGTGGCCTGAACACATACTCCATCTAGACTTGTCGGGTTAAACATGAGAATAATATGTTTTAGGTAGCTATGTAAGCCTCCTATGTACTTGAGAAAAGTATCTTGGCTCTGCAAATCTACCCCTAATAAGAAAGCTCTTCTCCTAAGTTCTTGGGTGCAATCTTGCACATTCTGTCCTTTCAATTGTCTACAGTTTTTCCAGTTCATTATGGATTTCTACATATGAGCTAATGGATAAATTTTTTGTTTTATTGTAGTAATGAAATCAGTCCATGATAGAATAATCTTACCATGCTTCTTGATCTCATCCTTTGTCTTTGCTTCCCACAAAACAAGTGCTGCACCTTCCATTCTCAATGAAGCTAATTGGATTTTGGTATCATCATCTTGAAGGTTCTGGATACTCAAATAGACCTCCAATTTCCTAATCCAACTATCAATATTTTCTGCATTGACTTCACCATTAAACATTGGCAATTCAAACTTAACATCAAGTTTTAAAAAAGGACTTTTACCAGTGTTCTTTGACTTGTGTGACAGATGTACTGAAAATGAAGTAGAGGATGATGATGATGAGGGTGAAGTTGGTGACTTTCCACTGCCTCCATTTCCTCCATTGCCCTTCTTTGACTTATCTTCATCATTGTGACCTCCTAATGATCCCTGTCCTTCCTTGTGAATTTTTGATCCTTCTCCTTCCAGTTTTTCATTCCTTTCTTGATAAAGGATTCTAACCATCTTAGTCAAGTCAAGAAATGCTTTCTTGAGCACTCTTTCTTCCTCTTTGGGATCCACTTCTTCATGGATTTCTTCTTCCTCTGGAGGCATGCTTAATGTTGCTTTTTCTTCCTTAAGAGGTGAACTATGTGGTGGAGATTGTGGAAATCTTAATATCCTTTGTCATGGCTCACTTTGAGACCCTCTTGCTTCCACCAATGTGCCTTCTCTTCTCTTGAGCTTGAGCCTAGTAAGCATGTGAAACTTGCAAATAGTTAAACAAATATTTTCACAAACAACACCAGAGAATAAAATCTAGTTCTAATACCAACCTGATCTGAATGGAATGTATTAGTTTGTTGTGCTAAGTTTCTATTTAGTGATAAAACATGTGCATACTTGTCTCCATAGTTTGCTTAAGTATTGAGGATTTTAACCATGAAATCTAAGTGATTTTAGTGAATTAAAAGCATGAAATAAGAGAAAATAACACTGAAAAGCAGTGTATAATAGAGAAATAAAAACACACATAACATTTACACAGAAGGAATGATGAAGTAGTTCACCCCTCTTGGGCTACATCTGCTAGTCCAACTCCCAATGGCATGCCCATCTTTCATTATGCTCAAAATTTTGCAAATACATGTGTTTACAGGCTTCTAATGGTTGTTTTTTCTACACCAATGGCTCTAGAATTATCCAATTAGTCTAGATAGACTCTTCATTCACTCCATTTGGGTGAAAATTGACCCTCCAAGTCATTTTCCCAATAATTCCTAAAATACCTCCACTAATTTTGGTGAACTCTACTTAACTGCAGTTAAATTTTGCCAAACCCCATAAAAATAGAGGCACGATAACCTTCCCGCCAGCTTTAACCGTAACATTGAATGTTAATGGTAGGGGGTGGCCACATGCCAACCCCCAAACTTGTGGCTACATTTAATGTTGAGCAGAACTGTAGGCTAGAACCGTGGTAATGGCATCGCAACTAGAGTTTAGGGCAGAGTCAACGTAACTGTCAGCGTTTCCCCGCGCACTGAGTTATCACATGTGACAGGGTTTTAAATGAAATGGTTGTGGATTTTTTAGAGTTATGAGGCCCTTGGATGCTAAATTTTGTTGTTGCAATGAGTTTGCAAAGACATGTGACCACATCGTGGGGCTGCCGGCAGGTTGGGACAGTCGGCAGTCCCCAAACCCCACTTATCATTACAATAACTTTCAAATATGACCAGCGCACTGATAAGGTTAAGATCTCATGCATAGTGTAGGCGGCGTGGCGGGTGGTTGCTCCATGGGAGGTTGCGGGGTCGAGCCCGACGACCTCCATAAAATTTTATTACACCATCCAGGGGACACCAGGCGGCCTCAAGATTGGCCACATGTCAATGTTCCATTAGTTTAAAAAAATAACGTACAACCATCCAACGAATGAAATCATGCCACTTGTATTCCTCTGATTGGCTCTGAGAAAAGGAATATTCTTCAGAATATTCCTTTTTGTTGACTGTGCACCCTGCATGTTGACTAGGCATCCCAGTCAACCCTGTCGTAAAATTTAGTTGTTTGGAAATTTTATTAGAACGCGATATCTCCCTCATACGACATCGTTTTTTTAAAACGTTTGCGGCGGCAAAATTAGAAAGAAGACATCTGCGCAACCATACTAGTTTCAACCCAATCATGTAACTTTCAATTTTGAGAAAAAATTATGAACTCTTGATTAGGATCTTCCGATGAGTGGTTAATGCCATTATATTTTTCTGCGATGCTCATCTAGGGCAGGAACCACAAATTTAGAATAGATGACCGATCTTTTTGAGATATGGAAATGATCGGGTTTAAGCCCTAATTGTCTAGGAAATTTTTCTACATTTTGTAATAGTTTGGACATATTATTACTATCTATATATATATATTTCGATATGGTTTGATCATATATACAGATGATATTATGATATTTTGATTTTTAATGTGATGAATGATTACTATGCCAATCTAGTGCTTGATTATCTATATAATCAGCAAGTGAATTTTCTGATCATGGAATATGAATGAAAGTAATAAAATTAAATGATATTTGTAATAATATCACTCTCATAAATTGGCAATGTAATAAATTATCCCTCACACGATAAATGTTATTCAATTGAGACACAACTAGCTTTGAATCCAAAATAAAATACTAATGATTTGATGCCAAGAGATATTTCCTCAGATAGTAAATTAATGACAACACTGTATTCAACCATATTGTTGGAATTGGGACTGATACATATGTATCTTGAGACTAAAAATTGACCAAATGGATATTATATTACCAAAGCGAAAGACGCTAGGTTTTGAGTATGGCTATTAGCACCATCGGTGAATCCTAAATATAGAAGATCACCAATCGAAGCCTGCCACAATAGATACAAAATACCAACATCGCCATGAGAACCATCGAAAAAAACAAAATCTATGTACAATATTTACAAAATAAATAAAATCCTAGGCAACTACGTAGGCATACTCCTTCTTAAGACAGAGCCCATTTTAGGGCTCCGACATCTCGTTACCTTCAAATTCAACCAACTCATAAGAACCATTTTTCAAGAAATTATTCACAATAAAATGAATATACCACATGGGTTTGAACTTAACTTCCCCCAAGGTGTCATTATATTGGTCATAGACCAGGACAAGTCCGCCTTCAGAGAAAACCCTACGACGTACTACCTTGTCATATTGGGCTTTTACTCTCTTTTTATGAGCTTCATTCATTGTGGATGCATCTAAACATTGCTCATCCAAGTGTTCCAAATGAATAAGGCGTTCTTCAATACTGGAGGTGTTCATAAGAATTTTTAATACTGATTTGAGAGATGGAATCTCACATTCCATAGGGAAGATTGATTGCAAACCATAAACTAGATGAAAAGGAGTAAAAATCGTAGTGGTCTTGACAAACATCTTGTATGCCCAAAGCGCAAGATATAGCATGATGTGCCAATTGGACTTAGCTTTATTGATTTTACTTTGGAGGATAGTTTTGAGGGATTTGTATATGACCTCTAACTGAACATTATCTTGACGGTAATATAAATAATATTTCTCCTTCTAAAATCCCAATTTCAAATCCAACTCAGACATCATCTTATTCTAGAAATGACTACCATGATAAGTGAAAATATCTCTTGGAATACTGAAGCATGAAATGATTTGGTTGAAAAATAAAAGAGTTGATGTCTCAACAACATTATTGAAAGTAGGAATAGATTCAAGCCACTTATTAAAGTAGCCTATGGTTGTGATAATGTACTTGTGACCCTTAGGCAAAGCCATATTACAAGTAGTAAAATCAATACCCCACTTAGTGAATGGACCAACAGTGATGATAGGGAAGAGAGGATCTAGATGGGCATGCATTTTCCAAGTATACAATTGATAAGGATGGAACTTATTGATTGCATCAATGCAATATTTTAAAATTCAGGGCCAAACATAGCCTGCACGCAAGATTTTTTGGCGTTAGCAAACCCAGGTAGATGACCTTCATAAGCTCCACCCTGGCTGTCATTCAAAACATACCCAATTTTTTCGAAGGTTAAAAAATGCCTTACGCTTGAGTCAATCTCACAACGATATAATGTATCATCAATAATAAGATAATTTTTAGGTAGGTGACACAATTTCCTACGTTCCTCCATAGAAAAAGTTGGAGGAAATTTCGAAGTCTGGAGATATACTATAATGTCTCCATACCAAGGATATTATGAAGAGAAGAGGAAGAGATGTTCATCAGGGAATGATTGTTCATAAATATCATTCTCTTCACAAGGAAAATCTGAAATCAATCTCGCAAATACTAGAGATTTTTTGGACTTGGCTGACATAAATTCGATATAAAATTCTTGTAAAATGACAATACATTTATTATATTTCCCCCACACTCACTCGCCTATTAAGAAAAAATTGAAATGGGTTGACGTCAGCAAATACAAAAGTTTTTCTAAGCAGAATATAATGACGGAACCATTGGACAACATGAATAATTTCAAAAGCTAATTTCTCCATAGGAGAATACCTAAGTTCAAGACTGACTAAGCCTCGACTCAGATAATAAATCAAACTCTCTCTAATAGCATGGTCTTCCTAAATAAGAACCATAGTGATGGTTGATTCTGCTACTAAACGATACAACAGGAAATCCCTACTATAATCAGACGGACTCAAAAGAGAAGCAGAGGTCAATGCCATTTTCAAAGCATCAAATGACTGCTGAGAAAAATCATCCCAAACAAATGGAACTCCTTTCTTCAGTAGACACATAAATCCTTTTGTAATCTCAGTGTAATTTACGATAAATATCCTTAAAATTTGGCTTTACCTTGAAGACTTTGAAGTTGATATTTTGTCGATAGGGGAGGCAATTGAAGTATTGCCTCAACCTTGAAGGGATCAACATGAATACCTTCATTGGACATGATAAATCCCAATAATCAACCATATGTAACTGCAAAAACACATTTATTAAGGTTCATTTAGATCTTATAGTGACAACATATTTCAAAAACTAAATGAAAGAAGCTAAATCATTCAAATATGCTTCAATTATTTGCTTGATGTCATTGAAATCATAGGACATGGCCCGCTGAAAAGTAGCTCAAAAATTTTTGAGGCCAAAAGGAATTTTCCTATATGAAATTGTACCCCAAGAGAAAATAAACATTGTCTTGTGTTGATCTTCAAGGCATATAGTTATTTGATTGTATCCAGAGAATTATTCCATAAAGAAAATTATTTCATTTCATAATACTCGTCAATGATCTGATCAATAAATGGAGTGGGGAAATTATCTTTAAGATAAGGCTTATTTAAATCCCTAAGTTTGATGCATACCCATATCGTTCCTTTCTTCTTATCAATAGGGATTGGGTTCGAGACACATTTAGTCAAAGGAATGGGGTATATGAAACCCGTCTTAAGCAACTTTTCTACCTCAACTTTAATAGCTTAAAATTTCTTGGGATTAACTAGTCGAATCTTTTTCTATATAGACATAGCATTTTCATGTGTCTTGATATTATGTTGAACTATCGAAGGATCGATTCCAGGAATTTCTTCATAAGACTAAGAAAATACATCTCAAAACTCCTTAAATAGATCAGTATAAATTTCAATTTCTTTAGGGGAACATTAAGCTCCAATGAATACATTCTCAATGATATTGGGATTATTGGAAATGCTCACTGGAATGTTTTCTAATATATTATAAATATTACCTTCTACAAAAATATGTGATGGGGACAAATGGTTTATAATTTTATGAACACTTCCATTCGGAGAAGAGCTATACAAATTTTATTCAACTTCATGCAAATCAGGGAGAAAATATAACCGATGATGAAATCATCCCATGATATTTCTGCACCAGTAATATCTTCTAAAATTGCCTCTTCGAATGGTAATACAATGTCAAGGAAATCCATAATTGAAGTAGAATCGACAGTTTAGACCGAGGCCACATCAACATCCATATCCTATTATGGGGGAGGAATTGGGTCAGAATATATAGAATTCACAATAGATTGGTATTTGATTTCCACTGTAGATATATGATATTTCATTCCACCTACTTTCCCTTCTTGCAATGTGGCACTAGGAGGGGGCACGACCCAAGGATTAGAAAAAGAATGAGTTTTGAAATAACCTTTTCTAGGAGTGATCCAGGAAGATGAAATGGAATTGATATGAGCAACATGATCTGGAAGATAAAAAGTACCCATCAAAGAAGAATAAAACTCCCAAATTATTGACAGGTTGCTTGGTATTATTCACCAAGGGGATGGTAGAGTAAGAGGATGCATTGGGATCGTTAGGAGAATAAGCCATTTGATCAATTGTAACAATTCTCCCTTCATGTAAGAAACATAGGATGCATAATAACGATGAAAGAATGGAATCAATTTTATATCCCAAATTCAACCTAATAAAATATTATAGTCAAGATTGGCATCAACTATCTCTACCTCAACATTGACAACCTTGCCCCCGACACAAAGGAGAAAGGGTGGAAGAATTCCATGCCACCTGTGAGAATGACCTTTGAATTCAATAAGGATAGTAGGAGAGGGAACAACTTCTGGTGACCCGATAACTTTCCAACATGACATCGACATGACACTTATGGAAGTCCCTTCATCAACTATAGTTCAAAAGATAATATTCTTCCGATATGTAGATTTAATCTGGAAATCCTTGTGATGAGGGAGTCTCTTCTTAACACTTGACATATCAAATGTAATCACGAGATATTTTTTTGGATCTACTGCTCTGATTGCAATGATAAACACACTCCTTTGTTTAGGACATGATTTAAGCACCTCTAACACATACATCTAATAGAGGGGCTCTCAGCCAGATCCTCAACAATATAATAGTTCTGAGAAGTCGTAGCATTGGGATTACAAGTTGAATGTTTTGTAGACCCTTTCTACATCCGAGGTAGGCTCAACTGCAGGCCTTTCAATATGGAGAGGCTCTAAAATATTAGAGGCAACCTTAGCCTTAAAAGGTGCTGGATCTCTTTATTCATATGATATCGTTGCAACATTGACATGATAATTCACCAATGGATTCCCCGTCGTAGTTTCCCCCTGTGGGGGTTCCACTACTAGAACTAGTGCCAGTAAGCATCTACTTCCCTTGGGGAAAAGGGTTAGTCAACACATCTGAGGAACTAGAAGAATCCCGTTGAGAATCCTAAATCTTAGGGAAAACATGGGTAAGATTATCCCCATTGCATAACTTGCATGGGAATTTAACTTCTTCTTCTTCTTCTTCTTCTTTTTTTTTTTTTTTTTTTCTTTCTAATTCCATGTTTCCCTCTCCAGTATCATTACTGGGTTTGTTTTCATTTCCATTGCTAGCCTTATCTTTCTTCTAACCACATCCTTTATTATTCCCATCGGATTTCTGATTTCCTTTGGGATTTGAAGACTCAACAACATTGACTGTTAAAGGTTGAGAAGGAATAGACACTGACAATGTAGCATGTTCTGGAGAGGTAGATTGTAAATACATATGTTTTAATTGATTCAACAGGTTAGTCGTACTGTTATCGATTGACCATACAATTCCGTCGACATGGGGGCTTGGTTTAGTTTTGGCTAGATCGATCTTTGATTGAGGAGAATCAAGAAAAATATTGTAAATGGCTCAAAGCTTGAATAGCTGAGTTCTAACTGCTAGGCTCTAAACATGTCATGTTCTTTCATTAATACTCTAGAAAGTGACACATCCTTAGAAATCTTCAGCGACAAATATTTCAGAAACCATTCAATAAGGAACTCATCATGGATATATTCATTGATTAGCCTCTTTCTTTTTTTCCACTCTTGGATGTGATAGGAAATGTGAGTAGCCTTATCCTATTGAAAATTGGTCAGAAGATCATTCCCAACATCATAACGGACAGGGAACTAAAAATGGTTTAGAAAAATTGTAACTAATTCGACAAACATGGAAAATGTACTTCCCTTAAGATCAATATATCATTTTGTCACGTTTATAGTTACAGTGCATTGGAATAGTCTCAAATTGATCAAATCATCGATAAAGGAGTTTGATGAGCACCATAAATGAGACGTGCTTATATGATCTATCGAATCATCTCCATATTCCCTTTAAATTTTGGGATATCATATGGAAGTTTAGTGGGGACTAGAGGCCAAACCTCATTGTAGAAAATCAGATCATTCGTCAATTTTGAAAGATCTGGTGAATTCAAAGTTTCCAAGAATGGCAAGCGTGGAGGAACAAGATAATTCCGCCCTTCAAGCATATAATTCCCGACATTCCAGAAAGAGTATGATGAATTTAAGAGGAACTAGGCTACCATAGGTTACTTTTAAAAGGATCTAAACCATCAGGATGACCTTATGGTCTAGAGGTAATTAGAGGGTATCCACCCCCTGCTACAGGATGACTGGTCATAGGAAAATTTCCTCCCATCGGAACATGATATGAAGGAGAAAGCCCTTGATAAGGATTCCATTCACTAGCTAAATTGTGAGGTACCAATAGTAGGGAAGGACATACTCGCCTATTGACCAAATAGATGGGAAAATTTCCCAGCCCAAAAACCACTGAAAGAAGGATTTTCACATCCCTGTTCCCTTGAAAAGGATTAACATTTTGATTTTGACCAAAAAATGGTATTGATCCTAAGATCAAAGATGAATTGGAAGGAGGAATATGTCCACTTCCAAAAGCAAAACCTTGAAAAGATGTTGAACCACTTGTAATTGGAGTCATGGATGTGGAAACAATAGAAGGAAAGGTTGAGGGAACTGAAGAAATCCCATTGGATGGCATCTTGAAAGGATAAGCACCAATGAAAGGGGCAAAAGGTTGGGTGCCCGCAATCGAACCTGGAATGGAGGTAGATCCAAAAACTATTTTTTTAGGTGTACCAGTATAGATAGGAATAATAACCCCTCCCACAACTATAAGAGGATTCTTCACACCAGAAGTATTAGTAGCCACACTTGCGCCATTAACATTTCCCATTGGAAAAAAAGAAGGAGAGTGAATAGGGCTAGCCAGTCTGTGATTTTAGGTACCCGTGTATTATACGACGTAAGGAATATTAGAAGGAAGGGGTTCTGAAGGAGTCATAATAGACTCAGTGACGTCTTAAATTTAAACTTCATCTTCTAATTGTAAGAGTACCCTATCAAGGACCATAACATTTTTGTCTAAATTCTAGACTAGACTAGGTCCACCCTGTGAAATGAGAGCCCTTGGAGAAGGATATGTATTCGATGTTTTAGATAATACTGGTTCAAAAACACTAACAGAATTTCTGACAGGAAAATTCCCATGAAGCCTCTTAGATCGACGAACTGGTCGATCAACCACTTTTAAATATTAAGAGAAATTTAAAGACTAAAAAAATACCCATGTCAAGCTAGGAACACAAAGCACTCACTAAAAATATCCTAAAGATAAAACCAAGCAAGAAACTTGTAGGTATTTTTGATCTGACTAATTAAGACTGGAAACCAAAATAAAATAAAGATAAGATAAGTACCTACCGAAGCTAGTTTTGGATAATTACGGCCCAATCCTACCAGTGAATGTATTAGAAACAATTACGCTGACCTCCAGACAATATCCTTTTCTGGTGAAATTGCATGAGCTTCTAAAGGGCACCCTCCAGAAATACTATGAAAGTGATGCCATGTCTGTCTCAGGTACAACGAGAATTCCCCCGCCCCGACCTGCAGTCACCTGTGTGGTCCCTAGGATAGGAAAATAAGGTCACTAGCTCATAATGAGAGGTCTGGCGGAAAAATTGTGGGTGTGTGATCGAACATATAGGAGAGGGGGTATCTCTCTTTTATTATCTTCACACGTCCTCGTGCTTGACTCCTGCGTTAGAGGAGATTTCCTAGACAAGCGAACAATAATGGATTTTCACTCTTTAATCAACTTCTATACTTTCAATTTTGAGTGGCCTTGGAGATTTTACTCTCCAGACGCCTATTCCAAGGCCCTAAATTCCCTAGAATAATTGATGTATCTATGAAAAAAATAAAATCTAGTTCATTTTAGATTAAGTGCTTGAATTTTTGTTTTTTAGGTCAAGGGTAGCGGAAGTGCAATTTGTGATCTTCTCATGAAAAAAAATCAATAGAAAACAAGGCTACATGCAAATTAAAATTCCTTTTATTCAATGAAAAGTGATTTCTAGAGGGTTCAACGAGAGATCTAACAAATAAAAACTCTTTTATTTTTCCTTTTAATGCACTCACACATTCAAGAACTATAAAAAAGAGACTAAAATTCCTAAAATTCAAACTACCTTAATGGATACCATGTAATATTCCTAAATTAGCATGCAACTAATAGGACTATTAATTTTTGCTTTTGACACCTAGTAGATGAATAAATGGGTAAGGAGGCCCATACATTTCTAAAATAGGAATAAAATCCCTCATGATGTGAAAAGGGATCATAATAATAGATGGATCTTACACCCTCATGTGTGAACATGTGCAAATACATGTGGACAAGGTCAAGTTTGACCTAGTTAATAGCATTGGAATGAATGGTGGAGATCATCAATAGAGACAGCGCAGTGATAGTAGGAGGAAGATTCCTTGGTGAAGGAAACCCTAATGAGTGGGACCCAAGGTAATAAGGCTCACGCTTTTTTATAAGGAGAGCAAGGTAGCCATAGTGAGGCATGTTATTGATTATTGATTTTATGGTTTGCATGACTATTGTGCATTCTTCAACTGTTTAGTTGAGATAGTTGTGCTCCTTACCACAAGGTATTCCTGTTTGGGAATTACATCTCCTTTCTTGAGAGGCCTCTTGGGGGAGATTTTCCCTTCATTTCTCCACATTCAGGCTTGAGGCCAAGCTACCTCCTTCAGCTACAGCGCAGTTTCTGTTTAGATCTAGGTTGCGCTACAAGGTGTTGCAGTGGAGGGTTGATAAGACCACTTCCAGAGCTAGTTTTTCAGAGGAGGAAGCATTCTTCCCTTTGGAAAATTAGTGAGGAATATTTTGGAGTATATTTCACATCTTGGCACTTGGCGAACATATTTCCCATCACCTACAACACAATATCTCTCCTTGACTGTGTTATTTCAGTGAGCATTTTCAATGAGGGGTTTCATTGCTTGATTGGAGGGTGAGATCTTCAGTGATTGGATCAACCTTTCACTTGAAGGATATTTTGGAGGAGCTATATTCATCACATTTATCATCTTCAGCCATCTCTATCCAGATATCGATTTGTAGCTGCTATTCATCCCTAGGGGTGCATTCCGACATTTTTCACTTTTTGCATATTTCAGGAAATCCTTCCCGGGTTGTCTTGAAATTTTGATTGGGAGTTTAGATATTCACTCCTGGAATTGTATGAGCCATATATTTTTAGATCTGTGTATTGACACTCCAGTAACAGTTCTACTTAATAAAACTATACTTTCATAACCTTGGCCATTATTTGTGTAGCAGTGTTCTTCATATTTCATGTGCATGTTCTCTTGAGGCTTGTGTTTCCTAAATTGAGTGATTATTTCCTCAAGATATTGTATACATTTTCTTCTATAACATTAATATGATGGCTATATGTTCTTCTCACATTTTATGAGTTGATTTATCACTGATATTTCCAGTTTTATGTCTTGTATTGCTGCTATTCCCATTTTGGAATATTATATACTAGAATGCGAAAATCAAAGATTCTATGGAATTATCTAAACAAACAAATGTGCTCTTTCAAAAACAAACTAAAATTTTAAAATTTAAGAGAAGCAAATACCAAAGAGAAAACCTCTCCAAGCAAAGAAAATTTCAACCTAAAAAAAATATTCACACACTTGTTAAAAAATAAAAATGGTCAAAAAGCCAAAAACCAAAGAAAATAAAGGAAAAAAAAAATATTTTTTTTATTTTTCTTTTTAAGGACTTATGAAAAAAATTTCAGAAAGGAGAAGCAACCATTCATTCAAAATCAAAATCAAGAAGAGAGACTCAAACCCCACTAGTCATAAATAATCATAAAGATCACAAGGTTAATGTGAATGAGAGACCAAAATAACTTAAACCACTTGATCTAAAAGGCACATAAAATATTTTGGAGAAAATAAATATTTAAGAGAACTAAAATATTTCACCAAATCAAAATTTCAAAGACCCTTCTCAAACAAACAAAAAGAAGCAAAATGAGCCAATTTCAAGGGTGCAAAGCGAAGTAATGAAAATATCGGGTTATAAATAAGGTGAATACCAACCAAATATCCTAAAAGCACATAAAACACAAACACCTTTTAAATAAGGCATGAAACCAAAACTTCAATAGAAAAAAATTTGAGAATCACAAACCCTAGGTTGACACAATCATTTTTCAAAAAGAGACGGAAAAACCAACAATAACAAGAAACAAGACCATTCCAGACTATAAATGACTTCAAGAAACTAGTAGAAACAAGGCCAAACCCCTGACAAAAGCCAGAATTGGAAAAAATCAAATTTTCCTATATGTATGTGATTATGTAACAACAAACCCACATATATATGCCACTATATTTGAAGAAACGAGCATATACATAGGATTATTTGGCGGAAATCGCATATATATTCTTTTGTATACAATAAAAAGCATGTGTAAATGGAAAAGTAAGGAAACAATAAAAACAAATACCTAATCCAGAAGATGAGGTTCATTGACCAAACTGCAAATGAGTCAACAAGACTAGAAAAATGAAGAAACAAAATGGAAAAAGAGAGATCAATGGAAAAACAATCCTTCTAGTAAATAATTGATTATATTCCCTAGTGGAGTCACCAGTTCTGTTGGTGGGAAAAACTTCCCTAAGGTAAGCATTGAGAACCTCAACAGAGTGAAAGAAAATAATCAACAAGAAGAATTTGTTCAAGCATGAAAACCATATAAACTACTAAAGTTGGTTTTGATAGGAATACTTGAATGTCCTATGTTTGATGTCGATCCTTTAGGGTCCAAACCCTCTGCTTCCTCGAAAAGGAAGTTTCCTACAACATAGTTCAAAGAAACATATACATAACAAGTACTTCAAGGTGCATACATAATAAAAATGTTATATCATCAAGTATAAGGATATAAACCATAACATATTACATATGAATCATGAAACATGAGATCATAACATATCAAAAATGAGACAGAGCTTATTTACTAATATCAACAAATAGTGGTGGAGAGATACAACCTGATCCAACCACGGCAACAAGGAAACCTTCTTCCAGATCCGTCTAGCCGAAACCTCAAAGATCACCTCTCGAGCATGTTCGAAAGGATTCCATATAATGATGGATGATAATCTATGCAAGGAAATAAGGGTTTCCTATGATTGGGAGTGCAAGAAGCACAAGGAAAATCAGACTTGATTTGGGGACCGAAATGACTATAATGTCGATATCCTATCTCCTTCTTATCATTAGGTCTTCCCATGAGGTGTATAAATTCCACCAGAAATCGATGGATTTAGTTAGGCCATAGGCTCCTGTAGGTGGGATTCTGGTGAAAATTGTAAACCTCACCCAAAAAGTAGGATTTTGTTTTATTTTTTCATATTTTTAAGAATATACGCAGGTTCAGTGTTATGGTACCTGTGTGTGTATGCACTTTTGAAAAGGAATAGAAATATATATTTTTAATATAAGATAAAGTGTGCATGGGAAAGGGCTACCCAAAGCCATTCAAGAGCATCAAAACTACAAGAGTGTTGAAGGATGATATAATTACAAGAACATCAACTCGTACATAAATAAGGTCATGATAGCCATAACAGTAACTAGCTAACATGCTTACATGATAAACTAATAAAAAACCGACATGTATGCATAAAAATCACATCAACACAACTAAGTCCAGATTAGTATGACACAACATCACAAGTATATCAACTCATACATGAATATCATAACCATAGCCATCTGCATAGGCCAATCTAGATTAGTATGATACATAATAATATCAAGAACTTGACTTCAATGAAGATAATAATCATGCAAATAATAACAAGATACTACCATGCATGAATATTTGACATGTGTGCATATGACCACATTGGTCAACTAGTGTCTATCATGCATGTACCCAACAACAATAGAATGACAGACATGCATATAACCATGATGCACATAACATCCATTAACCATCATACATGCATGCCAAAATATAATATATGTATGATGATCTTCTTTTACCCCGAAGTCTAATGCTACAACCTCGCTCAGGTACCACCCTGTAACCACCCCACCCCAGAATTAATCAATTTCACAAGCTCACCGGGGTAAAAATGAGACGAGTGTCACTTTGACATCATCCAACCTCCAATTTCAAGTTATGGAAGTGGGTCAACGTACCGACAACTTACATACATCTCATAGGGACTACACATCACTCAGGAGTTGTACAACCACATCTGTGATCAATCCCTGTGTTGGAACCCTTTTTCTTTGATGTAGCACCCCAACCACATGCAAAACAAGGAAATAGTATGGCTATAGGCCTTTAACTACATGCATAGGCCCGATTCCATGTGGTTATGGCCTAAATCCTTCACAACTGTGCCAATGATTATGGGATTTCTCCTACCTTTTTAGGCCAACTTCGAGACCACTGCCCATAATTTCCTGTAAATTTCCTTAATCATAATTTAAATAGTGAAAATGCCTAGCATTCAAACTTGAATCAAGAAATTGACCTAGGCTACATAATCCAGAACAAATATTTATTCAAACATATGGAAAAGATAGCGTGACAGGTCATGAATGCATATCTAATCATATACTAATAGTCTTCATATGAGAATAATCAAGAAGGCTCTAAAGCCTCTCTAGCTAGCTTGAATAACACTTGTCAATCCATACATTTATCAAATAATCAATAACTTATCAAAACATGACACGAGCCATAGATAGATTACATCATATAGCTAGAAAATAACCAACATATAAACCATGGAAACTCAACCATAATATCACCAACATAATCACTATAAGTATTAATAAATCATAGTAGTAAGATTACTCTTATTAATATACGAAAATACCAACCAATTAAGGGACTTCCACGTACCACTCGACCATAGATTAGGCTGAACCAAATCTCTCTTTCATCCAATCACTCCCATGCCATATTCCAAGCATGAACGTGGGATCTCATGGATTAGACCAAAATAAAACCAACCTAGTGGCTTCCAAAGGCCAAACCACATCAACCCTCAACCACGGTGAATCCACCTCTATGATATCAAAATCATGAACATCAACTAGCTCAGTCTCTACCCAAGTTGTATAGGGCTCCAAGAACTAGTAATTCAACCTGCAACCTTCTAGGGCTCCAGAGCGCTCGTTCCGACCATGGCTCTAGGGACTAGTAACTCAAGCCATTAAGGGCTCCAGAGTGTTTGTCCCTACCAATGTCTCTAGGAAATACTAACTCAACCCAATCTATTCCAGGGCTTCCAAAGAATTTGTTACAACCCACTTCCATAAGGAACCTAAGCACTAATCAAAAAACACAAGTGGAAAAACCCATAACACCGTGGCTATCCATGAAATGGTAAGACAAGGCTAACACCAATTTCAATCCAGGAAAATATCCATGGCAGTGACATCACATAACCAAAAAATCACATGCATATACCATGCATCCAAAAATTGACAAGAGAATCACACATGAAACCTTTTACCTACAAAGAAATCTAGTTTTACTTACTGATCCAACTCTCTCCTTGTGCTTCATTGCTTTCCTTTAACTTATTTCTCCAAATCCAAAAGGTATTCCAAAGTGATTAAATAATACTCTAATTGTGAAAGAGTATGAGAGAATGAGAGAATGAAATGAGAGAGCTAAAACTAAAATGAATAAATCTAAAACTGAAAAAGCATTCTCAACTGATTCTTTGATGCCTTTTATCGTTGATGCCTTTATTTTTTTAATTTCCCTGCATTTTTCGTCTAATTTCCTTAGCATGAAAATTTGTTTCTCTTCACCTTCCTTTTCTCATATTTTCCTTTATTTCCATAATTAAATGCCAATTATTGCCTCTTTCCTTTTCCAATTTCCATAGCCATATATAAACCGAAAGTGATGCAAACTAGGATGATTTTCCCACCATTCATATTGGAATATGTGCCCCATGACCTTCGTCTTATTTTATTTACATGGAAAATCAACCAGGGGCTATTACAAAGATCTCCCAGAGATATTTTCTCTTGTATCTTCTATATCACCTTTACACAAAGAAATAAACCAATCTGACCTTCCTACAAAGAGATATTAGCACAACGTAATACATCAATCATATAACATATCAAAGAAAAACAAGAGATGAATATGGGTAAAATATTCATTATTTTTGCTATTTTATTGAATTGGAGTACATCGGCGAGTCCTCTAAAACTTTTTCCTTGATCTTCTTGATAACCTCTATGCTCATTGGTGTGGATGCACAAGTTTATTGTGGTCATAAATTTGATAGAATTATGAAATAAGTTCCTTTCTTCTCCTCATAACTAGTGAACAACTCCATTTATATAAATTTTCTCATGATTGGATTTCATTTCACCTAGACACTTTCTTAACTATACCAAGGTGATGATTAAGATAGACCAAATCAATCATTATTTTAATGAACAATGATTATTTTAACCAATATTGTTAAATTGAGCTAAATCTAAGCTTATAAAATTGATATTTCACACCATTTTGCAACTATACTACAGGGATTTCATTGATGGATTATTGTTTTAGTCCCCCCAACTAGGTAGGAGCATTGATCCCTCAAAACACCTATTTTTTGATGTGTCACCAATAAAAAATTGATGCTATGACTTGGAAAAAGATATTCTTATCTTCTTGACCCTAGGGGGTGGATTTTTGAGCTATATCATATTACCCGTAATGTATGAGGTTAGAAGAGAATCTAATGGCTGAAATACATTACAATAAGTAAGCTAGTGGGTGAGGTAGGAAGAGATCGTAGATAAGAGACCTATAGAAACTCAAAAATATAGTCAAATACATAAAGGAGTACATCCCTGAGATATGCATATCCATAATTCACACTGAGAGAATATAAAATAGATGCCCACACAACATACAGTGGACTAATGCCATCAAGGAATAGTCATGATACAATGTATACCTTTGTCAAAACAACTATTAGTAGGGATTGAAATTTATGTAAGTGCCCCCAATGATGGCCCTAAAAGTACATAATATATTCTACAATCATAACCTGGGTGAGAAAATGATCGTGACTGAAGTGGCCCAATTCCCTAAGGTCTTCGACACATCTTGATGGTACGACTATACTACATGTGAATGAATGAGTTGATATTGAGAATGCAGGGAGACCGTTTGATTACCAGGAATTTATATATCCAATTAACATTTGTGCAGGATGCCATCGATAATGAAAATGGATCCCAAGGTACCTACAACAATCTATAGAGTGAAAATAAATGAGCCAAAGTCAAGCACGTTGTAGAATCGGTCAACATGTTCCAATGACGAAAACCCGATGCAAACCAGAAGGAAACTTGCCACTGATGGCTACAAGCTCCAAGGTATTAGATTATTTCTAGATATGCATATTGGATAGGGTGTTGGATTTGGAAGGAAGAAATATGTAGGAGGACCTTAATGTATCCCCCATCATCAACATGAAATTGAAACCAATATAAGGTATATTATGATAGAAAATGAAGAAGTGATGTAAAAGTGGCACAGGGATGACCGACACAAAAGGTATGATGGTACGTGCACATGCTCGACTATTGAATGGTACTTCCCTTGAACATATAATGGCATGAAACAATAGTGAAATTGGTAGCATAGAATTACGACTACCAACATACATGATTCTGACACAGGTGGCATCAATAAAGGTGATAGATTGGAAGGATAACCAATCAGGTGAGATACAAGCTTAAAAAAAAGTCACCTGACTCAAGCTGAAGGTGTGATTCAAAAGCCTAGAAAAAAAAAATTGTAAGAGTATGAATAAAAAAAGTTCCCTATTAAAGGGTATAATACAACTTCCAAGACAAGGATGCGATAATGCAAAACATTCCCCCCTCTTTGTGTGTTATAAGACATTTCTTCACATTTGGTCAATCAACCTACAAACTAGATCAATAAACATCCTTTTAACCCTTGAAATCATCATTCACATTGTTAGACTCATACATCAGATGGTCTTTTGAATGAGATAGAAGACCTCAAATCTAGTTTCATCCATCTGGGCTGCGATTTCACGATTAATACAAGATCACAATGTATTATTAATACAACATTTTTTCACCCCTCGACATCATCAATGCAAAAATCCCTAACAAGGAATCTCCTTAATCCCAATTTTTCTTCCTGAAATTTCTTCCAATCAGTCATTTTAAACACCAACGAGTCTGTAATCCTATGGAAATACGTTCACCAACATGTTGCTCCATGCTCGATAGGGTTTATCACTAGTAGGTTGCCCTGTGTTGGGGTGTGCTGATTCTAGAAATTTAGGAAAAATAAATATATTTATGAAGTTCCTCTTCCAGAAGATTCTAAGTGTTTTTACAACTATTTACCTCAAATAAAATCTTGAATCCTATCCTATCCTACCTTGGAGTTTACATCACTTATCCTTTGATCTCATTCTACCATCAAGAGTGGATCTCAAGCCTAGATTGGTAAATGGATAAGAACTTCCAATTTACCATAATCTTCTATATATTTGTGGCCATCCACAAGCTAGGGGTTGGATTTCAGAGATAGATTCTACCCTCATACTCTTGTTTTGAAGAGTCATTATTCCATGCTTTAGGGTGACATATAAGCGCAATTTTTGGCAAAGAAGGAACAAGTTAACTTGGAGGAGTTCTTCTACAATATCAACTCCTATATTTGGTTGTAACCCACTCCATTTATATTAATGCAAAGAGTTCTTTTCTTACTATATGTGATGTTATGATTTCATGAATTTCGATGCCATGTTGATCCATTTAATGAAGTGATTAGATGACGCTACATAGATGACATAGATCATTGGCTTGCATTGTTTGATTGTGTAGGTTCTAATTATAGAGATCGGAGCTAATATTGGAGCTTTAAATCCAAGAGAGGAGTGAAGCATATGATGGATCATAGGTACAATTCATCCCATTATCTATTTACTTCAAGGGAAACATTAACTTCTTTGTATTTCTATTGTTTTAGTCTAGGATACCCAGTTTAGGGAAGATAATGCTATCTGTATGTAATGTTCCCAATTTTTAGCCTCAAGCTAAATGGAACATTATAGTTTACATAGTTTTATTTTGTTAAATAAAATGGGGAAGGAGACACCTTAGCCCCTTTTGATGAAGAAATAACACTCCTTATGTGAAAAGGATATGAAAAAGCAGCTGGATTAAAGCACCTAAGGGTGTGAATGGAACCCGGATCACTTGATTTAGTCCTCTTTGACTAAAGTCAACAATGCTGCCTAAAGAGGAGAAGCTTGCTAGAGAAGCTGTGCATTTTTAGAGGAGGACATTCACATGAGGGTGGAAACCCTAATTGGTGGGACCATGGTGGAGAAAGAGTTCCCTTTCTTTATATGGAGGAGATGGCAACCCATTTTCATTATGTTTGGGTTTAGAATTTCAAATTGGGTCTGCAAAGGCTTGCATCCCCGGGTTGTTTAGCAGGGTATGTAGTGCCCTCGTGCACTAGGGTGTTCTCAGTCGGGAATGCCTACCTCTTCCTGAAGGAAGGATGAGGATTGAGCTGCATTTTCCTCAATCCAACATTGGCCATAGCTACATTCGTCACCTATAGCATTAGCTCTACAGCAGAGAGGACATTGTGTTGCTGGGTGCAGCAAGAGAGGAACTCATGGAGTCTCTCTTGACTTGTTTTCTTCAGTGGAGGAGTGATCTGTTCATTTGAGAAGCTGCAAGGAGGATTCCCGGGCTTCATTACACTTCTTTGGCATGAGGCCAATATTCCATCATCTCCCACTGTGTAGTCCATGGAGGAAGCTGCGTTATTTTAGAGGAGGCAGTGAGAGAGGGGTTCTTGAGCTTCAAAGGAGGAGTGTTTTTGAGTAAAAGGGATCAGCCCTTTGCTTGGAGACATTATCAGAGGAGGGAAATCTGATTTCAGATCAGCCACAGCCTCATTCTTATTTTTGTTTAGTTTCAGTGACAAGTTCCTTGTCACATTTTTTATTCTCCAAAATTTCTAGCAATCTCTCCTAGATTGACTAGAAATCCCATATTTCAGCCCACTTCTTGTTATTGGGTATTATTTTGTATTCCTTTGGCATAATTATCATTTTTTACATATTCAGCAGCTGCTACTTCATATAGACTGTGTAGGCATGGCCCTCTGGCATTTTTATAGTTGCAGCAACTCCAACATTTCATTGATTATCCATGGGAGATTGGTTCTAAAGGTTTGAGTGGCTTGTCCCTCAACCATTTATTTTATTTTACTGTTGATATCATAATATAATGATGGTTTTAGCATTTTCCCTCTTATTATGTATTCAGAGTTAAAGAGTTAATGTCAATGTTCCGATATTGCTGTAAGCTCTCTCATTTATCATTGTTTTAGAGACCTAGACTGGGGAGATGTGTATAACCCATCTAGAGTTATTTCTTTAAGCTCATTTTCTGTATAGGAGCTTTATGTTGTGTGTTCTAGGGCATCCCAATAGTAGTTTGTCTTATTTTTACAAAAAATTCCTTATACAACGTCCTCAAGGACCCTGTAGCATAAATTCCCTAAGTGAAAATATTTCATATCCATAGACAGAGTCTATGAAGGGCCAGATAGCTTCTGGATCTCACACTTCCTTGTGAAGGTGTGTTACACAGTAATTTTTCACCGTCCCTGCCATTCCCCATCCCGCACATTGGAGGGCTCATTCCGTGACTTGTGAGCATAGACAAGACTTGAAAATACTTTCATGACATCCCTCTGAACATGAGCTTTCATTGCCCTGAAGACATCTCTTTGCAAAAACCCTAAAAACACCTCTTTTTGCATTGGTGTGGGCAGCCAGTTCAGTACCCACACCAATGGGGGAAATCCTTCAAAGAGGGTGCGTCAATTGGCGCTCTATCCCAAAGTCGCACTCGCGCCAGCCAATTTAAGCATTGTTTTTAAAAAATAAATGGCAGAAGTTTCATCCTAACAAATTCCTGGACTGCTATCTATCTTGAGTTGGGAGGTTTGGCTACGGATTTCCATAGAGAGGAAGTGGTTTGCCACCTCTCATGGAAGCTTCCATGATGATAGGGCCAATCCCATGATTATAGGGATCCCAACTCCCCTTCCTCCATTTATAAAAGCTTGCTCATCTCCATTGCAAGCTAGTCTTCAAGTTCCCAAAATTCCCAAGAGCCTTATGCTGCAAGAGCCTTGATTATTCCCCTAAGGCCAAACTCAAGCAAGGAGACTATTGTCGAGATTCGAAGAGAGAGGTTTGTCCCATCCTTGACAGGCTTTTCGAGACGTGTTCTGCTGGCGACCCTTCGAAGGAGAATTCAGCATCAGAACTTGGTTGTAATTTTCCTTTGATTGATTCATAATAAACGACTATTGGTTATAGTTCCACTCTTTTTGTTGTTTATAATGATGAGTTATGTCCTTTCTGACTAACATATAGTTGCATCTACTGGATTGCATCAAAATATTAATAAAAAATGACTTTTAAAACCTAACGAGATTTCAAAAAGTTATAAATAGTCTCAAATGGTAAAAAAAAAAGTTACTTTTACTATTTACCTCATTGGAGAGCAACAATGGTCCATTTTGGTGTGCAAACTTCTAACGACGATTGCGACAGATCCGGGCTACCATTCAGATTTCCGTTCATTCCAGGTAAGAGGCGCTTCCCTGTACTCCATTTTAATCCTTTTTTTTTATAGTTTTCCATTGCTCATTAGATTTCTGTGGAATATTTTTTAAATTTTAGGGCTCTGCCCATTGGCGTGGGTATCGAGCATGGACCCGCGCCAATGGCCTTTTTGATACAAAGAGCCCGCGCCAATTGGCGTGACTGTTAAGAAAACAGCCACGCCAATGGTGCAGCGTGGTTTTCCATTTCAAAATTCCAATTTGTGAGTGATTCAAATGGATTTCCAAGCATAACAGAGATCTAATCAAAGGTTTTTGACTGTGTTGATGCAAGAAACCGAGTACAATGGTGATCGAATGGAAAGAGAGGGAGCATGGGGAAGAGGACGAACTAGCCATGGGGAATGAAACTTGTATGAATGCTCTCAAGAACTATGGACTTAAAAATTTCTTCCTGACACCTTGCTTACAAGCTCAACCTAAGCTCCTACAATACCTAATCAGTATTTGGGATGAAAATGAACAAGTGTTCAAGCTGCGGGATCAAGTATTAGAACTGGAGGTTTCTGACGTATACTTCATAACCAGACTAACGCGCAGAGGTACAGTGCCCATATTGACAGGGAGTAGACCATCTGGTGAAAATATGGAGTAGGTAATGGCGAGGGTGTGCCCAAGGGCACGAACCGGATCAGGAAGTGGAAAGGTAGACATTCACACTGTCGAGGATCTAGCACTCAGAGTAGTGCTACACACCATCACACGAGCTACAGGATTGCAAGCTCCACACGAGGCGACCAAGGCCCAACTCATACTAGCCTCAGAGTGTATGAGTCCTACACTGTTTGATTGGGCCACAGCAGTGACAGTTAACATGAAGAGGCAGCTGACAAAATGCAAGCAAGCCAAACTGAAACAGTTTGGCTACGGTTCAATCCTGGTATCATTCATTCTGGAACGATTACCAATCTTCCAGGGCCAAGGGGCCATAGTAGTTGAGCTGGTACCACGAGAGCTGAGAATGGCTCGCTGGGCATCATTGATGCCTAGAGCAGGAGGGGGCCAATAGATGTCCTAGAGGCCGGAGTTTTTTGGGTGGCTACGGCGTCAGTTGATCGTAGTCAAAGATTGGCCATATGCAGGGACCGATTTCACTGGTGATCCAGATCTTCCTCTCCCGGAGGGAGATGACTGGGACAAGGAGTTGGGTAAGATCGTCTTTTTGATTTTTATATTTTATGATTTTTTTTGTTAATACATGTCCATTCTGACAACAGTTTTAAGCATATGCATATGTTGGCCCAGAGAGACCTACCAGTATGTCTCCTATTCCATGGAGAACTCATCCCGCAGCTGACCCTCAGGCAGAGGGTGCCGAGGGAGGAGAGTTGGTCCAGAACCTCGAGGGGATCGCCCAGGGGATTCTGGACTACGCTCGACTGGCAGATGTCCAACTAGCATACTAGAGACATACGGTGGGAGTGCCTAGTTGCCTCCACCATCTTCTGAGACGCTTAGTGCATGCTGTGGCTTGTTATCATGAGCACTACATAGATTAGACACCTAGGGCTTTATTTCATGCATATTTTTTGAGAGACATGTCGTCTCCGAATGTATTAAGATGAACATGTATATTTTTTGATTTTATGTGACACACGCTATGTAAAAATTCTGATATCTATATATATACATATCTATTTCTGGATGGATCTCTCTTTTTACATGTGATGTTGTTTTACAAATTGCGCAAATGTCTATCTAGAACCAAATTAGCTACTGTATCTGTTAATGTATTCATATGTCTGGGTATATGTTGATATGTAATATAGTCAAAATTTCTTTCCAGTAAACGAATATGCAGATACAGACATAAAATGGATGAGTTTCTACTGAATAATGACCGTTAAGCTATGATACTACAAGTTGTGAGTCTAGATACACAAGTAATTCATGATACCAAGGTTTACAGCCTCAGTTAATAATTCTAACACAGCACTATATTCCACGATGTTATTTGTAGCACGTCCCAGACACACACCTTGCAGGTTGAACAACTCACCAGTAGGATCGAAGATTACCCAAGCTGCCGAAGACAAATTCCTGGTACTGCGGGAGGCACCATCCGCGAAACCAACAAACGGATTGATGGACATCTGCACAATCAGGAAGACCCGATCAGCAGAAAGATGTTTACATCACACACCACACCACACATGTACACAAATGAAATAACACACCTATGTACACACACCACACCAAAAATCACTTCAAGCGTAGTATTTTTGTAGGTACAACCCATTTCTGGGCTGCACCAGCGGAACTCCTTCATAATCTATAAGCTCATAAGCCCCATTCTTCAATACTCGTTTAACTATATAGGGCCCATGCCACTTGGGTTGGAACTTACCAGCCCCAAGCTTGTCGTGTGCTTGATCGTACAAGAGGACGAGGTCCCCTTCGACAAAGGAACGTGGAGAAACAGATTGATCGAAGTGTGCTTTGACCCACTTTTTCTGTGCTTCAATGACTAAAGCAGCTAAGTGGCGGGTTTCATCTAACCGTTCCAGATACAAAAGACGCTCTTCCTTAGCAGAAGTGTCGGGTAGAAGTTCCACAGCTAATTTCAAAGAAGGAATATTGCATTCAACCGGAAGAGTTTCTTCCAGACCATATACCAATTGAAATGGTGTGAATCCAGTTGCACTTTTTGCAGATGTCCGGTAGGCCCATAGAGCCGAGAACAATTGGAGGTGCCAATTGGATTTATGAATTCCAACTATTCGTTGAAGCATTGTGACTAGAACCTTGTTCACAACCTCAACCTGGCCATTTGCCTGAGGGTAATATGGCATTGAGCTATCGTGGCGTAAGCCCAATCTTGAAGTCAGCTCGGCCATCATATAATCTCAGAAATGAGTACCATGGTCGGTAACGATGGCCTGAGGGACCCCTAAACGTGCAATGATGTGGTTGAAGATGAATTGGGCAGTTGTCTTACCGTCGGCAGCTAGTGTAGGCATCGCTTCGGCCCACTTCGTAAAGTAGTCTACGGTGACGATTATATATGCATGCCCCCCGGCCGAATGAGGGTTACGTGTCATAAAATCTACGCCCCATTTCGCAAAAGGGCCAATGATAATAACAGGATGCAAAGGGAGAGGCGGCGCGCGCATCTTGCACTGAAAGACCTGGCACGCATAACATTTCCGGACTGCGATGATACAGTCTTTGAATATTGACAGCCAGAAGTAACCTGCTTGCAGAATTTTCTGGGCAGTGGCATATCCGGACAAATGACCACCACAGGTGCCACTGTGGCAGACATTTAGGACCCTTTCATCCTCTTCCAAGGTTAGGTACCGACGGAGCACCGAATCTACTCCAACGCGGTATAAGGTATCTCCTACGATGCGGTAGGGTTGAGACTGATGCCGAATCCGACGTCGGGCATCTTCAATCGACTCAGGCCCAAAAATGTGGGTACGAGAATGCTACAATTATGTTGCATTGCCAAGGTCGCAGTACGATAAGGAAAGAGTTTTGTCAAGGATACCAGTCCTCGGGTGTGGAGAAGAGTGGGTTGTTGGGAATCGAGCATATGAATCCATGGCTCGATTTGGTTGACTTAACGTTGCGTGAACTCTAAATCAAGCTCCTGCGGATAACGAACCATGGTTTAGTTTGATGGTGTCTAGGATATGTCATGAGGTTGCAATCACGAAACCACTTTCCGCATGCAACGGGATGTAATAGTCTGGTAACTGCATGAACCGTCTCTGCAGCTAACATCGACTAGGCACGTAGGCATAACGTGTTTGCGTGTCGAGAGGTTAAATGAATATTAGCCGCGTGTTCATGCCATGCCATCATCCTGCACCAGAACCATAGCAATGGTGCTAAACGCGGCGGCTAGATACAAAGTGAAATCACGGTGGTACTCTAGAGGACAAAGCAAAGGAGCATTAACAAGTAACGTCTTAAGCTTCTCAAAGGATTGTTGAGCGATTTCATCCCAACGAAAGGGAACGTTCTGCTTTAATAGGCGTGTGAATCCTTTGACCACCTCTGCGTAGTTCGGGATAAAGCGTCAAAGGAAGTTTTCTTTTCCTTGCAGACTCTGCAACTGATATAACAAGGAGGGTGATGGGAGATTGATGATAGCCTCGAATTTTAAAGGGTCAAGGAGAATTCTGTCTTTGGAGACTATGAATCCCAAAAGACGGCCAGAATCCATGCAAAAGACGCATTTTTGAGGATTAAGCCTAATATTGTAGCGCTTACAGCGAAGGAAAATCTGGCGGAGGTGTTCAGGGTGGTCCTCTCGCCTAGCTGATTGAGCTGGCAAGTCATCCAGATAAGGCTGAACGATATGGCGTATGTCATGGAAAGTGTAAGACATCACACGCTGGAAAGTGGCTCCAGTGTTCTTCAAGCCTAACGGGAGCTTTTTATAAGAGAAAGTACCCCACGGACAGATGAATGCAATCTTATGTTGATCCTCAGGTAAAATATTGATCTGATTATACCCGGAGAAGCCGTCCATCAAGGAATAAATCTCACTTCTGGCACATTCATCGATGATTTGGTCTATGAACGGAGTGGGATAGTTATCCTTCAGACAGGCGCGATTAATATCGCGGTAATCAACATAGACCCTAATAGTACCCTGATTTTTATCGACAGGGACAATGTTTGAAACCCATTCTGTGAGGGGGATGGAATAAATAAAGCCTGCGTTTAGAAGTTTTTCAACTTCTGCCTTAGTTACAGCGGCTTTGCGAGGATGCACCGGGCGTAAGTGTTGGCGCACGGGCTTTGCACCAGGGTAGGTTGGAATCTCATGCACTACGATACTAGGATCAATCCCAGGCATTTCCTCGTAGGACCAGGCGAACACATCTTTGAATTCTTTAAAAAGATCAATATGGACTTGTATCTCATCAGGAGAACAAGTCACTCCCATGTGTATGTTCTCAACGATCCCCGGTTTAATGGAGATGTTGATCGGGATGGTTTGAGTGATATTACTCAGGTTTCCTTCCGAAAGAACCTCGTGTGTCAAAATGGGCGTTTGGAGAGGTGGAGTGGAAACCTGAGATGCAAAATGCTCTAGACAATCTGACATTGCCCCTAGGCAGGGCATAAAGGAGGAACGATGATGTCCATCGCTCCAAGGAAGCTCCTCAAGAGACATTGTTTCAACAATGGCTTCATCCGAAGGAAAAATCTCTTTAAGAGGATCCGGCGAGTCGGCCTCGCCAAGCCAGGGGGACTGAGAATAGATGTCTAAAGCCATGCTCGAAGGAGCATTCTGAGGTGGTGGAGGATCCGATGCGGCAACAATTTCATAGTGGCTAATCTCTACTGGAGTTAAGGGCATCGATTCTCCAAAATCAATCACCTGCTCAGGTGTAGGGATGAGCCATGGGTCGTCAGACCTAGAGATCATATTAACTTGAGCGGTGTGCGGTGGTGGTGCAGGAAAAATACCCATGAGGACGGGGTCTTTGAAGAGACCGGGTCCTACACTGTCAGGGGGATTTGGAATCTGATCCACGTATGGAACGTTGTTCTCGGAGGTGGAGGTGAAGAAAGAAAACTGATCCATCATAATGATTTTGCCCTGGTGAGAGAACTTAATAAGTCGAAATATGGTGGACGGCACGCATAACATGGCATGAGTCCAGTTGTGGCCGAGAAGTATATTGTAGTTAAGCTTGGCGTCAACCACTTCTACTTCTACGTTGACAGTCTTCCCCCGTAAAGTGATCGCTAGACTCTCGAGAACACCCAGGGGTTTGGATTCCCGACCATCGAATGCCTCTAGGGCATTGGGAGACGATGAGAGGGCCGGAGAGCCAATGGCCTTCCAGCAAGTAGACGACATGACACAGGTAGAGGCACCTTCATCCACAACAGCCCTATGGATGTTAAGACCGTTGATCCCAACTTGAATAACAAGAGCGATTTGATGTGGAAGTCGGGGGATGAAATTTTCTAAGTCGAAGGTGAGAAGACTAGAATCGGTGGGATCGATTCCACCGATTGCAGATAATAAAGCTTTCCATTGTGAAGGACAACTTTGAAGAACTTCCAAAGCAAACATGGCAAAAGGTGCCTGTGCCAGATCCTCAAAAATACTGTAGTGCTGAGTGGCACGGGCATTCGGATTGTAGGAAGATTTTCGTAGAACACCCTTAGAGGGTGGCCTCACAACGGGTTCATCAGTAGGCTTCTCAATTTCCAACGAACCGGAGATAGGTGGGGGAGGTGGACCATCCGCAACTTCCTTCCCCGATGCCTGACGTGATCCGTTGTAATCCTTCGAACGCGTGGCGATAGAAATAGGTGTAGCGCCATTCATCATAAAAACTTGGGACCCAAATGGTGTAGATGGCGAGGGCTGTTCAACCATCTGGGTCTGCTGAGACGGGAACGGTTCTTTAAGAACTGTTGGAGTCCCTTTGGAGCCTTTTAGAAGTTGACTAACTTCAGATCGTCGAGGAAAATCCTTAATATAATGATCTCCTTCACAAATGAGGCAGGGGTACTTCGGTTTGCGTTGGGAACCGTCCTCGGTCCGAGGTTTGGACTCTGGCTTTGGTGCGTCAGATTTGGATTTACCTTTGCCCTTCTTCCTTCCTTTGGAGGTCTTTTCTATAGGATTGGCCTGAACGACGTTGACCTCTGCAGTTTTTCCAGAATCGGTAGGGGTGGGAGGAGCAGAATTATTGGATGAGTTAGACTTCTGCTTCCCATTCGAAGATTTCTTTGAATTCTGAGACACGAAACTAATAACACCATCCACCGCTGGGGTAGGTGGAGCTTTAGAGGTTCCATACCATGGAGCATTAGGCAAAATATCATACAACATGTCGGATTATGAGTATACCAGGTCCAGATATTGAGCATGCGCTATGGCTTATTCTTTAGTCACACACGCTCCCATAGCAATATCTTGGGCGATTTTGTTAACAAAGGAGGTGGTGAACCAATGAGTTAGTATTTGATCAGGTATATGAAACTTGATCAGTCTACGACGATGTCGCCACTCATGAATGTGATCAGAAATGTGGGTGGCTTTGTCCTGTTTCAAAGAAGTCAGGAGGTGCGCCTCCGCTTCGTAGCGGACCGGTAATTGAAAATGAGTCAGAAAAGCCATGGCTAACGTATTGAAATCTTGAAAGATGCCACAGGATAATTTGATATACCACTTAGCAACAGCGCCAGTCAAAGTGCACTGGAAGAGGCACAGACGGATTGAATCATCCACCCAAGAGTTGGATGGACACCAAAGATGGTAAGTCATCACATGAGCTTGGGGGTCCTCTCCAGATTTTCCCTCAAACTTGGGGCAATCACCGGGCACCTTGGTAGGAACCGGAGGCCAATACGGATTATGCAGAATTGGATCATTCTTTAATTTCGAAACATCCGGTAACTCCAAGGTAGCCAGAAACGGCAATGGCAGATTGGACGGCATACCTGGCCCCAGGTAAGGACCAATACCTGTACTCCACGCTAGTTGGGAATATCCTTGCCCCGAGGGGTTCTGTCCAGCAGGATTCTGACCGTAGGGGGTATAGGTGGTGTAACCAGCCTGATTCGGTTGCTGGTAACCAACGTACGAGGGTTGATAACCAGAGTATGGACCCTGATTATGATTCAGCCCTGTATAAGCATCATTTGGATTTGGCTACTAAGCATAGGTATAGCCGGGCTATTGAGGATGATAGTTAGAACCTTGGGGCTGGCTATAATTCGGTAGGTATTGACCATAAGAATAGTAGCCACCTTGAGGTTGAGTGGGCTGCTGATAGGTGGAACCCTGCGGAGCCTGATAATTTGGGTGCAGCGGTTGATTTGGCTGCGGCATCAAATAAGTCGGCTATTAGGTAGAGTTGATAGGATGTGCAGGCTGGCTTGGTTGAGCAGGCTGACCTGGCTGAGCGGGCTGCCCTGGGTTAACAGGTTGACCTGGGTGAACAGGTTGTGCCGGTTGCGCAGGTTGACCAGGCTATTGAGAAGCACCAGGTTGTGTCGGGTAGACTGGTTGGCCTAGAGGCGGAACACCAGGTTGTGCCAGATAGACCGGTTGGCCTGGTGGAGGCACACCAGGTTGCGTCGGATAGACCGGTTGCCCTGGTGGAGGAATGGAGCCAGGTGGTGGCTGGTAACTAGTTTTACCTGCAGCAGGACCATAAGATGGTTCTGGCTGGTGTGCAACGTTTGGATTGACAGGATACTGAGGTTACATGGGTTGGGAAGGTTGGAATTACCCCCCAGGACCATATACAGGCCCTGGTTGGTACCTCGGCTGAGGCTGCACAGGTTGACCGGAAGGATTGTAGTACTGTCCTTGCGGACCATACGATGGCCCTTGCTAGCCCGCAGGATAGCCTTGCACGGGTTGCCCCTGTGGGTCATAAGGATAGCCAGGTTGGCCCGAAGGTTGGCCTTGGAAAGTTTTCCCTTGCGGGTTATAAGCCTGGTTATAAGGTAAACCTTGAGCATGAAGGTGAGCCTCTAGAGCGGGTAAACGTAAAATGTTCCCGTGCTCATCGTATTGATCTGGAAAAGCATACACGAGTGTACCATCCTGTGCATAATGTGAAAAATAAGAGCGGTTGGGATCTTGGGAGGATGGTCCGACCTCGGTGTTCGGTTGTTGTAAGGATAACCGATACTCCTCCGGAGAGATGTTCTCCGACATAGCAGTTGCTATATAAACGTCTTCAGGAGGCGGCACAGCCCTCACGGAGGGTGCCATGACAGCGGGTGCAGACGTGGCCACACAGACAGTGGGCCGAACAGGTACAAAGGTGACGGGTGTCTGAGGAGACATCCCTAATGAAGGAACCACCGGCCTCGTAGAAGGAGCTGACACCCCCATAGAGGCTGCGGCAGCAATAATCTGACCTAAGGATCTATACCCTGCCGGTAATGAAGGACCGGGTGATGACATAACAGCTGGTTCAGGGTTGTCTCCTGGAAATAATCTCTAAGGAAATAACTGGTAATCTTCACCAGACGTGGGGATTTCCTCACTGGATTCACTCATGTTTGAGCCTGCCGCTAGATCTCGTAATAGACGGTGAGGACTAGGAGGAAAAACAACAACTATAAAAGGCGAACCCGATGTAAGAGAAAGGAATTGAGCCCCTACTCTCAATTCGGACCAAGGGTCGGAAAAGGGCCAATTGAACTCAACTGGTCCTCCAAAGGGTTGCTCAACGAGAACCGGTCCCCCATCAGGAAACTCGAAAACAATTGGCTGTTGAAGTTCAGCAGAGGATTCAGAAGCCTCTGATGAATTGTCCGTATAAGGACTACTAGTAGACGAAACCGGGGGTTCCGCCACTGTGGTAGTAATGACAAGAGAAAGAGATCAAGCACACACACGGGCTGAAAAAGAGTCAAGACACACAATCAAATGGCCAACAAGCAAAATCTAACAGGGCGTGTGATCGCGGGTGTTTTGTTTTACCACATTGAAACTTTAGAAACTTCACCGTTTCATATTTTAAGAGTCGAGAAACGGTTGAAAAGGTGACTCTATCTCTTTTAGTTTTGAAGCAAGCGTGAAAGGACAAGCGCTTGGTGATCCTTTCAAATTTAAAGAGTCAGATCAAATGACTACTCAAGAATACTAGGCAAAGGGTGTACCAAATAACCATGAACTACAATATACACCTTGGTTTCAAAATGAAAGAGAAATCAACCAAGGACTTAACGTACGTGCAGGCAATCTCCCCGAATGTTGTGTCTGGTGTATCACGGGTATAGGGCGGAAGACTCGGCTTCCTATGGATAAAGGATTGAAACCTAGTGGGGTCTCCCTTTATATACGTGATGGTACGGGGAGCACAAGTCCGTACTAGCGATGTCTAAAGCCAAGAGGCGAACGATAGCTACTAGGTTTTAAGACGCCAGAACACTTCTCTAGCCTAGACCACTAAATGTGTTTCGTTAGATTTCAATGCTGCCTTAGTGTAAATTGAGTAAATTTTAAATTTTATCTTCAATTACGTTTCAGTTTTCAGGCCCTAGCGAATGTAATGTCTCAAAATCTCCTAAATGCACTCTATATGCCACAGTATATCATTTCATTCGATGAAAGCTATTTATGAGAGAGTTGAGAGCTTTTCACACAATAACGAAATGAACAGAAAAAAACCAATGATGTTTCTAATGCAGCTAATGAAAACTAAAAAGCTTTTCATTCAAGGTTACCAATCACTAGGAACATCAAAAAGATCTAATTCACATTAACTAATGAAAAGCAAAAGAGATTTTTTTATATATTTTCAATATTTCAGAGCAAAGTGTGCTAAAAGAAATGAAAACTAATGCAAGAGAGATTCAAGAAATGATGATAAGAGAGCAAAAACAAACAGATTTCACTCAATAGCAATTGCAACCAGACCTCAAATCGACCAAAAGTCCCTCAAAATGAAAAGAATCCCAAAGACTCCAAATGAGCCGTGTAATCTAGGCCCAGACGAGACAAGGTAGAATTTGAATGGAAAAGGGAACAATCACTCAAACAACGCGATGAGACAATAGAAAAGCACCAAACGAATGCAAAGAAGCAATCACAAGGTTGACTGAACCGATAGAAACCAAAAACTCCCAAGGAGGGCTCGACACACAATAGCACCTAGATGACCTAGGGCTAGAATGCAAAATCGATGGAAATGGGCAAACAACCAAAGGACGAAGGTAACATTCAATCAATCAAGGATCCAAAACACTCAAGTAATCAAAAAAATGAAACCAAAATTAGAGATCAGGCTCAGAAAGCTCAAAATCAAGCAAACCCTAGCAGTCCCTAGCACTGGCGCGACTGTCAGGCTGAAACTAGCGCCATATCAGAATTGGCGCGGGTAATACATTGACAGCTAGCGCCAATTGGCGCGACTATCACGCTAAAAAACCCGCCAGTCAAGTTTTCTATGCCAAAATAAAAAATAAGCAATCCAAGATCAGACCAGTGATGTTTGGAGTTTTCAAAAACCCAAATTCACAGAAAGAACCAGCCCAAAAGAGCTGATCAAGCAAGAAGAATCAAGAATAGACTGAAAAGACAAGACAGTGCTCCAATTGTTCAGTTTACAAACTAAACCGGAGATTGACTGAAGCAGCTTTGATCTACTTTGCAATTGCAGAGCAAAAGCGTTTCGAAGGCTATCTGGCCAACTTCGGGCTCTATCTATAGCTTATAAAATGAACGACAACAATCTAACGAGTCCCTAGTATGGTCGCCAATTTGTGGAGCTTGCGATCCTACAGCTCGTGTGATGGTGTGTAGCACTACTCTGAGTGCTAGATCCTCGATAGTGTGAATGTCTACCTTTCCGTTTCCTGATCCAGTTCGTTCCCTTGGGCTCACCCTCGCCATTACCTGCTCCATCTTTTCACCAGATGGTCTTCTCCCTGTCAATATGGGCACTGGACCTCTGCGCGATAGTCTAGTTATGAAGTATGCGTAAGAAACCTCCAGTTCTAATACTTGATCCCGCAGCTTGAAAACTTGTTCATTTTCATCCCAAATACTGATAAGGTATTGTAGGAGCTCAGGTTGATCTCGTAAGCAAGGTGTCAGGAAGAACTTTTTAAGCCCACAGTTCTTGAGAGCATTCATACAAGTTTCGTTCTCCATGGCTACTTCGTCCTCTTCCCCATGCTCCCTCTCTTTCCATTCGATCACCATTGTACTTAGTTGCCTGCATCAACACAATAAAAAACCCTTGATTAGATCTCTGTTATGCTTGGAAATCCATTTGAATCACTCACAAATTGGAATTTTGAAATGGAAAATCGCGCTGCGCCATTGGCGTGGCTGTTTTTTTAACATTCGCGCCAATTGGCGCGGGCCCTTTGTATCAAAAATGCCATTGGCACGGGTCCATGCCTGATACCTGCGCCAATGGGCGGAGCCCTAAAATTTAAAAAATCTTCCACAAAAATCTAATGAGCAATGGAAAACTATAAAAAAATGGATTAAAATGGAGTACAGGGAAGCGCCTCTTACCTGGAACGAACGGAAATCTGAATGGTAGCCCGGATCTGTCGTAATCGCCGTCAGAAGTTTGCACACCAAAAAGGACCACTATTTCTCTCCAATGAGGTAAATAGTAAAAGTAACTTTGTTTTCTACCATTTGAGACTATTTATAACTTTTTGAAATCTCGTTAGGTTTTAAAAGTCATTTTTTATTAATATTTTGATATATTTTGTCAACAATGGATTTTACACTTGCCTCTGTGTGCAGCAACAGGTTTCTACGCGACTTCAACGGTGAAACGAGTTGTATTTTATACTTTTTCAGACTTGGTAAAAACACGAAAAAGTCATTTTGGAGTCATCTTTCAGCTCTTTTCTGACTCTCTAAACATGAAAATATTGTCGAGGCCCTTGTCGTTTTGATCTCGTTAAAGTGGCTGTGAAACGACATCTACCCAGTATACATTTACCCCTTTTTCGGGCTAGGATAGATTATTTACGAAAAATGAATACCCTAGCCTATCGCGACTAGGAGGTTTTCTCAGACATAGTTTTCTACCTTTTCGGATCTAAGGAACTATTTACGAAAAGGGACTGTTGGAGTTTACTTTTCTGCTGTCTTTTCAAACTCTCTAAATATGAAAAGACGCCGAGTTCTTCCTTTGTCAGACTCGTTAAACCCTGATGACATCGGATTCAGTCATAATGACGCTACTCGAGTCTTTCCTTCCTTGGGCTCGTTAAATGTACTAGGGTGGATCCGTCCGAAGGACGAACTTACATTACAAGCATATGCTATCCCCTTCAAGCTTGTTATAAAAAATAATTGGGGTACTCGCCAGAAATGGTGGGGAAAAAATGGAACCAACATCATTGTCATGTTGGCAGTATGTTGCTCTTGAACATGGCACTTGTTTGTATTCGTGTCGGGTTGGGGACATCTCATCTCGTTTTTCACTTGCCTCCATGGGTTTGGGTAATCCCTTTTGACCTCTCATCTTCTCTTTTCCTCGTCACTATGACCTCTGATCTTTTGATGTCAAATGCTGCCAAGTCCACTGTCGTGCCGTTCATATGTTCAAGAGAAGTTGACCTCTGCAAGTACCAACCTTCCTCTGATTCTCATCTGATCGTGATTCACAAAAACACTATGTTCCTCTATATCGCGTCGATGGTGTGGGAAACACTATGGCCCTCCTTCGATCAAGGTCACTTCCTGTCGACTTCAGCTCATTATCCAGGAAGCTGATCTAGAGACTCCCTTCTAGTACCTTGGAGCCTGCATGCCTCAATGGCAGGTTCTTCGCATTCGACGCGGGGTTTTCATCGTTGGCCTCCGATTGAGTGATTCTACGGGTGTTCGACACCAGCTCATTGATTCACATGCCGTAGATTGTACCTATGGTACCTTGAGGGCCATTTTCATTATTGGTGGTACCTCTCGCATCTGTTAATAGCTTTCATCATTGGCTGGTAATCGGACCATGTTCTTGCATGTTCGACTTCAGCTCCCTTATTCGCATGCTTGAACTTGTGCTGTGTTTGGATTGAGATGGAGCGCAAGACCCTCGATTGTGTCTGTTGTAATCCAAGTTGCGAGTTTGTGGATTATTATGATTATTTACATGACTCATTTACTGGATGGCTGCGACCATACCTGAGTCTATTTATCAATCCTGACTGGATGGCTGCGTCCATGCCTTGGATCTGGATTATTGTATACTCTGTTATGGATGGCTGTGCCCATACCACATATATATCATGTATTTGAGACATCATTTGTAATTCTTCACGCAGGTTTTCCGACGGCGGAGTTTTCAGTTGGACACGTTCTCGTAAAGCATTTCACCCCTCTCTCTCGTTCGGGCCTCATACTTTAGGGGGCATCTGTTACACAGTAATTTGTCACCATCCCTGCCATTCCCCATCCCGCACATTGGAGGGCTCATTCCGTGACCTGTGAACAGAGACAAGACTTGAAAATACTTTCATGACATCCCTTTGAACATGATCTTTCATTGCCCTAAAGACATCTTTTTGAAAAAACCCTAAAAACACATCTTTTTGCATTGGCGCGGGCAGCCAGTTCATTACCCGCGCCAATGGGGGAAATCCTTCAAAGAGGGCACGCCAATTGGTGCTTTGTCTCAGAGTTGCACTCGCGCCAGCGTATTTAAGCAATGTTTTTTAAAAATAAATGGCGGAAGTTTCATCCTAACAAATTCCTGGACTGCTATCTATCTTGAGTTGGGAGGTTTCGCTACGGATTTCCATAGAGAGTGTTGTAGCACAATTTTACTCAGCAAAAAGTCAGGAGAAGCTCTGGGAAATTTAAGGTTGCTGAGGAATAATTACCGAAGTGGAACAAGTTCAAGGAGATAAACAAAATGTTTTAAAGGCATTTGAAACATTATGCCTAAGAAATCTGTTATTGGGTGATTTAATTACACTGCAGGGGTTGCTCCAGCTATGTGGAAGGCTTACAAGGGTGCATGCCATTGCATTGAGTTTCCTTGATAGAGGTGGATTGGATGCTTTGCTGGACTTGCCTACTAGTTGCCTATTTTCAGGGTTTGACAGTGTTGCATCAATTATTGTTCGACATATTCTTGAGGATCCTCACACACTGCAGGCAGCTATGGAGTCAGAAATTCGGCACAGTCTTGTAGCAGCCTTAAATCGAAATATGAATGGAAGGGTGAGTGCTCGTACTTTTCTTTCAAACTTGGCTCCCGTTATCTCCAGAGACCCTTCTGTTTTTATGCTTGCTGCACAAGCAGTTTGTCAGGTTGAAATGGTTGGAGATAAGATGAAAGGCAGAGTGGATTGGAGAAACAAAAACAATGATTTGGAAGAGGTGCCCCTACAAGCTGATAAGTGGTGGGAGGACATTATTCTAGATAACGCTTATGAAAAATTGATTATAGCGGTAAGATGTTCTTGTTGCTAGATCTCCTGACCATGAGCTCTGAGCGAGGTGATAAGGCATTGGTTTTCAGCCAAAGCTTGAGTGCATTAGATCTCATTGAGTCATTCTTGACAAAATTACCTCGGTGTGGAAAGAAAGATGAATACTGGAAGCAAGGGAAGGAATGGTACAGGCATGATGGACACACTAGGGGCGCCCAAAGGCAAAAACTAGTAGAGAAGTTTAATAATCCTTTAAATAAAAAGGTCAAGTGTGTTTTAATATCAATTAGAGCTGGATCATTTGGTATAAATCTTCCAGCAGCCAATCGTGTTATAATTGTTGATGGTTCCTGGAATCCAACACATGATCTTCAGGCTCTTTTTCGTGTGTGGAGATTTGGACAGAAAAATCATGTTTATGCCTATCGCTTGGTTGCTCATGGAACAATGGAGGAAAAGATATATAAACGGCAGGTAGCAAAGGAGGGTCTCGCTGCAAGAGTTGTCGATAAGCAACAGGTTCACAGGTCCATGAATAAAGAGGAAGTTTTACATCTATTCAATCTTGAAGATAATGACAATATTGCCCATAATTCTGATGGAGTGAAAGAGAAAATCACCCAGGAGCTGATGCAGCTAGTAGATGCAAACAGTGATTGTCGAATTTCAAACACAGGAATGGTGACCTCTAAGGGAACAGCGGATGCTGTAAGGCAATACTTATGGTTATTTGATGAACATCTTGTAATGGAGCTTTTAATTTCGGCTGGGGACCGTCGTTATCGAATGGATTACAAAAATTCTATTCGGACACATCGAGAAACCCATGTAGATCTCACCATTGCAGCCATGCCGGTTGACGAGAAACGAGTGACCTCATTAGGTCTAATGAAGATTGACAATGAAAGTCGAATTATTGAATTTTTAGAGAAACTTAAATGAGAGCGATTGAAGGCTATGGCGTTCGATACTTCAGTGTTGGGTCTCGATGAAAAAAGAGCCAAGGAGATGCCATACATTGCAAGTATGGGTATCTCTGTAATTAGCAAAGATGCAATGAAGAAGTTATTGCGTGAAGAATTTCCTCAAGCCAATGATTATGGGAGTGAAGTAATACCTGGTGCTACTTCCATTGGGATGAAGGTCCAAACTCATCTCTTTGATGGATACTGGGAAGGAAGAAAAGCAATTGAGACTTAGTTCTATTACCAAGATCATTCCAGGTCAGTGCACTTCAAATTTCCGGCGGCAACCTCGACTTGAAAAGGGAGTATTAGTCATTTTCTTTAAAATATGAATGGGAAGATAACAGAGGCATGTGATGCAGCTTTGAAAAAATACGCGGGGAATCTTATGCTCCTCGTGGCTTTTACGGAACTATTGATTTCCATCTTGAATGTGAACGAGCATGATTCGAACTATGTATTCATGTGGGCTTTGTACCTCTAGCATCGTTCAACATTTTTGTAAGCAAGAAGATATAATTGTTATTTACAGTGAGGTGCGCATTGGGAAATTCCCAAGTGGATCAGCAAGCGGAGGATCATGCCCATAGAATTGGCCAAAAGAAGGAGGTTCGTGTTTTCGTTTTGATTAAGTGTTGGTTCTGTTGAGGAAGAAATCCTGGAACGCGCGAAACAGAAAATGTGGATTGATGCTAGGTTATCCAGGTTGGCCTTTTCAACAACACTTCCTCAGCTCAATTCAAATTAGTTCATTTCCCATTCAAATTGATCAGACTTGGGCAAAATTACCTCTGAAGGCTTCCAATCAAATCGATATGTGCAATCTGATTACGGTCGAACCAGTACTTGGGAAAATCGAGTCGAAGGTTGGAAGTAGATATTTTCCACCGTAGTTTATCAAAGATTTGGGCATCAGCTGGAAAAAGAAGACTATGAATTGAAATTAACATAGTTAGTGAAGGATGAGCATAAATAGTACACGTATGTACAAATGTATTATACACAGCGCTAAGTGAAATAATGAGGATCTCTTTCATTGAAGTTATGCAACATCAACGTCTTGAATCATTCAACTCAGATCCTATGGTTTGCGGGGGGATAAATTAAACAAAGTTTATGGCAGATGGCACCCCCGTAAATGGTTTGATTTAAACCACTTTTTACAAAATCGACGGCCATGATATATTACTGCACCTCCGAGCCATTTCTCAAGAAACCGCCATTAGCACCCCCGTAGGTGGTTATTGGTTTTCATAAACCATGGGCGGTTTTGTTGATTTATACATATGATTGTAATGGTGGGCCCCAAAGATACCATTCGTTCTTTTCACTTTGCACTAGCGTAGGATCTTATCTTTGGTTTTATATTATATATTATATATAATATTAAAACAAATATTTTGTAAATTAAAATAATTCCAACATTTCCAATAATCAGTTTCAAAACTGATCATAACAGTTAGGAAGTTAGTTCAGAAGACTGATAGAAAAGCAGAGATAGGAGGAGGAGAGGGGGTTCCTGGTTTTTGGACCTTGAAGCCAAGTTTTTGTACTGAAGAATGAAAAATCTATGAATGAGTATGCAAGTTCCTGTCATTCTGTTTGTGCTGAAAAGTTTTTCTAGTTTACATAATGTTTTCCATCTGTGATTAAAATAGAGTAAGAGCAGCGGGTCTCTTTATACATATGTATTTAAGAGTTAAACACACCTTAATGTGCGCCCCTCTATTTTAACTTTTTCTCTACTTAATTCTCCAGGGTTTTGAAATGATAGATTCTGTTTGAAGCAGCGTATCAGATTAAAATATTCTTCTCTTTTTCTTTCGTTCATTCATTTCAGCATAAGTGGGATATAGCATTGCAGAACATCCATGGTTTGTTATTTAATGGTTACATAATCAGTGTTTGAGGTTTAAAAGCCAGAGAGAGATATATTTTATTTTGTGACATAATCATTAATGTCTTGAGCACGGATTCCTTCACACAACAAGGAATTGTTTCTCAAGGAACTACATTAATTGGCGCCGTTGCCGGGGACGAAGAAGCGAAGTTCATTTCCCTGGGTTTTCTTGTTACTTCCTCTGGTTGTTCAGTGAGGAGGAAGTTTTTGGCTGTGTTTACTTTTTACTGAATTCTCATTTTCAAAAAACCAAACGCGAGGTCAAATACCTTGCAGTAGAAGCTATCATAATCCTTTCTTTTTGATGGTGAACAAGATTCAGATTTGAAGATTGGTTGTTTATTATGCACCTGGCGACTCCACGGATGAGGGTTTCATTAGATGAAGAATTTTCCTGGCAAGAAGATGAGAAAGTATCATGGAAAAAACATGTATCAGAATTTCCGTTTTTTAAAGGAGGTTCTATTTTTTACTGTCAGTTTAGTGGTTTATTTTCCCTTTTATCTTAAAAGGATTGTTTCCTGCTTTATTTTCTCAGAATATTATAAGGCTCAAAATGGAAATTCATTATTGGAAAAAGATGATTTTGCTCCTGCTTGTATTATAAATCTTGACACAAGTGTATCTCCTAAACATGAAAGGAGAGATGATTGTTATATTACAATCTCGGAAGATAATCAGTCACAGTCTGGGCGTAAAGGTGATTATTCATCATCTTCGGATGATAGTATTTTGCCTCATAAGAAATTGACTACTTTTCAGTTCAAAAATAGAGAAATCTTTAAACCCCTGAAGCTGCCCGCTATTCTCCATCAATATCCTTCAAAAGGATTCAAGTCCTTGCCAAGTTTCTCCGGGAAGGAGAAGGACATTTCGGCTAAATCACATATCTTGGAATTTGAATACTTTCTGGACAGATTTCAAATCATTTATGAAGACGTAGCTTTAAGGATGTTTTGCCATTCTTTAAAGCAGGATGCTCAGCAATGGTTCCAGTGTTTGGAAGCAGGTTTAATTAATTCCTGGCAAGATCTTCAAGATGTATTTCTTACCTATTGGGTCGAGAGTAAGTCATATGAAGAGCACCTCTTGGAATTATATTCTATCCAAAGGAGAAGCGATGAATCAATTTCTGAGTTTAATAGGAGGTTTCAGAAGATTTATTTCAGCATGCCAGAAGAAATTCGACCTCCAGAGGCAGCAGCTATGGTTTATTATTTGAAAGCTCTTTCTATTGCCTTGGATTTTTATCTCAAGGAGAGAAAGCCTAGTACTCTGAAGCTGATGTTTCTCCATGCACAAGAAATCGAAGATAATGTGTGTGCTTCTAGAAATTTTTCCTGCGATGTAGAAAGTCCAAGTTTTGTCAAAGATAAGAGGGCTTGTGTAGAAAACATTGGATTTTCCTTACAAGAGAATGTAAGTTCAAAGCTGAGTAAAGGTTTCCAAAAAGTGTCAGAAGGTCCCTATATTTTTAAAAGACAAGAATCTGATCATTTTGAAGATTCTAGCCAAAACTTAGTTGCAGCAGTTGAACTACACTTGAAAGAATGGAAGATCATTGCAATAATTTGGTGAGTAGTGAGGAAAATAGTGCAGTCTCTCAGACATGTTTGCAAGAAGAAGAAGATTTTAGCCATCAATTGATGTTAAGTGAAGATCATCTGCATTATGGAGAGTAAAACTTGGATGTTTGTTTTCAGCCTAAATGCTTGCCTACAGGAAGCGGCAGTCAACTTCCTAACACACAGTTTCTAATCGAAAGGTCAAACAATGAAAGGAGCTGCCATGTTCATAGATGTCTGCAAAATGTTCAAGAAAAGAAGGTAACCAAAGTTTTGTCTCGTGATATCTATGATCCAGTTGCTGAATATATGGAAAATTTCTTCAGTCAACAACAAGCTTTAATGCAAGGGTATGTACAAAGTTTTGTATATAAAAAATTTTCATGGTACATTCCTGTTTTGATTTTTAAATTTCAGCAGTATGAAGGTATTAAATCTAACAAGCAAATGCTGGATTGGTTCCATTGGAAGGTTGACTTCACTTGATTAAGTTCAACCATGCTTATATATATAGGAGTTGTACATAAATAAGCTCAGGAGTTGAGCATTTCCAGTTGCAGTAGTTCTAAGTTTCAAATTTTCAGTTCAAAATAAAGATCCTAGAAGAAGGAGGGTTTAGAGAAGTTTTGAAATTTTCAGAAATTTTAGATTGGGAGATTTCAGTTTGACTCGACTCCATGCCCAATAAAGGCTACTAATCTACAAGTTCTCAGCAATTTGTTACCAAAATACTGTCCCCAATTGGAGCCAGATGTTGTAGCACAATTTTACTCAGCAAAAGTCAGGAGAAGCTCTGGGAAATTTAAGGTTGCTGAGGAATAATTATCGAAGTGGAACAAGTTCAAGGAGATAAACAAAATGTTTTAAAGGCATTTGAAACATTATGCCTAAGAAATCTGTTATTGGGTGATTTAATTACATTGCAGGGGTTGCTCCAGCTATGTGGAAGGCTTACAAGGGTGCATGCCATTGCATTGTGTTTCCTTGATAGAGGTGGATTGGATGCTTTGCTGGAATTGCCTACTAGTTTCCTATTTTCAGGGTTTGATAGTGTTGCATCAATTATTGTTCGACATATTCTTGAGGATCCTCACACACTGCAGGGAGCTATGGAGTCAGAAATTCGGGACAGTCTTGTAGCAGCCTTAAATCGAAATATGAATGGAAGGGTGAGTGCTCGTACTTTTCTTTCAAACTTGGCTCCCGTTATCTCCAGAGACCTTGCTGTTTTTATGCTTGCTGCACAAGAAGTTTTTCAGGTTGAAATGGTTGGAGATAAGATGAAAGGCAGAGTGGATTGGAGAAACAAAAACAATGATTTGGAAGAGGTGCCCCTACAAGCTGATAAGTGGTGGGAGGACATTATTCCATATAACGCTTATGAAAAATTGATTATAGCGGTAAGATGGTCTTGTTGCTAGATCTCCTGACCATGAGCTCTGAGCGAGGTGATAAGGCATTGGTTTTCAGCCAAAGCTTGAGTGCATTAGATCTCATTGAGTCATTCTTGACAAAATTACCTCGGTGTGGAAAGAAAGATGAATACTGGAAGCAAGGGAAAGAATGGTACAGGCGTGATGGACACAGTAGGGGCGCCCAAAGGCAAAAACTAGTAGAGAAGTTTAATAATCCTTTAAATAAAAAGGTCAAGTGTGTTTTAATATCAATTAGAGCTGGATCATTGGGTATAAATCTTCCAGCAGCCAATCGTGTTATAATTGTTGATGGTTCCTGGAATCCAACACATGATCTTCAGGCTCTTTTTCGTGTGTGGAGATTTGGATAGACAAACCATGTTTATGCCTATCGCTTGGTTGCTCATGGAAAAATGGAGGAAAAGATATATAAACGGCAGGTAGCAAAGGGGGGTCTCGCTGCAAGAGTTGTCGATAAGCAACAGGTTCACAGGTCCATGACTAAAGAGGAAGTTTTACATCTATTCAATCTTGAAGATAATGAAAATATTGCCCATAATTCTGATGGAGTGAAAGAGCGAATCACCCAGGAGCCGATGCAGCTAGTAGATGCAAACAATGATTGTCGAATTTCAAACACAGGAATGGTGACCTCTAAGGGAACAGTGGATGATGTAAGGCAATACTTATGGTTATTTGATGAACATCTTGTAATGGAGCTTTTAATTTCGGCTAGGGACCATCGTTATCGAATGGATTACAAAAAGTATATTCGGACACATCGAGAAACCCATGCAGATCTCACCATTGCAGCCGTGCCGGTTGACGAGAAACGAGTGACCTCATTAGGTCTAATGAAGATTGACAATGAAAGTCGAATTATTGAATTTGCAGAGAAACTTAAAGGAGAGCGATTGAAGGCTATGGCGTTCGATACTTCAGTGTTGGGTCTCGATGAAAAAAGAGCCAAGGAGATGCCATACATTGCAAAAATGGGTATCTCCGTAATTAGCAAAGATGCAATGAAGAAGTTATTGTGTGAAGAATTTCCTCAAGCCCATGATTATGGGAGTGAAGTAATACCTGGTGCTACTTCCATTGGGATGAAGGTCCAAACTCATCTCTTTGATGGATACTGGGAAGGAAGAAAAGCAATTGAGACTTAGTTCTGTTACCAAGATCATTCCAGGTCAGTGCACTTCAAATTTCCGGTGGCAACCTCGACCTGAAAAGGGAGTATCAGTCATTTTCTTTTAAATATGAATGGGAAGATAACAGAGGCATGTGATGCAGCTTTGAAAAAATATGGGGGGGGATCTTATGCTCCTTATGGATTTTACGAAACTATTGATGTCCATCTTGAATGTGAAGCTAGAAACTTCAGATTCAATTCTCTATTCATATGGGCTTGCAACTACCTCTAGTGTAATTCCAGCATTTTGTAAGCAAGGAGATATAATTATTGCTGTTGAAGGTGCGCATTGGGAAATTCCCAAGTGGATCAGCAAGCGGAGGATCATGCCCATAGAATTGGCCAAAAGAAGGAGGTTCGTGTTTTCGTTTTGATTAAGTGTTGGTTATGTTGAGGAAGAAATCCTGGAACGCGCGAAACAGAAAATGGGGATTGATGCTAGGTTATCCAGGTTGGCCTTTTCAACAACACTTCCTCAGCTCAATTCAAATTAGTTCATTTCCCATTCAAATTGATCAGACTTGGGTAAAATTACCTCTGAAGGCTTCCAATCAAATCGAAATGTGCAATCTGAGAATGGTCGAACCAGTACTTGGGCAAACCGAGTCGAAGGTTGGAAGTAGATATTTTCCACCATAGTTTATCAGAGATTTGGGCATCAGCTGGAAAAAGAAGACTATGAATTGAAATTAACATAGTCAGTGAAGGATGAGCATAAATAGTACGCGTATGTACAAATGTATTATACACAACGCTAAGTGAAATAATGAGGATCTCTTTCATTGAAGTTATGCAGCATCAACGGCTTGAATCATTCAACTCAGATCCAACGGTTTGCAGGGGGATAAATTAAACAAAGTTTATGGGAGATGGCACCCCCGTAAATGGTTTGATTTAAACCACTTTTTACAAAATCGATGGCAATGATATATTACGGAACCTCCAAGCCATTTCTCAAGAAACCGCCATTAGAACCCCCGCAGGTGGTTATCGGTTTTCATAAACCATGGGCGGTTTTGTTGATTTATACATATGACTGTAATGGTGGGTCCCAAAGATACCATTCGTTCTTTTCACTTTGCACTAGCGTAGGATCTTATCTTTGGTTTTATATTATATATTATATATAATATTAAAACAAATATTTTGTAAATTAAAATAATTCCAACATTTCCAAGAATCAGTTTCAAAACTGATCATAACAGTTAGGAAGTTCGTTCAGAAGGCTGATATAAAAGCAGAGATAGGAGGAGGAGAGGGGGTTCCTGGTTTTTGGACCTTGAAGCCAAGTTTTTGTATTGAAGAATGAAAAATCTATGAATGAGTATGCAAGTTCCTGTCATTCTGTTTGTGCTGAAAAGTTTTTCTAGTTTACATAATGTTTTCCATCTGTGATTAAAATAGAGTAAGAGCAGCGGATCTCTTTATACATATGTATTTAAGAGTTAAACACACCTTAATGTGCGCTCCTCTGTTTTAACTTTGTCTCTACTTAATTCTCCAGGGTTTTGAAATGATAGATTCTGTTTGAAGCAGCGTATCAGATTAAAATCTTCTTCTCTTTTTCTTCCGTTCATTCATTTCAGCATAAGTGGGATATAACATTGCAGAACATCCATGGTTTGTTATTTAATGGTTACATAATCAATGTTTGAGGTTTAAAAGCCAGAGACAGATATATTTTATTTTGTGACATAATCCTTAATGTCTTGAGCACGGATTCCTTCACACAGCAAGGAATTGTTTCTCAAGGAACAACAGAAAGGAAGTGGTTTGCCACCTCTCATGGAAGCTTCCTTGATGATAGGGCCAATCCCATGATTATAGGGATCCCAACTCCCCTTCCTCCATCTATAAAAGCTTGCTCATCTCCATTGCAAGCTAGTCTTCAAGTTCCCAAAATTCCCAAGAGCCTTATGCTGCAAGAGCCTTGATTATTCCCCTAAGGCCAAATTCAAGCAAGGAGACTATTGTCGAGATTCGAAGAGAGAGGTTTGTACCATCCTTGACAGGCTTTTCGAGACGTGTTCTGCTGGCGACCCTTCGAAGGAGAATTCAGCGTCAGAACTTGGTTGTAATTTTCCTTTGATTGATTCATAATAAATGACTATTGGTTATGGTTCCACTCTTGTTGTTGTTTATAATGATGAGCTATGTCCTTTCTGACTAACATATAGTTGCATCTACTAGATTTTACACTTTCGTTTTTTTTGTTTCTCGCATGTGCAGGTGTCCATCACGGAGATCGTGGGGATCGTGATTTGCCAGGGCTAAGGAACGGGAGTGCTACCTCTTCTACAAGCAACAACGTTAGATTCTAGGTAAGCCTTCATCGCTGGTTGGTTTATTTGCAATTAGGAACCTGCACTATAGCGTGAACGATTGTTGCTAGACCCAGTCTGGGCTAGTAGGGATTGCCTCTGTCCGCAGAGGGGATTAACCTCCACAACAAGGTGACATATCCGATAAATTCCCCAACGGTCAATCTCTGGAATGGACTTGTGGTGTTTCACTGAAGAAGGAATTGGAATATCTTAAGATATTCCCAATGGAGCATAAAGTTCCAGATTTGGAACATTACAGTGGTATCAGAGCATCAATCTTGGCTCAGCCTGTGCACAAGATTTAATGCCATCAGTAAGAGGAGCCTCTCTCCAAGGAGAGGATATTTACAGAGGAAAAAAGGGAAAAGGAATGATGGAAGAGGAGGTTTCCCTTCTTCTTTTCTAGACCATTGAGAACATCATTGAAGATTTGATGAAAGGGAAAATTGGGAAGATTTTTTGAGAGGGTTTGTGGATGGAGAAAACCCTAGATATTGTCATGAAGGGTGTGAGCATTCAGGCACACATGCAGATCCATAACGCAGTCCTTTGTCCACTTGCATTGAAAGGGGAAGAGAGGAAAGAAATGAGGCCATGGGAGGAGCAGCACTGCAACTCAAAGGTATGGCTCATGATTGTTGGTTTGAAGGTTTCATTTTTCATTTTCATGAAAATGAAAAAACATATGATGCATTCACTAAGGGTTGATGGAGGAACTTGGTGAAACTCATTGTGTCATAAACACAAACACTTTGCATACATTGGAAAGAACCAACACCGCTGTCACATTAGGAGGAGATCCATCACCACATGGAGGTGAAAGGGGAGCCATTGCTTCCACTAGAGGAGCCCTTGTGTCTTTGCAAGGAGTTCCAAATATTTTTACATGTGAGTACCAAGACACAATTTTGGAGCCATATGTAGCATTTTCTATGGATTGTGAGATGGAGAGGGAAGAGCAGAAGGATCAGCATGAAGGGATGATGATAATTCACCCTTATCTATCTCAAATATTTTCTGCACAAGGGAAAGAGACTGCACTGCACAAAGGAGAGAGGAACAAATCAGTCCACTCATACATGCAATCTATTTCAGATCTTGATGTCTCATTATATGGAGGCATTCCACCTGGGAGGCCACCTGATCTAGAGATGATGAGAGGCATCATGCTATTTAGTTCACCACTCTTGGATTCCGGGGAAATGGAAACATTAGAGGAGTCCAACAAAGCACAGAGAGTTGGGTATAAGCCCAAGGAGGAGGGATACACTCTCTCATTTTCAGTACCACCCATTCTCATTAGTTTTACTGCGCTAATAGAGTTTCCACATAGATGGAGGATAGCATCTTCATGATGCAAGATGACTGCTCCATAGATATGGTGAGAGAGAGGATACTTCATTTGAGGAAGGACTCTTTCATGCATTGGAGTAGATGGAGGCCACTCATGCTTACATTGACCAGGATCAGGAGATTCTTTGGAGGTGATAGTCTCTCATGGGAGGCTCAATTTCAAAGATCATCATTTCTATTTGAGCATGAGCAGCTACATGATGGGCATGGCAGCAACTTGGAGGATGAATTTGGCATGGGGGATGTCAAAGTAGCAGGCAGTAGCATGAGGGGAGCATCACATTGCAGATTACCAGCGCTGTCCATGTGGAGGATTGATCCAGGTTGGAGGACTCAGCTTTTGGTTGAGTATTCCCAGGATCTTGGTGCATGCATGATTCTTGATGGCCAAGAGGGAGATGAAAGATAATTGGTGGATGATATGGTCATCTATTGTTATGGCAAGATCTTCATTGACTAGAGTTTCTAGTCTCAAGGAGAAACTATTGCATGTAGCACGTGAGGACTTTATAGCTATGTACTTTGAGGCATATTTTGCTTGCTAGAGGAGTTCACTTAGGAGGGAATTCAGTATGATATCATCAGAATATGGATAGATGCATAGCCCGGATGATGTTGGAGAGGTTGGCACAACCATCCCCTTACTCATTGGAGGAGAGGGAGAGCATTCAGATGAGCCATTTTAGCTCAAGGTCTCAAGTACATGGTAGAGGTATACTTTCCCATTATATTTTATACCCCTTTACTTCATATGAGCAACACATTATCCCAAGAAGGATTATCCATTCTTGCATTTGATATGATGTACCTGCAGCTACTTGTAGCCTTGATTTTGGCTATTTTTATGATGGTTTGTGGGGGAAGCCACATATTCCTTGGTGTGCACCATTGGCACCAAATTGTGTTTTCATGTTTTATCTTAGATGCTGTGGCAACAAATAAGTGGCTAGTATAGCACTTGTTACTTTTGATTTTGAGGCAGGCCAAGGAGGCACTGCGCAAGTTCCATGAGTGGAACTTTGAACCACTCTCCGGTTGTCATTTGAGAACTTGCTTTTATTGTGTATTTCTCCTTGTATTTATGATGTTTGTACACTCATGAGGAGCATTATTTGGAGAGTATTGGATGTACAACCCATTGGGAGCATGATTATCCCAACTATACATGTCTTATCTTGCAGGAGACACCATGGGAAAACCATAAATGCCACATTGCTACTTGCTCTTCTTGTGGAAGGGACCATTTGGAGAATTTGAGGAGGCATTTCATGGCTGATTTTCTTGATGGGGTGGTTTGGGCCATTCTTGGAGGCCATACCATTTCAGCCCAAGGACATAGGAAACCCCATTCACACCACAAATGGAGAGAGGTCCATCATAGGAAACCAAAACATCTCTCCATTCAGCCCCATCACATTGCAGAAATCAGGGGTGAGATTTTCATTTGGATGATAGCATGGATGAGAGGATCATCAATGGGAGAAAAATTGTCCCATGCATATCATAACTCCTACCTTAAGGAGTCCATAGCGTAGCAAGAACGATTCCACTACACCTTCTATCTCTCACGAGGAGCATCATTTCAACTTGCATACTTGGGAGAGAGCAATGGAGGGCAGGTTTATTGCAGCATATTTGGAGCAATGGTAGAGCTTGTTGATGAGGAGGCCACAAGAGAATAAGGAGGGATTTTGTTCTCTCTATGAAGTTTCTTGAGGACAAGAAACATGTGGGAGGGGAGGATTTTAATGTTCCCAATTTTTAGCCTCAAGCTAAATGGAACATTATAGTTTACATAATTTTATTTTGTCAAATAAAATGGGGAAGGAGACACCTTAGCCCCTTTTGATGAAGAAATAACACTCCTTATGTGAAAACGAGATGAATAAGAAGCTGTATTAAAGCACCTAAGGGTGTGAATGGAACCCGGATCACTTGATTTAGTCCTCTTTGACTAAATTCAACAACGCCGCCTAAAGAGGAGAAGCTTGCTAGAGAAGCTACGCAGTTTTAGAGGACGACATTCACATGAGGGTGGAAACCCTAATTGGTGGGAACATGGTGGAGAAAGAGTTCCCTTTATTTATATGGAGGAGATGGCAGCCCATTTTCATTATGTTTTAGTTTATAATTTTGAATTGGGTCTACAAAGGCTTGCATCCCCGGGCTATTTAGCAGGGTGTGTAGTGCCCTCGGGCACTAGGATGTTCCTAGTCGGGAATACCTACCTATTCCTCAAGAAAGGATGAGGATTGAGCTGCATTTTCCTCAATCTGACATTGGCCACAACTACATTCGTCACCTACAGCATTAGCTCTACAGCAGAGAGGACGTTGTGTTGCTGGGTGCAGCAAGAGAGGAACTCATGGAGTCTCTCTTGACTTGTTTTCTTCAGTGGAGGAGAGATCTATTCATTTGAGAAGCTGCAAGGAGGATTCTTGGGATTCATTACACATATTTGGCATGAGGCCAAAATTCCATCATCTCCCACTGTGCAGTCCATGGAGGAAACTGTGCTATTTCAGAGGAGGCAATGAGAGAGGGGTTCTTGAGCTTCAAAGGAGGACTATTTTTGAGTAAAAGGGATTAGCCATTTGCTTGGAGACATTATTAGAGAAGGGAAATCAGATTTCAGATCAGCCATAGCCTCATTCTTATTTTTTTTCAGTTGCAATGACAAGTCTCCTAGATTGACTAGAAATCCCATATTTCAGCCCACTTCTTGTTATTGGGAATTCTGTTGTATCACTTCAGCATCATTATCATTTTTTACATATTCAGCAGCTGCTACTTCAGATATACTATGCAGGCATGGCCCTCCGGCATTTGTATAGTTGCAGCAACTCCGTCATTTCATTGATTATCCATGGGAGATTAGTTCTAAAGGTTTGAGTGGCTTGTCCCTCAACTATTTCTTGTATTTTAATGATGATATCATAATATAATGATGGATGTAGCATTTTCCCTCTTATGATGTATTCAGAGTTGCAGAGTTAATGTCAATGTTCCTATATTGCTGTAAGCTCTCTCATTGAGCATTGTTTTAGAGACCTAGATTGGGGAGATATGTATAACCCATCTAGAGTTATTTCTTTAAGCTCATTTTCTATATAGGAGCTTTATGTTATGTGGTATATGGCATCCAAACAGTGGTTTGTCTTATTTTTACAACAGCTTCCTTATACAAAATCCTCAAGGACCCTGTAGCAGAAATTCCCGAAGTGGAAATATTGTATATCCATAGACTGAGTTTGTGAAGCGCCAGATAGCTTCTGGATCTCACACTTCCTTGTGAAGGTGACATATCTGGTAAATTCCCCAATATTCAATCTCTGGAATGGACTTGTGGTGTCTCACTGAAGAAGGAATTGGAATATCTTAAGATATTCTCGATGGAGCAGAAAGTTCTAGAATTGGAACATTACACTGTAGTAGTAGATTTTGTATAACAAATTGGTGACTCTGCTGGGGACCGATGTATGCTCTTGGTAGTTTATTCATCCTTAATGTTTTTTTTACCTCTTCTTCGGACCTTTAATGTCATAATCAGTTAAGAAAAGACCTAGGAAGACCTTTCATTGAGTCTCAATTTCAATTTTGTGCTATAATGTTCTACTTATTCACCAACACTCCCTCTGTTCTAGGGACAGAGAATTTCACCGCTGCAAAGCCTTCTCTGTGCCTACATTGCATAGCACTGATGCCTCTTCTACACCTGTGTTGGCCCCTATTATTGCATGAATTTTCTCTTGATTTGATATTATCTTTGATAAGGCTTGTTCAGTTGTCCTTCCTTGAGTCTTTGAGTGTCTTGTGGTCCCTCTGAAGCCTCCATTTGGTTTTCTTTTGTTTTTGAGTCCCTTTGATAATGATTTATTTATATTTTCCATTTTTCTTATCATTAGGTCATTAGAAAACCAATTTTTGTTTGATAATTGAGTGTTTGAATGATTTGGTGTTTTATTCATCATTTAAAAAAAAAATTGGAATCAATGATTAGACATGCATCTTTGTTTTCATTTGAAATTAAGTGGAATCTGAAAGAAAAATATTATTCATCATGCATTACATATAGGGATTTCATTTTTATTGGAAAAGTGAAGATGAGGAGATCGATTTTTTCATCACTTGTTTGTTGCACTGTTGATTGATTTCTTCTTCCCCTACTTAGTTAGGCCTTTCATTGTTAAAAGGAAAATGAAAAGAGCCCTTTTGTCATATTATTTTCATCATGCATGTTTTCAGGTGACATTGAGTTTTGATCCTTGAAATTGGAACATGATTCAATATAAACTCTAAAATTAATCTCAATTAACAAAAGGATCATTTGAAACTTAATGACACATCTAAATGTATAGGCTAGAGACGTGTTCCAACGTCGTTAAGTGTGGGAGTTGTCATTGTTTTCTAGTGTTGTATCTTGAGGGTAATATCCCATTCCATGCATGTAAGTGTATTAGGTCGTACTCCACATACCTTTGGGTATATTGGATGGCACTCCACACATGAAAAGTATATGGGAACGCTGCTATTGAACGGTTATGCATTAGACAGGACTAGGACACACTGCACTTCCGCGTGTCATCGAGTATATTTTGGAAGCCCATTATAGGTGTTTATCCTCACCATATGTAATCCAATTGGCTGCCTTGTATACTGCGATACACTAAGCACAAAATTTAGGGAGATTTATTGCTCGTACATAAATCCTTGGTTCTCCAAGGTGGTAAATTGCAGTTCACAGTTACTTGGTAAAATTTTTACCTAGTTGCCCCTTTTTTTTTTTTTTTTTTTGTTAATTTATAAAATCAATTAACCGACCGCGAAATAACATCGTTACCGTGGAACAACTATTTAGTAGATCTTAGGTTGAGACTAATAGAAAAATTTCCTGAATCCACCAATTAAGGAAACCTTATAATGGGAATCCTGGTCCTTTTCCTACTTTTGGAAATATTGATGCTCCTTATATGGAAACATTGTCCCTTCCCAGATTTTCCATTGGTTTTCTAGTTTGGTTGTTTTTGACCCCTATGGTTATGAATTTCCAAACTACTCCTCAACAAAGTAGTCCTCCACCTAAACAATTTGATCCTAATGTTAACACTTTTCATTATTCACTTATTCAGTCTTCTTCCTCTTCTTCCTCTTCGTCCGGTGAAAGCCTCAAAGTTAGTAACCAGGTGGATAAGAAGAAGAAGAAAAATAAGCAGGGCGGGGAAACCAAGAAACCATTGCTACCCATGCAACTGGTATGAACCAATCTTCTAATCAACCCTACAAAGATAAATTCCCTTACAAGTTATGGAAGGGTTACCACCTTCTTAGATATTGTCCTAGTATTCCCAAGATATTAGAAGTTTGGTCAACATGCTCACATCAACCTTTTTCATTAGCCTTTAGAGATCATGTTGGTGATAAACCTTCAACTAGTGATAGTAAGGTCCATGGGAAAAAGGGTAAAGTTAAGTTTCCATGTAGGTCACATGAAGGGAGTCATTGTATTCACCCTTTTCCTTATATGGATGTAGTCTAAAAATTATTGAAAACCTTACAGCTTTTCAACCTCGTCTTCCAGCTCGTTATCGAAAGTGTTCTCCCAAACTTCCATTAGTTGATGACATGATTGATCAAAATCTAAATCTAGTAAATCCCACTCTCTCTGAATGTGAATCCTATGAGTTTGTTCCTAACCAACCATTGGTTCGAAAAGTGGTTGACTTGATTCCACCTTTATTTGGTCATACCTTTCCCATAGATAGTGAACCTCATACCACTTAGGTTCTTCTTGTTTCTTCAGATTGCAATGAAATGGGCAGAAATCATCCCATTCCAATAGTATAGGAGAGAAGTTCTCTTTTTCCCACATCACATGAGAGAAATTATCCCATTCCCATAGCACAAGGGGTTAGTTCTCCCATTCCCACGACACCTGCCCAAGTAGTATGGTCACTTCCTTTGATTGGAATCGACTGGCATGATATCATCTTCCTCCTTAACTTCCCTTCTAGATCATAGCACATGCTTATAATATGAAAGTACCTTTTATAGTTATATATGAAGGGGCGTTTGTTAGTACTCTCGCATCAAATTCTTGGAAATATTTAGGTTCTCCACAACTTGTACCTGTTACCCATAATATGTTGGCTTTTAACAGAGGAACTAATCAACCATTAGGGATACTTCCTAAGTTTTATATTACTTTGGGATGAAATATTGTTTATATTGATGTGAAATTAGTCCAAGGCCCTTTGGATGTTAATTTACTCCTTTGGCATGATTATGGTTATGTCATGTGAGCTCTTGTCTCTTGTCTCTTTCATGTGATGTGTTTCCCACATGATGGAAGAATCATGACCATTGATCAACTTTCATTTGTTGGTCTTAATATGACTCCAAATCAACCATATCACATAGATTTTCCTTATGTACAAGTGGTATATCCCCCTCCATGGGTTAATTATGTGGAAACTTGTTCCATGCTTGCATTTACTGATTATCTAGTAGGTTATGTAGTGCATAATTTGCTGAGGGAATTGGATTATGATATTTCCATTAGATCCCTTGATATGTATCCCTGCCAGTGTGTTGTTCTCCCATCTGATGAGAACCTATTGGAAGCCATGGACCCTTATGGGCCATGAAACAATTTTTTTGGAGCATGGTTCCTTTTCTTGCGTCAAACTCGTTAAAAAATGAAACATGGTCAGATAAGCAGAGTTCCTTTTCTTGGGTCAAGCTTGTTAAAAAATGAAACAAGATCTTATGAGGGTAGTTCTTTTACTATGTCAACCTTGTTAAAATATCAAATATGTTACTACAAGCATAGTTTAATCTATGTTTCAAGATCACATAAACATGAAAAAATTTGGAGCAGAGTTCCTTTTCTTGTGTCAAGCTCATTAAAAAATGAAACAAGGTTTCATGAGCATAGTTCCTTGTCTTGTATCAATCTCGTTAAAAAATGAAACAAGGTACCATGAGCATAGTTCTTTTCCTATGTCAAGCTCATTATAAAATGACATACATCCCCTTCCAATTTGAGTCTTTGATTAGATCTCGTAAATTCCCAGACGAGTATTTCACTTTATCTCATAAATGAACCTTCATTAAATCCACTTTTTAGTAACTGGTAGTCTACTTAGGTGCATGACATGAAGCTTTTGGGAATGTACCTAGAATTGATTCATTATGTCGTAGGCATGAAAACTTATCTCAAGCATAGTTTTTTCCTATGTGTCAAGCTTGTCTAAAAATGATACCGATTCCAAGCATAGTTTTTTTCATGTTTCAAAATTGTGAAAACATGAAACCATATTCATGTATTCTCAAGCATAGTTTCCAGTGTTTCAACCTTGTGAAAAAGATGAAACCTTTTTCATCCTGTCCTTCAAGATTGAAATTTTCATCAGCCTATTTCTACCAGATGAGCCTTGGTTTTCTCATTCCATCACCACCATATGATTGGTCGATCATACAGTTTCACTTTGTTTTTTTAACCTTTCATGAGGAACCGCTGCAATGAGTGTTCTTATTAGCCAACCTCTTGACCTCTATGTGTTTTGAGAAGTTCCATCATGACCGGAACTAGTTTTCTACACTTTATACCACTCGTTCCTCCAGGAGGAGGCATCTTCATCTATTTTCGAACTCCCAAAATATGAAAATATTACCGATCACTTTTATTTTTAAACTTGTTAAAGTAAATGAAAATACATTTACTTAGTACAAGTTTATCCCTTTTCCGGATTGTGATAGACTATTTATGAAAAAGGAATACCTTAGTAGAACATGGTTAAGAGGCTCTTTTGCGTATTTTTTTCTTCCTTTTAGGACTCGGGAGACTATCTACATAAAGGAACATCTCGAGTTTTCCTTTTACACCTCTTCTTCAAGCTATCTAAACATGAAAAATATGTTAATTTTTACCTTCATCGGTCTCATTAAAGAATCAAACCACGATGGGCTCGTCGAACATGATGAGACTAAATGACTCCTTCTTAGGGTTCATTAAACATGATCAGAGGGATTCATCCGAAATATGAACTTACATATCAATAATATGTTATGCTCCTTAAGATTTTTCAATAATAAAGAGTTACTGAGAAGTATCGTTGGGGAAATTAGGAAAATAAGGTACTCCACTTGTTAATGGAAGTCAGTCGCTCTTGAACATGACACTCTTCCACTTCATCTTTGTGGCTATTGGGTTGGGGAATATGCTTGTCTTTCAGTTCATCATACATTTTCAAAGCCTCCATTTTTGGTTTTTGTCTCAATGCAACCAACTCCATTCAATGTCGATGTTGTGTTTAAGAGAAGTCATTTTGTCAATATCTACTTCAATACTCTTAATCCTTCATTCCATGTCTATCATTACTAATCCAGTTCTGTATCAACATCATTCTCTCTCAAATCATGATATCCATTTCATTTCGTTGATGGGGGATACATCAAGGCCCTCCTATGATGGGTCGCTTCTTGTCAACATCAATGCATTATCTAGGAAGTTGACACAGAATGAACCCTTCAATACCTTGGTGCTTGCATACATCAATGGAATGTTTCCTTGCTCTCAGCGATAGGTTACAACATTGGCCTTTGACTAAATAATTATGTGTGGTGTTTGAATTAAAATAATTCATTCACACCATGCAGATTGTACTGTTGTGCCTTGAGAGTCATCAACATCATCGATGGTTTCGCTCGCATTTGTTAATGAATTAAATCATTAGCCGGTAATCAGATGGTGTCTACCATGTTCAAATCCAAATCAATTATTCACATGGTTAGACTCGTACATTGGATGATCATGTGAATGATATAGAATACCCCAGATCTAGTTTCATCCATCCGGGATGTGATTTCAAGATTAATACAAAATCATAATGTATGATAGCTATGATCAGTCCGACAATCATCCAGTCATGGGTCGACCATTTGTCATCAGTGGATGTGTCTTTTTATCATTGTATATGTAATGTTAACTTATGTGTTGAGTATGGGTATTCCTCTCTCAATAATTATATCATGATGTAAATATATTATAACAGAAGATGATCTCACTAGTTGTTATTGATCATGACTTGTCACAAAGTAAAGAAATTCAGTCATCAATTTCCATTTATAACTTTTCGCTTTAGGGGGAAATATGTTATAGGTCATTTTGTCACATCTGGTCAACATACCTACAAACTGGATCAATCAAAATCCTTTTACTCATTGCCACCATCATTCACATTGCTAGACACATACATAGGATGGGTGTGTGAACAAGACAGAAGACCCTAGATCTAGTTTCATCCATCTAGGCTTTGATTTCAGGATTAATAAAAGATCATAATGTATGATTAATATAACATCATTTTACCCATTGAAATCATCATTACAAAAATTCATAAGCATGAATATCCTTAGTCCTATAGTTTTTTCGTAAAAATACCTCAAATAAGTTATTTTAAGGACCAACATAGTATGTAAGCTTGTGGACCTGCATTCACCAACACGTTTCTCCATGTTGGGAAGGGTTGATCACCAACAGGTTGCCCTGTGTTGGGAAGTATTGATTCTAAAAATTAAAAAAAATAAAAAATTCTGAAGCTTCCTCTTCCAGAAGCTTCTAAGAGTTTTTACAACTATTTACCTCAGATAAAAGTATCGAATCCTATCCTATCCTACCATGGAGTTTCCATTCCTTATCCTTTGACCTCATCCTCCCATCAATAATCTCAAGCCTAGATTGGTAAATGGATAAGAACTCGAAACTTACCATCCTCTTCTATATATTTATTGCCATAGAGAAGCTAGGGGTGGGATTTTGGAGATATATTCTACCCTCATTATATTGTTGTGAAGAGTCATTATTCCATGAATTAGGGTTATATAGAGGTACACTTTGTGGAAAAGATGGAACAAGTCAACTTGGAGGAGCTCTTCTACAAGATCAATTCCTATATTTGGTTGTAACTCACTCAATTTAAATAAATGCAAAGAGTTCTTTGTTTTCCTATATGTGATGTTATGATTTCATGTATTTCAATGCCATATTGATGCATTAAATGAAGTGATTAGATTATGCTACATAAATGTTGTAGATCATTGGCTCATGTTTTTTTATTGTGCATGTTATAATTATAGCGATTGGAGCTAGGATTGGATAATTCAAGCCAAGAGACGAGTGAAGCATAGGACGGATAACAGGTAGGCTTCATCCCATTATCTATTTACTTCAAGGGAAACATTAGCTTCTTTGTCTTTCTGTTGTTATAGATAGGCTACCTAGTCTAGGGAATATACTTCTATCTTGAGTCATAGATTATATATAAAATTGTGTATGGTGGATCCCCTTGACATTCTGATGAGCATGAAAGAGAAGACAAGAAAGATAAATAGTTTCCCTTTTTGTGGATTTTATACAGTGTAACACACTCCTCCCACATTTACCTTCTTCCATCAGTTTACCCAAGGTAAACATCAGATGAGAGGCTACTATGACGAGACTCAACCTCCTATATGACTTTAAGGAAATGGAGTTGAAATTTAAGACCTTACTGACTTCCCTCAGGGGCTACAGGACCTCCAGGAGCAACTCCACCCCTTTAGGTGTCCAATCCTTGAGATTAGTCTCTTTTTCACTAAACTAGAGCCCTAATCACCCCATTTCCAAGACATTTAAGTGACTAGATCCCTCCAGTCACTCCCATAGGCTTTCCTACCAGTGACTGTGGACTTTTCCAATTATTTCTATGCTAGCGACCTCAAATTCTGAGCCACTTTTTCAGGTATAGGACTCAGGCCTTTGCTTATAACTCAGTGAAACTTCCATGAATGATGAATGACATAGAAACAAGGCTTATAAAAAAAATATTGAACTAGGACTTGGCCCGACCTCTCCCAACTGGGAATGACATTCTGTCAAGCACATGGTAAACATGCAACTTACAAGTCATGAATGCATATATGAGAATAAGGAAATAAAAACGTATCTGATGTTTCACAAGAAGGACCAATGCCTTCTCACAATATATATCATAACACCAACTATGTCATGCATTCATTAACCATCAGTTCATCAATTAAAAGGTGATAAGAGGCATATATAAATTTTTCATATAACTATTCTTATAACCAACCTATATCTAGATAGATAAAAATGATATAACAACCATTAAAACGACATAATAAAAAGTAAATTTACTAATCCAAAGAAATATAAAATTAGCTCTTATTAAATGTAGACAAAAGCCAACCCGGTCTCAAACTTCCACGTACCACCCGACCATAGATTGGGATGAACCAAATATTTCTTTTAGCCAATCAAACTCGTTCCATATTTCATGCATGATCTGACTTGAACTAGTGCCGAGATCACAAAACCAAACTGATCTTGGATGCTTCATAATTCCTTCACCATCCCTTGAGTAATTTTCCTGTCTCCACCCACCTATTGAGGGTTTCCAGGAGAAAACCATATCCACCCATAACCCTTAGGATTTTCTTGAGACCACCTCACCTAGATCCAAAAACTTCTGGAAATCCAAAGCTAAAACCAATAAATAATCCTATGACACCATCTCTATCTAGAAATGGAAAGGAAAGGCTAAGATCCACCGTCGAAAAGTAATAAATTCCATGATAATGATAACAAATGAACCAGATACCAACATGAACATACCATTCATCTCAAAAAAAGTTAGGAAATCATACATGCATCCTATTACCTGTAAGTATGTATGTTGAAGCTGCTTGATCCAACTTTTCCTTTCTTGATCCTTGCTTTCTTTATCCTTCCTTGGCTTTATTTATTTCCTTCTCCTCTTGGTGCTCTTCTCATCTCTGAGACTAAAAAAACTGACAAAATGATACTAATTGATGTTTTGAAGTATTTTTATTTATGATGCCTCTAATTTCTTCAATTTTCCATTATTTTCCTTCATTTTCCTCCTCACATGCAACCTATGGCCTTTCACCTTCCTTTTATCCTAATTTCCATTATTTTCTTAAATAAATGACAATAAATGCCACTTTTCCTTTCCAATTCCTTTTCCATTTCCTTTTCCAATTTACCCTTAGCCATAAACACAACAAGTGATGCCCACTAGGATATTTTTCCCAACATTCATCTTGGAATATGTGTCCCTTGACCATGGTCTTATTTTTCATTTATTAACTTTTATTACATGAAATTTTAACCCGGGGTTATTGTTGTAGTGTATTTGGTGCATGGGTAGACGAAATACACTATGCTAGATAGGGAGGCTACTTTCCTATGAGTAAGCCACATGTCAAATTGGTTTATCAAATGTTAGTTGAACAAGTTAAACATGTAATAAGCTAAGTTAAATGGAAACATAGCATGCTACATAAACAAAGAAACAAAAACAAACAACATGCACAAGAAACATGCTCAATAGAGAAAACACACTAATAACTCAACAATGGAGAGCTCTCTCCCTTTATTAGGTGATGGTGGTAGTAGAAGATAGAATGCTAAATCTCTTGTAGTGGATCCTTCGAGCTACAAAGCTCCAATATCCAAGATAAGGGGGTCTCTTACCCTCAAGTTTTCAGTAAGCCTCTCTTCCCTCTCAAAGGATGGTAGATCGACAGACACATGGTGAACTGTTCTCTCTTGGATTGAGGTGTTGGATGGAAAACAATTAAATCCTTCCATTCCTCTTGTTGCTGGACAACACAAGCTGGTATGCTAAGGAGAAATTTTGCCAACATAACAATGTGTCTCCCATTTCTCTTCCCATGGATGGCTTTTATAAAAAAAATTCAAATTTTCCCTCCCTCTCTTGGTACATGATGGATGTTGACACAAGCGTGGGGTTATGAATCCTTTATGTGCTACACTAAAGCATCAAGGTGGCTCTAAGGCAATTGTACTTGGTTAGCTTGAGTGAGATTATTTTTCTCCATGTGTTCCAAGTGGTCCTTGATGGTGACATTCCACATCCTCAAGACCGCACGAATAGTCAAGGGATAGCCGCGATGTTCTTCACGACTATCGAAGAAAAAGATGAAATGATCACCCAAGGCTAGTGCTTCCAGTGTGCCATCCAAAAATTTTCCTTCTGACCTTAGGAAAAGTTAAAATTTTCACCTCCTGTAATGTATTTATTCCCTGTAAATATTTATTTGTACCTTCTTCTTGAAATTTTCTAATGTCTTTTGCTTGTATGATTTTTCAGTGTTAACAGTTGCCCATATTGTATGAGGTCTAAGAAGAAATGTATAGCCAAAATACATTATAGTTTATTTTTCTTTGTAGTCCTTTTGAGAGAGAGAGGGAGAGTAACTTGCTTGAAAACTAAGGTTGGAGGCCCCTTGCCATGAGTAAAAAGAGGTATCGTGCCCTATTGAAACCCTACAAGCGATCAAATAAATAAAATATTTATACGAGGCATGCATGTCACATGCTCATGATGTTTTGAATAATTAAGCTTATCTGACAGATAGAGGTTATGTTTATGTCACTTTTTTGGGAGTGACTTGCTACTAGTTGATGAAGATGGTTTCTAATGCCCTCAGGGGTGTTTTCCTTTGAAATATGGTTGAATGTGGTGCACAAATGAATAATATTGGTATGGCATGTTTGGTTTTAGAACAAATTCTCATTGTATGCATGCGTTTGTAACTGTTGGGGACCTTCCTATGTAAGCATTGCTGAAAGATATGCTTATCAAGTCACAGGTCTTCGACGAATTCTGACAGAGTGCAATGGTAATGAAGTACGATACCATTTTAACATGAAATTTTATGTTGAAGTCAGATGTCAAGAGGATCGATGACATCAATGGGAAATCGTGATTCCCATAGTGCCATTTTTGGATGCCACTATTGAGGTGGGGATTCATCCAAGGTATGACCTCCTTGTTGGAAAATTTTTGTTGTGGTTGATAAGAAGGGAGCACCAACCAGCCAAGATGAATACTGATGCAAGGGACAAGGGTTTTTGATGTATCAGGGCATGATGTGATAGGTTAAATTAGGCATGATGATGAGAAATGGATATAAATGATGATGGTAGTTAAGTGACCCGAGGTCGGAGCTTTTAAATGCAACTGGAGGTAGTCATAACAATTTCTAGTGAGGAAATCCATGGAGCTGGTAGGACATCCGAGGTGGGTGTGCAGTTGTTATAAGTGTCATGGTGGGGTGTGGTAAATAATGTGTAGCATTGACCAAGGGTGATTAGGGACTGCTTCCAGGTGAGAAATGTGAATGAATGGGTGGGATTTCTCTCATAAAAAATATATTTGTACACTTTCCAAGAGAATATAGAATGGGTTTGGAGGTACAATCACGGAGACGGGTGCCCCAATAAACAAGAAAATAATTCGTCATTATGGCGTAGGGAAGTTTTTTTACTGAGGTTGGGGGCCCCATTGGTTGGCCTTGGTGCAGGGGCGATGAAGCGGATGAACAATTTCGCATATGGGCTATACTGGTAGGGGTGTGATAGGCCAAGTGTGAGACACAGTGGTATGTATTCAATTTGCTGATGAGAATGGTAGTCTGGGAGAGGGGAATTATCATGAAATGGGTGAAACTTGACTTCATGTATGATGGATGAGAGAACATGAAGTACTTCCCAGACTTGGATTTTATGGACATGGCTTCAAAAATTTGGTGTATGGTCTACACAAGTGATGGATGTCATGGAGGATGAGGTTCTACCGACCTACGAGAATGTTTACCATGTGCAAGGTGAGTTGATGATAAACATGGTCGGGTGATTGGAACATTTGGTTGATCTTTGTGGATAAATGATGTCAGGATATGAAAAGATTCTTTGGGGAGACTATCATGCTAGGGATAGAATGATACATCCTCTTGTACCTTTAGTGGTTGGGGCGACTCGTGATTCAGCATTTTTGTAATACCTGCAACCAATACCCCAAGTAAAAAGCATATTTTCTATTCAAACATATTGGAAATAATGTTGAATGGAAAGCAATAAGACATGACATACCTATTGTGACTGAAAAAATGAATTTTCCTGGGACATGGATGTATGGAGCCTACTTTGAATGTGATGAAGTGCTAATCACTATGTTTCTTGCGGTTTTGCAATTGGGCATTCTGAGCTCCTGTTATAGTCTGCCGAATAATGAAAAAAGGGAGATATATTGGCCAATATGACTCATTTCAATTCATTTGTTTTGTTTGAGAGTCTGAAGTTAGAGCTGAGCCCTTGATTCTGAGCCTGTCTTGTCATTGTGGTCTGCCTGAGTACTCAGGATTTGCGTTGTCAGTGTCAGGTAGGGCCCTAAACATCCTACTTTTCAATTTTGTCATTTTTTGTCTGGGGTGTTCCATACAAATGTGATTTCTACGAATTTCATGTCTATTTTTTTCCTCGACTGCGCGAGCGATCGAGGCTAATTTGCGCAGACCTCGTGGAGAAGAAACCCTTCCCATGAGGTTATCAAGCTTGGAGAATTTTTTACATGATGATGCACACATTTGTGTCTGATACAGACGTGTGTTCATCATGCCTATTCTCTACACATGCGCAATGATGGTCACAAATTTTAATTTTTTGGTTTCTTGATTTTAGCCACCAATTTTTGGTTTTTTCTGGTAACAGAATTTTATGGCATGAGAGAGATTGGCCTTATATTTGCAAAGATGTTACGTAATACCACAATTCTTGGGGGATTTTGGCATAGTGGGGGTTTCTAAAATTTCTAGAGAACAACCTATTGAGATCGCAGGATAGTCTTCTCTATTTCCTGGTCCTATGTTGGAACAAGAGAAAACAAGTGATGGTGTTGCGGTATAGAGAAATCGTCATCCGTCCAGAGATGGATGTTTACTTTATGATTGGTTTATTTCCTTATTGGGAGGCTCTTCCACACCCACTCCCCCTGGTAGGGTGATCATTCGACACTGGGCTTAGCATCATTATGGTCCCGAGATGCTTACACAGGTGTTGGATTTAGGGGTCCTGACCCAGGGTCGGTGTTTAAGGTTTGCCAACAAACCCCTATACTACTGGCCCTTTCGGCAATGACCTACTTTCGCAGGCCAAGGTCTCACCCGAAGTAGTATGGGTGGGTGCTGGAACCAGGTTTTTGCACCTAGGGAGAGAGTAGGTAAAGGCAGATCTTCGTTGAATTTATCAGGTTCACACAAAGCAAGTATATTATCAAGCCTTTAACAATATAATCAACATGTAACCATAAAAAAAGCTACTATCATTAACATATCTAATGAATACATTCGCATCCACGTGCGTACCAGCAATTATCACCATGGAACATTATAATCGTAGCTAATTCATATATCGCAAACACAATCGCAGCTTATTTAGATAACATAGAAGCACTTCAGGAATAAACAAGACCAGTCCAGATAGAATAAATATACTTCAAATATATTCCAAATTCATTAATATCCAAAAACCCAATTACAAACGCAAGACATAGCCTATGCACACAACCAGCAGTGTTCGCACACAACAAGATTGAGGATCTCTGTGCACATACCTAGCAGGAGTCCTTACACAAAATAACCCAAGACAGATTTCAATAGTTTGCCCGTAGCATTAATATTACTTCTTATCTACTAGACCCAACTATCTATCTATTTATACCATCATAGCCTTTGCTATTATATGGTCCGCAAACTGTGGTTTGCAGAATCTAGGTCTACCCTTTGACCCTTTACAAAACATTGGGGGCTTTGAATCGCCCCAAAACCCCTATGCAAGACGAATTACTACAAAATTATATAAAAAATGCAGCTTAGGCAACCCTGTTCCAACATGCCCCCAACACAATCTTGTGACTCGTCCCGAGTCACAGCGACTATGGGGTTTGCATCTTTGCCTGAAGCTGCTTGATTGCATCGACCAGAGGGGGCATCACTCCTTTGCTCTGCGTGACAGATTTCTCTGCAATATCCATCAGCTTCTATGAAGTTCGACCTTCAGTAGCAGCAGTGACACTTTCCAAGGTCTGATTTAGCTGTTTGACTACAACATCCACTTCTGCGATAGCTTGAGGACTTCATCGGCCCACGGCTTTAGGTGGTCACTCATAACCCTCTTTTTGTGGCGTAGCTCTTCGAGGTCATCTCTGAGCGCATGGCTAGCTCGAAAATGTGCCAGACGTTGAGCGGGGACCAGAGTGGGCATAGTATCTTCCAGCTTCTCAAATTCTTCTTCCTTCTGGCACAATTCTTGAGTAAATTCGCACAGGAGAGGATCACGCTGCACCTTAGACCATAGCTGCATAGCTGTCTTAAGAAATTATGTGGCCTGAGTGATCTGAGCTGTAATAGAATTCATGGCTTCTATAACCAGTGTGGTTCGCTGGGCTCGTACTTCAGGTGGAGTTTCTGGCTTCAATTTGGCCTGCAACACAACAATCTGCTACTCCATCTCAATCTTGACATGATGGATTTCAGTCCTAGAAGCCTTCAAGGATGCAACAAGTCCTTCAATATTGGCCTGGGGGGTGACAGAGGCCAAGATATCTTCAGTCACATCTACGCATAGTCTGCTGATTAATTGTTCCATCTAGGTTTGTTGCACGGTGGAAAGGACGCACGCAGCCTGTGCTTGGGATGCCTTGGTGGTTTTTTCAAGCATTGTCTACTCAGATGTATTGAGCTGCTACTACACCCGGTGATATTTGTGCTGGATATCCTCAAAGAGGGATGTTTGGAGGACCTGCAGCGGTTCGTGTGGAAGCCGAGCCAAATCCAAATGTACTTCTATGCAGGCCTAGACTTGCGCACAAAAGGAAAGTGGACTCAAGGTGAGTGTTGTGCCTGGCAGGGGGCAAAGGCAGTTTTCATTCATGACGATCAGTTCACTGCTAGTTTCTAGGAGTGGCCTCGTCTGAACCATGCTTGTCTACAGGGTATCGATCTTGAGCTGTAGAGCTTGGAGCTTAGACTGTAGTGCGGTGACTGCGGCCTTCTGCTACTCTTCCAAATAAAGCCATCTATCTTCTAAGATGAGGATGACTGCATCTGCGATTTGCTCCAGGTCTTCCTCCATCAAAGTAACTTTAGTCTCCCTACTGGGCCTTGTAGCTCGTCGTTTCTTTCATTGGCCCTTGAGAGGGTCGACTATCCGTTTCGTACCACGTAGGGAATCGGAACACTATACATCCAGACCCTTTGTGTCCATGTCCTGCTGCGAGTCCTACTGTGATTCCGGCTCCACACCCTTCACGACATCCTTTGTCCTAGTGGAGTCTTCCAGGCCACGTCATTCTACATTCTTGGTGGTAACAGACGGGGTGGTCTTCAGGGCGGTGCTTGTACCTGTAGTGTGAGCAGCACCTGATTTGAATCCCAATCTCCAGTGTGGTGGCCAAGTGGCAATGAGTCGGTCGATTTCCTCATCGGCGACCATGTAGGGCAGCGATACCCAAGCCGGATCCTTATGACCTTGAATCTGCACACTGTGCATCGTGACCTGGAACGCTGCAATGCTCTTGTACTTTTCGTAGACCGTTGGTGACAAGCATGCTCGGGAGTGAATTGTTGTTGTGAGCCTACTTTGAAATAGGACCCAAAAGACCTTGTTATCCTTAATGCACTGCTCATCCTTCGAATCCCACAGCTTTTCATATCGCGCCCCCTCACACATGTTTGGTTCGAGCTCAGGTAGGACCGAGTCTTCGGGGGCTTCCCATGCGATCGATGCAATTAGGAACAGCAACCAAGGGTAGTAGAATGCCCTTCCATGATCCTGGGCCTCGCGGACGTTCTCCAAAATTTCACTACAAAGGAAATGTGACCAGATGAAGAAGACCCCATTTTTGCAGTGGCCAACCAACTGAATTACATAGGCGGGGATAGTCGTGGCCTGGCACTTGCACATCATCTTACAAGTCAGCAGCAGGGTACCCATGCACACTCCTGGGTCAGCAATGGTGTTGATCGAGAATCCCCTAGTATTCCACTCAACATGGTAGTATTCTCACACCTTATAGGCGATCTGTTGCTCATAATTCTTGCCAACGTGCTCCATGGGATTCGACCCCTCCATGGGAAGACTAGTAATGTGGTGAATTAGGGTGGAATTGATGGGAATGTAGTCCTAGATCTAGAAGCTATCATCATGGATCAGCGCTAGAAGCTATCGTGCAACTCGGTCAGTTATACTGTATCATCCAAAATGAGGTATCTGTAGCAAGTTTAGAAAACTGGATTTTTCTAGCCCACGTGCCCATGGCATTGGTACAACCCACAGCACGTCGTCCTCCAGTACTCGTTCAAGGTACAACTCAAGTGCCAATTCTGGGACGGCCTCCAGGTTGGTGTCATCAAACTTAATTGAGGCGAGCTTGCCATGCGCTTCTCCAATTATGGGGAATTCTCCCGGAATTAGTGGCATTTGGAGATAGGCTCGCATACCTTCAAGGTTCTTATGCGTACACATAAAGGGCCTGCGAGGCCCAACATAGGGTGCCAACCAAGTGATTAGTTTAGAAATCTGAGCCTCTTCTTGAGCAGACAGAGGTCGCTTTGTTAGGTTAGGCAAACGTGCCTAGGGCACCGTTCGGGGGGATTTCACATTCCAAGGGGAGGTGCGTGGCTTCCCTCCAACCCATTTCATAGCCCTCCCCTCCCCTTGCTCCTGGCCATTCCCTTTACTTTTATTTTTCTCCACCCGCTTCCCCTTGGTTGGTGTGGACACAACCTCTTCAACTTCAGGGGTGACCTCCAATACTTCATTAGTAGAGGCCATGGTCTACTAATATTCAGTTGCATTGGTCATAGTAATTCTCCCTCGAAAGATAAATTTGGGATTGCTACTATCAGATTGGTAGCTCGCCCAAACATTAATAGAGCACAATAGTTACAATATTTTGCAAAGCGCAAGATTTTCAGAGTGCACGGAACCCACTTCGGATCTACCATCCTGCTTTTATAGCTTTGGATAGTGACCAATGGTTGGATGAGGCTTATCTGAAACTTACCATCAATAAAAAAATAAAAAATATTCAGAAATTACCTCATTAATTTTCGACTACCCAATCCTCTCAATGGTAAAATTTTCTTTTTACCTAGTTTTGTTGTTCCAACAGCTAGTTTTCACAACTGTGTATTACCCCTACACTCCCAGTGCACCTCCCTGGGTTTCCAGACCTAAAATCAACCCCTGCGCTCCCATCACACATCCCCAGGCTTCCAAACATACGATTGACCCCTACGCTCCCAACGCACCTCCCCCGACTTCCTGACCTGTGGGCAGCCCTTGCACGTATAACGAGCCTGCCTGCATTTTTCCTCCTGCCTACGCATGTCCTGCCCAATACAACTAATCTAGCCATATAGTCATTTGATCTAGGATGGTTTCAGTCGGCTACCATTAACATATCCTAGTTTAATGTCACCACGTAGTGTAGCTAACTGGAAAACTCCTCCTTCAATGATTTCCTTTACCATATAGGGGCCTAGCCAGTGCTGATGGAACTCCCCTGGGTGTTTCACCAGTGGGCTATCATATAGAAGGACCAATTCTCCTTCCGAAAAGATATTTTTCCGAATATTTCTATCATGCCATGATTTTTCCTGGGTCTTCTGAACTTGCTGATGAAAGTTAGCAATGAATCGATCTTCCTCCAAGGCAACTAGATGCACTAAGCGTTCCTCCATGATATCAGGCTCTACCGTGTTTGTAAATGCTGCAATGCGCAAGCTAGGAACAATATATTCCATGGACAGAATGGCCTCCTTTCCATAAACCATATGAAACAGTGTTTTCCCAGTCAATTTCTTGCAGGTGGTTCGATAGGCCCAAAGGACCGACGAGATGTGCACGTCGCAATCCCTTCGATCGACATTGCAGTTCTTGGTTAGTGCCTATTCCAAAATTTTATGAAAAGCTTCCATGGTTCCATTCACCTGCAGGTGATACGGGGTACTTTTCGCATGGTCGATCTAAAATTCTTCAGTCAAAGCCTTTATTGTTTCATTAACAAAATGCGTACCTCTATCGCTCATGAAGATCTTCAGACAGCCAAACCTAGTTAGAATATGTTCAAAAATAAAGTGCGTGGTAGTGTCATTAGTACAATCCTTCGCAGCTTGTTCTTTGGCCCATCTGATTACATAATCAGTTGCAGCGATGATGTAGTGGGCACCTGTCTTCCTCCCTAGTGGATTGATGGGCCCAACGAAATCTATGGCCCATTTGTCAAATGCTTACAGGGCCATCTGTGGTTGCAAGGGCATTTCATCCCTATGTGATTGTCTTCCTATCCTTTGGCATGTGTTGCAGGCTTTGCAATATTCATAAGAGTCACTATGCAGTGTGGCCCATCATATCCCAACTCTTAAGATCTTTTGCGCTGTTGCTTTCCCTGTGTACTAACCTCCTACTATGCCTCCATGGGCCTCTGCTAAGATGGCTTGTATTTCATGCTCCAGAACGTATCTTTGCAGTACCTCATTAGCTCCCAGCTTATACAAGTGGCCTGCTATGATGGTAAAGTCTGTTGCGCAGGTTACCAGCTCTTTTTTCTGTTGTACCGAATATTTTGCAGGTTCCATCTCCATAGTTAAAAAGTGAATGATATCAGCGAAGTGCGCATCAACCACCTTAATAGAAAATATTTGCGCATCAGACAATCCTTCTTCTGAGTTGGTCGGTTCTTCACCACTCTAAATTTGGGACAAGAGGTCCGACCCAGCATTTAGTTTCCCTAGCTTCACGATGATCTCAAAATAATATTCTTGAAATAGCAGTAGCCATCGACAAATCTTCCCCCCCAAAACAGGCTTATTCACTAGGTACTTCAAAGCTGAGTGGTCTGTGAACATCTTGAAGTGCCCCCCCAACAAATAATGCCAGTATTTTTGTAGGGAATATACCATGGCCAACCCCTGATGCTCAGTAGTGGAGTAGTTACGCTCCACACTAGAGAGTTTTCTACTAGCAAATGCAACTGGGTGTTCAATTTCCCCTCCTCGAGTTGCGTACGGACAGATCCCAAGGCGATCCTTGAGGCATCTACATGGACATGGAAAGCCTTTGCCTAGTCAGGAAATATGAGGATAGGTGTAGAGACCATCTTTTCCTTGAGTATCTCAAAGCTCGTCTGACACTCTGCATCCAAAAAAAATGAAACGTCCTTCTTTAGAAACTTCTCCGTGGGTGTTGTGATCAGTGCGTACCCTTGAAAGAACTTCCTGAAGTAGCCGGTATGCCCAAGGATAGAGTGTAGTTGTTTCTTAGTTGTAGAGATTTCCAGGTTGATGATAACTGCTACCTTGGAGAGGTCAACCATCAGTCCCTGCCGACGGACTATGTGGCCTAACAAGATCCCGAAAGGTACGCAAAATATGCACTTCTTAATATTCAGGGAAATCTAGAGCTTTCTACAGGTGTCCAACATCATGCGCAGGTTTGAGATGTGGTTCTTTACCAACCCAAATACTGTCCAATAATTAAAATATACCTCCAAAAACTTGTGGATGAACTCCTTGAATACCGTGACCACTACCCGCGAAAAGATGGCAAGGGCATTCTTGAGCCCAAATGACATGATGGTGTACTAGAAAGATCCCCATTCAGTGGAAAATGTAGTTTTGCTGCAGTATTTAGGTACGATCCTGATCTGATGGTAACTAAAAAACCCATTAGTGAACGAGTACGCTTCCTACCCTCCCACAGTATCAAGAATTTCGTCAGAGAATGGCATAGGGAAGGGATCATGGATGCAGGCATCATTCAGTTTGCGTAGGTCAACACATATTCTTATTTCTCCTTTATTCCTTTTCTCCTGGATCACCATAGGGCTTACCCATTCTGACTGTTCTACTGGTTCGATGATACTGGTGGCTATCATTTTATCAATTTCTTCCCTGACTTTCTGCTTATACTTGGGGTTCAATTGGTATTGTCACTGCTTAACAGGGCGCGCATCTAGTTTTAAAGAAATGTGCATGACCCCTAGGTCCCTTGTAATACCCTTGAGTTCTGAGAATTTTGTAGGAAACAGATTTTTGTACTCCAAATTTGTGCCCCGTACTCCACACATGGGCATGATTCATCAAATACTAGGGCATCTATATCCTACAGGGCCTCTTCTAATGCCTCAATTCCGCCTATCGACCCGAACGTCCCCACAAAATCATCCTTCATGGTCTCCTAGTGGCGGGTACGCTGATGTAGTTCTGCATCTAGATACCATGCAGTGGGGATTGGCCCCAAGGCATGAATAAACAGGTGGATCCATTCGTCCATGGTCCTTTCACACCATACCTCCATCCATGGGGCCATGTGCTTGCACGGGTCTCCTTGGCCAAGGAAAGTCTCCACCCATAGGTGAACCAGAGGTTCAAATTGTAGGATCATCATATCACGACATTCCTCCCAATCCTGGAACGTCCCTTTATGAGTTTCCCACCACCGCGTAGGGGTTGCGCGCATGGAGAGGTTAAGCGCCCAAATTCTTCCCTCCCTTGGGACTTTTGCTTCAAATTTTCTCAGAAAATCCCTAATACTACTAGACCCATCAAAATAAGGCAACTCTCTTACCTTTGAGGAGATACATCGGAAGCTCTTCGTGATCCTAAGATATCATAGTGAAGATACATCATGTAACTGATTCTGCCAATTTTCAATCTCCCCGTCAGAGTCAAAGAGGCATTCACTGTCTTTCTGCTAGCAAATAACATCATCAGCTGTAGGATTAATCCAATCCTCATCCCAGACGATTAGTTTATAGATATGATCCACATCGTCTTCTTTGCGCACGGGTTCTGTATACCGCTCTCCTTCTGCTGGGTCTAGAGGGACTATCACTCATGTGCCCTCATTCTCAAAAAACTTGCTCCTTTTCTTCAAGTTGATAATGCCTCCCATGTCTATAGCCCAATCCAGTCCCAAGAGTTCAGGATAAGGGTCTGCATCTTCCACAATCTGAATTACTTCAAAATCCACGCGTACCTTAACCCCTGCAATATCTACCATAATCTTTGATAGTCTCCCCAATGGTATAATCTTCTGTTGGTTAGCCATGCATAGCTGTATAGTAGACCATTCTATCTTAGGTTCTCTCATCCCTTTCCATGTCTTCTTGGGCAGGACATTCGCATCAGATCCCAGATCTAGGATAACCTGATCCATTTCATAATTGTCAATCTGCGTTGTTAGCCGCATTTCCTGACCAATGTGTTTCTTATGCTTATACAGTTTTTGAAACTCTTTAACTTTTGTGGGAGGGTCAGTTCTTTCTGCATAGCTATCTATCAATGCTTGAATATTTTCTACTACCTTATGGTTGTGTAGAAGCTTCATACATTCCTGTACGAATGTTTTAAATTCGTCGTCCGCTCCTAAGTTTGTTGGAGCTTTGGAAGTAGATGCCTCATCCTTGGTAAATTCGTTGCGAGCTTCGATGAAGGTTTATTTCTCCTTCTGTAGTTCCAAGCTTTCTTGCTTGATAGCATATTTCCAGATAAGGGGTTCAGCCGAAACCCTTTCCTTAGCTCCTCCAGTAGCCATGCCGCTACATGTTATGAAATTAATACTGGGTCCTTCATCACGCGGTTCCTCCTTAACCCTTTGCACATTCTGCATTAGTGTCTACTATTTTCCCTGCATTTTCGCTATCAGTACTGGATAATATTCGATCACATGATCTGATTTTCTACAATATCGACAAGATTTTTGTGCAGGGTTCAGCCAGTCCCTTGCGAAGTGTCCTAATTCTCCACAGTTATAACATATCAATTGCCCTCTTCCCCGACCTGTGCTTCCACATCTTCCCCCTCCCCTGCCTCTGGCTGGAGAGCCTCCTCTACTCGAGGGAGATAGTGCTGAAGAAGGGTCAGCCTATAGTTTGTATAGGTTTCCTCGGTCGATCATTAAGTCATATGTCCAATAGTTATGTTCGTCGTGTCCCACAGATGAGCATAATCGACACCATTATTTCTTCAACTCTGGAACATAAGCACCAAGACATGGGTAGTGATTGGTATCATGTAGTCCAACTACGCGATAATCAGCGCACCATAATGTTAGGCCACTTGGTCCCACATCCTCTTTAGGGCTCAATGGGCTGGGTCCCCTAGCATGCATATAGTCCGCCAGCAGAGGGCACTGATCCTTGGTGTGGCTGGACACCCTACATCTTATGCACCATACGTCTATGCTAGCTTCTTTTCCTTGCTCCTTCCACAAATTCTAGATTTCAAGGTGCATTACCTCCAACTGTCCTTGGATCTGTTGTACCCCAAACTGGGCATCGTCTCTTGGCATAGCCTCCAGCTTCATAGATATCTCCAAGGTTTTCTCTTGTGTCTCAATCACTTGCTAACCCATAGGTCCATGTAGGTGAGGTAATAGCATGGCGATGAACCATTCCTTGTGTTGTCTATCATCATACTGAAATTCCCCATCCTGGATAACCTTCTTCAACCATTGATCAGCCTCCCATACTGACTTAGTAGATCCTTGTCTAAAGTCTTTCAAGTCAACCACCAGCTGAGAATAGGACTTAGGCTTCTGGAACTATTGTTTTAAAGCATTCTTAATCTCTTGAATAGATGGATCCGCATGCTGGCCTACGCATCCCATGTACTAATCCAGGGCCCTTTCTTCAAAGGTGAGGGATAGCTTCACCCTCTTTACAACATCGATAGCCACATTCTACGTAGTCCATACTAATTCCGCTATGAACCAAAATCGGTCCATATCTTCGTCTCCTACACCCTTGAAGATGGGTAACTTCATGTGTGCGGCCATATCTTCTTCCGGTGGTGGTGGAGGGGTGGGGGAGTTCTTTCCTTTATGCTGACTCGAAGGTGGTGTAGTCAGAGGACTAGTTCCTGCGTACACAATCGACTCTCTTAATGGACTATAGATGGATCTATCCCCTTCTCGGTTGGCTCGGTAGTACTTACCACTTAGTGTTTTATTCTCGCTCTGATCAAAGGACATTCATTTGGTGTGGTTACATAGAATTCCCTTTTCGTACAGTAATATTTTAATTAGAAATGGAAATTTTTGCAAGAACTTACCTTGGAATCCTTTGAAGAACCTCTGCTTCGCCTTAGGGTAGGATACAAACTGATCGATGACGAATTCCATTACAAACCCTCCTAGCACACTATTCACCCAATGATATACCATACGGGTGATTGTGTTGTCAGCCTTCTCCAACTTTTGAATCAATTCCGAAGTCCACTGCGTAATCTGATCATATTTCCAACACATCTAGAATTCTACTAGCCTTGCTAGCCACTCATGGAGCTCATGCGCTAAAGTTACAAAGAAAATTTCATACACTTCGGTGAAAATATATTTGTTCTTCCACTTCTCAGCTGTCAGCTTCGTGCTGCGATTCTCCTTTACAAAAAATTCTCGAATCTGTCTTTCAAACCAGTCTTCAAGTTCCAATTTTTCAGGTCTCCAATGGTCTCGTGGCATTACCCGATCTCTCTCTCAAAATGCTCCTGGTCTTGGCAATGGAACCATTTATTGGCTTTAGAGGCCCTGACCCAGGTTCGGAGTTTAAGGTTTGCCGATAAACCCCTATACTAATGGCCCTTTTGGCAATGACCTACTTTCGTAGGCCAAGGTCTCACCTGAAGTATTATGGGTGGGTGCTGGAACAAGGTTTCCGCACCCTTGGAGAGAGTAGGTAATTAAGGCAGATCTTCGTTGAATTTATCAGGTTCGCACAGAGCGAGTATATTATCAATAATTTAACAATATAATCATCATGTAACCATAAAAAATCTATTATCATTAACAAATATGATCAATACATTCCCATCCACATGCACATCAACAATTATCACCAAAGGAACATTATAATCGCAGCTAATTCATATATCGCAGACACAATTGTAGTTTATTCAAAAAACACAGAGGCACTTAAGTAATAAACACGACCAATCCAGATAGCATAAAGATACTTAAAATATATTCTGCATTCATTAATATCCAAAAACCCAATTAAAATCCCAAGACACAACCCGCGCACACAGCCAGCGGGGTCCACAGACAGCAGGACTGGGGATCTCCGTGCACACAGCCAATAGGAATCCTTACCCAAAACAACCCAAGACATATTTCAACAGTTTGTTCACAACATTAATATTACTTCTTGCATACTAGACCCAACTATCTATCTATTTATACCATCGTAGCCTTTGCTATCCTATGGTTTGCAAGGTCTGAAAACCATGGTTTGCGGACTCTAGGTCTACCCTTTGACCCATTACAAAACATTGGGGGTTTTTACCCACCCCAAAACCCCTACACGAGATCAATTACTAAAAAATTATATAAAAAAAATATTTTAGGGAACCCCATTCCAACAACAGGGATGTGTTCGTATTGACTCTATGACCGATTTCGTTGAGAGGGGTGCCTTGGTGATGAGAGGTTTCCCGAGAGGGTCATCGTTTCCCAATAGGGCATCGGGTCCTCATATTGGCGTCTTGCACCAGCTACGAGCTAGTCACTTATATGAATGGGTGTGCCATGTTTATGATGGCATGGTGTCACAACTGGGGAAGTTCTGAGGGGGGGTTGAAGGTCTTATGTTCAAGAGGGTGGTGATGCTTAGACCTTTTCTGGAGGGGAGGCTGGTCGCTACTAGGATGCGATTGTTGAGGCATGGTTCCAGGAGAACCCGTAGATGTTTTTAGACTATCCATACTTGGGGATGGATTTCCGGGGGGGACACAAATATGGGTCTTTTGGTCGGTTATGCATGGGGTCCTGCAGGTATGACCTTTGATGTGTTTTTGCATTTTTTGAGGATTTTATGATGAGTATATTTGTATGTCTTCTATGGTGACATTGACATTATTTTTGTTTCTCTTGCACATGTGGGTTCGGTAGGGAGTCCTCTTGCCCGCTTGGTGGGCCATCATCCACTAAGGAGGGACCTAGGTTGGGGGGTAGGGAGGTGCCAGGGGCCCTTCCGGGGAGGGCAGCAATGCTGCAGCTGTCGAAGGGGATGCTACCCTTTTTTCTTGTGCTGAGGCGGTTGAGGATCAGGCGGTGTCAGTCGAGGAGAATGTAGCTGCTACTCAGGATCGGGTCTAGGTTGTAAACACTCGTGCAACAGATTTAGCCGAATCATTGATTCGGTTAGAGAGGTTGACCCGGGGTATGCCGACCCAGGGTTTTGTTGATGAATTGGATGATACATGGCTTGAGACTCTGATGGCTCGAGAGAGGGGGCATCGCCTAACACTACACCATGTGGCACTTGCAGTTTTGGTTGTTGCAAGTATACTGGCACTAGGTGCAGCCATTTGTCCAAAGGACCCACCTAGCAGGGCTCATCCCTAGAGATATTTGTATGCTCAGGGAAAGTTCCCATTTTCAGGATGCTTCCCTATTTTTTGATGACATGTAGACCTATTTTTTGACAAACATTATGGTCAGGTACATGACTTGTATATTATGACACAATTTTGTTTTGATGTATATATGCGAGATGTATATTTTTTGCTGCTATGATGATGTGTCTATGGCTATTGTTTGTGTTTATTGATGGATGTTATGTACCTATGATGGATATATATGTTTTCATGTTTTTATTTTCTATGGATGATGGTTTATACAAGATGCATTCCAATCTAGGATGTGATTAGTTATGTGATCTGCTGTCTAGTTTTGATTTCTTGGTATATGTGTGAATGTAATATGATCAAACTGACGACTTAACCTTCATGCATGCAAATACTTCCTAAATATTTGTAAATTTCTTACTTCAAAATCTTGGTTTAACTTTGATACCACTAGCTGGGAATCAAGGTATACATGTAGATGGTGAATGCCTTGGTTGGAGGCATCACTCAACAGCCCGATGACTGCATCATATTCTGCTTGATTATTGGTAGCTGATCTGATACATACTCCATTGGTGAGGAATGGTGATTGGTTAGAAGAGTATATGGCCTAGGCGACTGCTGCTAGATTTTGTGACCATCGTGAGGCTCCATCAAGGAATCTAAAATAGTGGATGGGCAGACGATCTATTTGTGACACCAGAGCATTTTTAGAACAAGTCCTCGATGATTTTGACCATCTCAAAAAATTATGCTACATGCATTTTATCTCTAATGCTCAAAATTTTTGCCCTTATAGGTGAATTTTTTTGAGGTAGAGCCCATTGAAGGGGTTAGCTAGGCATGTATCATCGGGCACTCACACAATGTATGCTCCCTTGAGGAGGAAATGTTTTATGATATAAGGACATTTCCATAATGTTTCAAACTTCCTGGGTCCTAAGGCCTCTTTTTCAACATCGTAACGGAGGACTAACTCTCCCTCAGTAAATGAATGAGGGGTGATGTTATGGTCAAATGATGCTTTTACCCATTTTTTGTGTGCCTCATTTTGTTGGAGTGACTCTTGTCGATTTTCATCGATGAGTTATAACTGTACCAACCATTTCTATAAAGGTTGGGTATCATTAAGGAGTTCAATGGCTGCGTGTAAGTTGGGGATTCTGCGTTCAATAGGAATCACAACTTCTAATCCATACATTAGTTGGAAAGGTGTGAACCTTGTTGATGCTTTAACTGCCGTGCGAAATGCCCATATGGATGAAAAAACCATATGGTACCAGTTTGTTTAATGGTTATTGACCATACACTGTAACATTGTTTTGATTACTTTTTTGACATCTTCTACCTATCCATTGGAATGGGGGTAGTGACACGAATAGGATTCCATAGTTGATGTCATGGAACCAGAAGAGGCTTACAAGGTGCAGATTGGCTAATTTTTCACCGTCAATGGTACAATTACTGTTGTAGTTGTAGCAGTATCGACATCAATGACAGATGAGAAGACAACATGTGTCATGGCTCCTATGCATGATGAGATGAATCGTATGTGGTGTTGTGTGTCATCGATGTTGGATGGTGGAGGAATTTACATTATGGTGGCTTGTGTGAGAGCAAGCTTATGCTTCTCGTGTGGCATACTAAGGGTACTCCCACTTTCCTGGATTTGGAAGCTATGTTGAGTGCATAGGTGCCTAAATGTTTCCATTAAGGGGCACAACTTTGTTTCATGATTGTGACTTTTTCAAATGTTGCATGGTGTTAAGGTTCTTACTGAGTAGATGGTGTGAGAACCAACACTACTCTTTGTTCCCAAAGATGATGCTCAGAGATGATTGGGCATTGGGGCATGTTTGTGCTTCTTCCATCTTCGAGTCTTTGGTTTTGTTTGGTCTGGATTTTTTAGGGAGTTTAGACTCAACATTTCCCTCACCGCTCATAGCCTTGGGAGGCACTCACAATCCATAATATGGTGGAATTATGAGAAAATATTGCAATAGCAGTGTGTGATATTCTCTTGATTGGAGAGATTAATCAGTGGGATGGTGGTGACCATGTGAAGACTGTCAGTGAGATTCTTGAGTTCCTGACATTTATTGACTCTGTGGTCATTTCTATCGCACAACCCACATGTCGTACATGGCTAGTTTTGGGCCCTGCTAGGATGATGGGTTGTCTTAGATTTCCTAATGTTTTGGTAACGATAGGGGGCAGGTTGCCTTGTGTCAGGATGCCTTGGTTCTAGAAAATTAATATATGGATATTGGGTAGCCAATGAGCGTATGGTGTCTAATAAATGTCGAAACTTGGATATGTAAGTACAGTATCAAATCTGATGGTTTTCATGACAAATGAGACAAGACTGTTTTTACCTAGTTCTCCATTCCCTTTGGACTGTTGGAGTAATTAGGTACCATTTACGGAATGATCTTAAATCTGGGCATTGGGCGACCAAGTGTTTATGTGAGTCACATAATGTTCAGTTTGGGCTTATCTACGGAAGGTGATTGGGGGTGTTGATGTGCCCCTTTGTTGGCTGTTTTTCTGCTGACATGAGGAAAATGGACCTAGTTGTCACATTTTCTTAAGTTGTTGAACTTTCCATGGATTTTGAATCCAATCCATCTATTGTGGCAAGGCGTGTTATGGTCTGGCGTAAACTATTTAACACCGACCAGAATCAGGGGATATAGGGACAGTGACGAATCGGGTGGCCACATGAACACAATCGACATGAATATTGGACTGCTCGTAACTCGTCGTAGTATACAGGGTTGAATAGATACAATATTTGAAACAACTCTAGGGTTTCACAGTCAGCGATGAAGTGATCTCGTTCATCAAAGAGTGCAGAGAGCTAAATAGCAGCTTGAGGGCAATAACAGGGGGGGGGGGGCGGAGGTGGTCATTTAGGTGAATGTCTCTCCTCGGACACATATAATATGGTCCTTGTTTCTTCCATCCCTTGAGTGGTAGTAATTTTTGTGGATTCTGTGTTTGAGCCAGCCAAGTTGGAATTTTCAGCGATGAAGCATCACATGAAATCCAACATGCACTGGCACTGATGGATGTGGGGACAACGTCGCACATGGTGGTTGCTTCGAAAAATGTGACATTTATGTCATAGATTCTGAACTAAGTTTCTTTGGGCAATGTAAGGGACTTGGTACCAATGGTTAAACGCCCTTAATTCAAGACATTATGTGACTAAGTTGTCAGGCTCGTTGCATAGTGTGTAAAATGGGTCCTACTGAGTCGCCTCCATTGGTTATCTTTGGTCCGTTGGGGTGACTGTGTACGAGTAGGATGTAGGCTCCTATTATAGGTATAGTATGGTTCTAGGCTCTCCCTTGTCCATTTACATGGGTGGAACTGAGGGGTCTTGTTGGTACGGTTTTTCTAGGGCTTGTAGGGCATCCCTATATCATGGCATCTTTGGGAAATGATGGGTATAATGCCAATAACGGTCGCATATGGCACATGCGTTATTGGTGTGTAATGCTTTCCCTTGGTTTTTCATGTCATGTTCCTTTTTATGGGAACTTGAGGCCACAAAATTTCTTTCGATGTTTAGAAGAGGTTTTAATTCATCTAACTCAGGGAAAATATTGGTAGGGTGGCCTATAATATCAAATAATGTGTAATGTTGTAATTCCCTAGATATTTTTGGGTTTTTAATTTTCTTCCCTTTTTTGTTGGTTTTGTTGGTCGCATTAGCTAGTGATGCTATGGGAGTTTCGTTAACCGTTGTGGCCTCCGAAGGGGTGATAGGGGTTATCCCTCTAGAAGTGATGCTAGGACATCCAAGCATGGCTGGTGGGACTAAATACTACATAGCTATTGCGAAAGCCATATTTGGAAATTTAATAGTTGCCAAGACTTGCTTTGACACAAAACCAGGTGGGGGGTGTAAAAATGGGGTTTTGGCAATGGCATATGGTAGGAAATCCATGCCAGTGGTTTCAGTCTCCATACTACTGGTTTCCATAACCGAGCTAGTCTCAATGTTTGATGATAGCTTCATGCACACCGGTTTCCCTCGTTATTTTTGGGGCTTCCTCTAGTATGATAGGGGGATATCCTAGGAACAATCCTTGGATCGATGATGGTTTTAATTGGCCATAGTTGTGTCTACGTAAGGTAAAACAACATCGAGAGTTGTCATGGGTTTCTTATCATAGTATGTAAGCTGGTCGATAGTGATGATTCGATCTTCATGGGGGAACATCATCACCTGAAATACAAAGGATGCTATTGAAGTCATGGCATACATATAACTCTGCCCGAGGAGTATATTGTAGTCTAGTTGCATGTCCAAGACTTCAATGTCTATAACAGCCATATTTCCAGCCAAGTTTACAAGGAAATTTTGATATAGACCGATGGGGGTTGAAGGTCGATCGTAGTATGCTCTAAGCATGATGTCATATGGTTTCATTTCAGGTGATCCCAACTTCTCCAAAATGGATTTGGACATGATACATGTAGATTCTCCTTTGTCAATGATGCATTAGTGTATGGTGATATTTTGGACTGACACCGGTATTTGGAAGGCGAATAGAGAAGGAATCCTGGGGATTTCTTTGTCTAGGTCAAAATCCATTAGGTTCGAATCAGAAGGTTTGATTGCACCTAATGCAGAAAGTAGGGCTTTCTGTTGTTTTGGGCATGATTGCAGGACTTCTAAGGTTGACATGGCAGTGGGTGATTGTGATAAATCATCCACTATGTTGTAGTTATGGGAAAAGTTTGAGTGGTGTCCTACGCACCTGGTTGGCACCTTAACTGTTTTCGGAAGGGGATATATAGGTACTTTGGATATGGTTAATGGTGTAGTAGGTGCAATCATGCTTGTACCTCATGGGTTGGTGTCCATGGGGGCATCATGGTTCCTATTCCTCGTTTGGAAGAACATTTATTTGCCAGTCATGTAAATTTCATGGTTGTCATTTCTGGTATCATTTTTGGGTGGTTGTTGTTGTTGGGTGTTAACCACTCCATGATGGGGTAAAAAGGCTCTTGCATTACAACAAGTTTTTGGGTAGGTCCCCCTTTTCTGTTGCTACCCTGAAGTTTTTTCAGTTTAGGGAGTTCGAGATAGTGGTGAGTATAATGGTCGTACTCACCACATATGGCACAAGAATAGCTTCTCCTTAGACTGGACCTCTTGTTTTTCCCTTGGGAGTTTTTTTTTGGCTCCTAGTTTTGATTTCGGTTGGGGTTGCCCCCAGACTAAGATCACGGGGGGTGTTGTTGGTTACCACCTCCTATCCAGATTCTCCCTTTTGTTTATTCCTAATATTAATTTTTGTAGAATTTGGAGGGTTGTTGCGGTTCTCTTGGTCATAATCCTAGTGTTGTTGAGCTTGGGAAGGTTGCACTAAGTTCACTCGCTCATTGTTCTGCGGTGGTGGATTTTATGCCGAGAAAGTGGAATACTGGTTTCCTTGTCCAGGGTTGGTGTAAGGTTATTGGGGGGGATCTCTTCCATCAGCATTCCTAGTTGATTATTGGGTCCCCTACGAGGGAGGGTAAGAGCCTCCCTATTGTTGGTGATATGATGACACCTTATTCGTCATATTCTGCAAAGGTGCAAATTAACTTTGGTGGTATACAAGTTGTGTCATGTTTTGGGTAGAATCATATGAATATCCTGGGTACTGGAACCTACTACGTAGGTGGCCTTGGGTCAATGACCTGATCAAGAAATCTGTGGTATTCGACGCACTTGGAAATTCTCTATAAGTTTGCAGGTGTGAGGTGTTTGGTAGGACATTTTACATATATCCTGACTAGGTGTAGATGAGTTCGAGCTGCTGGGCTTTGAAAATGGTGTCCTCTTCAGACGTAGGTCCTTGTTTCACCATGTCTTCTGAGATCTTTGTCGTAATAATTTTCAAAAACAAGTCCAGAAAAAATATCTCGTCGAGTTTGGCTTTGCACAAATTATGATGTTGTCGCCATTCGTGGATATGGTCCAGTATATGGACAATAGAAGTTTGCCTAAAATGAGTCATCAATTCCATCCCCAAATCATGGTGGATGGATAGCTGAAAATAAGTGAGGAACACAATAGAGAGGGTGCTAAAGGTCCCATGTGAAGCACAAGGTTTCTAAACATACCATTTCATCGCAAGCCTAGATATGGTGCGTTGAAACAGTCTCAGTTGAATAGTATTGTCAGTAATACTATTGGAATAACACCATAGGTGGAAAGTCCTAATATGATTTCTAGGGTCTTTGGCTTGCTTCCCTTTGAATTTTTGTATATACGAGGGGAGATTCGTGGGCATGGGAGGCCAATTAAGGCTATGTTCAATGGCGTTATTAGTTAACTTTGATAGATCTAGAGGGTTTAGTGATGCTAAAAATGGTAACCAAGTATTGAATGCCATTGTATACTGTGGAAACACAGGTGTCTCTGTAATGGTTTATGGGGTGTTCCTGGGGAATATTACCCTGTGACATACTCTGTTGTATGTTCTTCTGACTCCCCAGAGGTGTAGTTCTCCTCTTCCCTCTAGGGGTTGTGGGAGGAGTTGAGTGTGGTGACCCTATCGGGGTTTCCACTGGTGTGGTGTTGGGTGATCCTTACGAGTTTACCACCAAAGATGCCCCGAAAAAGAATGAATTGATAATGGTGTCGGTGTGCCATCTTTGACACCTAAATGGTGAAATACCTGACACTCTTCCCTTTAATGGGGGGAGGTCCAAAAAATGCCTATATTGACGAGGTCTCGTTGGGTCCATTACGATGTCGACTAGCTTAATATTGGAAATATTTTTTGTTTACTGAGAAATGGAATATTATTATCAAACAAAATATGATCACATGCATAAAAAAAAGTGAAAAAATAAGAGGTAAGTTTTCCTTTAGATTAACGCTATGTGATCAAGCAAGCAAAAAATATGGTTTAGTTGTTTTGTATATCATACTCAAAATCCTAAATAGACCTAATCGTCCTTACACTCTCAAATGTAACTAGGCCTTGCGAAGATGTCTTTTGATGGGTATGGGGGCTAACATCTTGAAATAACTAGCAACACCTTCCAACAGCCTAAGAGTCAACCATGGTAATGGTAAGATGATCTAGTGTTGCCTGCACCGTTACCTATAGGTAAGGATGCCCTAGTTTTTGCCACTAAAGAACCGTCATCCCAATTGAGTGCTTGAGTCCTGATATTCTTGGTATTCAACTATGAGTACCAAACCCTAGATGGGTTAGGTAGCCCCAAAACATACCACATGCACTGGGCCTAATCTTAACCTCCTCTGAAACGAGTCTCTATTAATGCTCAGGTATTTTTTCCGTGTGTGGATAGACAAATTTTAAGCTCCCTCAAAAGTCAACATCTATGTTTCAAAATGTAGAATGACCACGGGGGCTTATTGGATGCCTACCCTTGATGGCACTAACCTAAACTATAATTCTTTTCCAGCCTCTGTGTGGAGAATTTAGTGAGTTCGATTAGTGATTATTTTTAGAGAGTCTCAATTTTCTTAGGGTGTGCCTTGGTGAAGTAACTATAATAAGAGGAAAAAGGTCCCAACACACTAGGTGCCTTTTGGTCCCATGCTTAACGATGCTTTGTTTTTGCCTTGGAGTGTACAATCACAAGTGTTATGAGATGTGGATATGCACTGATCCTTTACCATCCTTTTCTAATTACGTTATGTGTGATTGTTCCTTGCAAAAATAAATGATGTGTGGATTATGGGCCGCTTACACCTTGCCTAGTTAGAATACGTTTTTCACTATAGAAAGATGGAAAATTGTCTTAAGAAAGCGTTCATATGCATACCTAGGCTCATCATGAGGTGGAAGGGTGGCAGAGATTACTTGCTTTATTTTCAATAGTTTGGTCCTGGTCTCGATTCCTAATGCAAAAATTGAAAAACAAGAATTAGCTAAAGATGTGTGGATGTATGGACCACTTACTTTTCTGCTAATTACTCTATGTGTTATGTATATTTTACTAGCAAATAATTTTTTCAAAAAACATATGTGGATTGAAGGCCACTTAATTTTCCCTAATTAAACTATGTGTGATTTGAAAGAATAAATAACTAAAATTAAAACTACTTAGTTGTTAGGCTAAAATCTAGCAAATAAGTGTCCTAACCAGTCATGAAATACCATAACATAGTGATAGAATATTTCTTATGGGTTTCCAACACCTTACAACTGCAAAAAACTAAGAAAAATAAGTGAAAATTGGTCTTACTACCTATCGTGCGGCTTATCTTCCCACAGGAGCGAAGACCACGTGTTTTTTTAAAAAATATGCATACAGTTGGAACAGGCTGAAAAAATCCACCTTATCTGAGAAAAATTTCTCACTGAGGGTGACTGAAAAAGTGCTGAGAGGAAGCATGAGTGGTTTTGCAGCAAGTCTGAGCAGGATAAAGGATCGACATCAAAAACCATTAACTCAAAAGAAAGAATCTAGTGGAGTCACCATTCCTGTTGTAGTGTATTTGGTGCATGGGCAGACTAAATACACTATGCTTAATAGGAAGGCTTCTTTCCTACAAACAAGTCACAGGTCAAAGTGGTTTGTCAAATGTTAGTGGAGCAAGTTCAACATGTAATAACCTAATTTAAATGGAAATATAGCATGCTACATAAACAAAGAAACAAAAACAAAACAACATGCACAAGAAACACACTCAATAGATAAAACACACCAATAACTCAACAATGGAGAGACCTCTCCCTTTATTAGGTGTTGGTGGTAGTATAAGATAGAATGATAAATCTCTTGTAGTGGATCCTTCAAGCTATGGAGTTCCAATATCCAAGACAGAGGGGTATCTTCCCCTCAAGTTTTCGGGAAGCCTCTCTTCCCTCTCAAAGGATGGTATATCGAGGGACACATGGTGAAATCTTCTATCTTGGATTGAGGTGTTGGATGGCCGAAAAGTAAATCCTTCCAATCCTCTTACTATTGGAAAAAACAAGTTGGTTTACTGAGGAGAAATTTATCCAGAATAACAATGTGTCTCCCATTTCTCTTCCCATGGCTGGATTTTATAGAAAAATTTCAAATTTTCCCTCCCTCTTTTGGTACAAGATGGATTTTGACACAAGAGTGGGGGTATGATTCCTTCGTGTGTTGCAATAAACCCTCAAGGTGGCTCCAAGGTGAGTGTAGTTAGTTAGCTTGAGTGAGAATCTTTTTCTCCAAGTGTCCCAAGTGGTCTTGGATGGTGAAATTTTGCATCCTCAGGACCGTGTGGCTATTCAAGGGGTATTCATGATGTTCTTTGCATCTATAAAATAAAAAGCTGCAATGATTGCCCATGGCCAGTGCTTCCTATGCGCGGTCCAAAAATTTCCCTGCTGACCTTAGGAAAAGTTAAAATTTTCAGTTCCTGTAATGTATTTCTTTCGTCAGAATCTTTATTTGTACTCTCTGCTTGAGATTTTCTAATGTATTTTTCTTGTACAATTTTCATTGTTAACAGTTGTTAGAGACCCCTCCCCCTTAAGGGAACACTGTCCTCAGTGTTTTGTAACACCTACAACTAGCCGAACCAGTGAAGGTGGTAGACATACTTCCTCTGGAGCTTTATAACCCATCTCATTCCAATATTTACAATAACAACCCACTCAAAAGAAAACCATCTTGACAAACATGACAACATGACAACCATACCTCTTACTAGATCTTTATAACACATCTCATTATAGTATTTATAATAATAATCATATATACTTATGCACATATGCTTCAACCAACAAATAACCATATTGTTTATGGATATTTATAAATCGAGCCCAATATAATATTCATAATAAGATACACCTATACACATATTCACATTTTATCTAACTAGAAAATAAAAGGACACGGTGCCTGTATCAAAATCAATGGAATCTAGAGGCTCACACCTCCAACCTCAAAGTAATACCAGGATTAACCTCCCTCCTAGGAAGTCTAGAATCCATTGCCAAAGTTGAACCTCCATCCAATGTCTAGCGTTAAATACCTTGCATTATCCGTTCTCTAAGTGAATAGTTACTGGAAAAATTTTCCAAGGAAAACTCCCAATGTGCATTTGATTCCATCTAGAAATTACAATGACAAAAAAATGCATTCCCCGACCTTCCCTTTTCTACTACACAGTCCCTCAGGAAATCTGGACACCCCATTCTGTGCAGTCACTCATCTACTAATTTCCCTGATATCCCCTTTCCAGGGTGATCCATCCCTTGGCAAGGATTCCTCACATCGGAAGGTAAAAAAACCAAGTCATATCCCTACCTCAAAACCATCATATCGGTCATAAAATGCTCATGGAAATAAATGGACACTATTGGGTCCCAGTTTCTCACTATGGCCCTGCTCCTGAATGATCTACCAACATATTGTTTCTTATTCCAAGTGCTTTCACTGACACTACTAATTCTTGCAGTCGGTTTCAACCACCCAACTGGGCAATTTCATGCTTTCCTATACCAAACACATGATTTTCATTAGACTAAAAGGAATTCAAATAAATTCAAATCATACCTTATTTGTGGCCCGTCAATAAGGTACACTTTTAATTATGTTTACTTCCTATTACAATAATTCAAACTATATCTTTGACCAAATCATCATTTATAAACATATAAACATATAACATATGGTTAGCTCAAACACAACCATCATAAATCAGAATCATAAATTACATGTAACCGTCATAAACCAAAATGATAGATCACATGCATAATTAAAAACTGAAGTAGAATACTGATACTTATCTTTCCATGATTATTTAATTCTAAATTTGTTATTTATCCTTTCCATACACATACTGAATCGGTTTCCAAATCCGGAAGGCACCCAGTTCCTTCTCTTTAAGAAACAAGGGAATCCAGAGACTAAACCACATCATCCCTCAATATCAACAACAATGGCATCCAAAGACTAAACTGCATCAACCCTGAATAGAAAAAAAAGGGAATCCAAAGACAAAGTCACCTCAACCCTCAATATCAAAACAACGAGGGCATATAGAGACTAAACTGCCAATATCAAAACAAGGGCCCATACAATCCCATAACTTCCTGCCCCATCACATTGTACAACACATACAAATACATAGTTTTCAACACAACATATAAACCCATAATCAGTGTACAACAAGACAGATACACCTACACAAGGTATATAACATCACACATACACCTACACTCACTGTACAATACCACACATACACCTACACCCGTTGTACAACACCACACATACACCTAGACCCGGTCTACAACACAACACATAGACCTGCACCTAGTGTACAACAAAACACATACACCTACACATGGTGTACACCACAACACATACACTTACACCCAGTGCAAACCACAACACATATACATACACACCGTATAATACCACGAGTATGCATGTTACAATACAACGACTAAAAAATACCTATAACATAGTACCACATGTACATAGCACTACATGCACAAAATTCACACAACACCTTATGTACATAGCACCACATGAACAATGTGTACATAACACCACATGTACAAAACACCACCGACACAACAAGTACAAAAAAACCAATGTACACAGCACAACCTGCACGACGTGTACATAACACCATATGCACACAGTGCGACATGTACAACATGTACACAACACCACATGTAGAACGTGCAAACAACACCATATGTACATAGAATTTCATATCCACATGCCCCCAACACCATATGTATGTAACACCACATGTATGTAGCACTGCATATACAACACATAGACAAAACTATATCTACATAGTACTGCATATGCAACAGACACACAACACTATATGTGGAACGTTCACACAACACCATAGGTACATCATGTAAAACCAATACACAAGTGTAGTACCACACATCCAAAGACTACATTGTCTCTACCAAGAAACCTTACTTGTAGTGTCTTTCCACTATCCATGCTTGGCCCAGCATGTCCCAGATCACACTACTCTCATTCCGCTGATGCATCCCTCAACATTACCTGACATAGTATAAACATCGGAATAGTATTAACACATAATATAAATTCATACCCACATGATACTAACTTTCATAAATCAATTAAGATACTCTTCCCACTTGATTCCTCGTAAACCAGGACCTTATTCATTGCATTCACCTGCATAAACAATAATTCTTCAACAAGAATGATCCATGCCGACTATGCCAGAAAAAAACAAACATACATATATACATATAAACATCAACATAAAGCATTCATGATCCCTAATTACCTTGTCATGTAATGGCATAGAGACACACACACACACACAAACACACACATATATATAAACATCAACATAATCATAGTCACAACACAATCACCAGATATCATAAGGTCAATGTTAAGATAACTCCCTTTATCCGTGCAACACATGCACAACATTGAGAACAACAATTGCCAACTTTAGCCAAGGCATCTGTTACCTTAAGCCAATTTTCTTTAACTTTCCTACTACATTTCTCATGACTGTTCTAACATCGTCCATTTATCCCAATGAACCCAACCAACTCAAACAACTATCATACTCTTGCCTTGAAATTCCCTTATACATGCACCTACTTCATCAAAGTCTTACATTACCTATCAGATACCACACATCTCTCCCTGAGCTCCATCAACTTTCCTATTTACCAACCAATTCCCTGTACCCTCAAAACATAAAAGGCAATACCAAGAAACAAACAAGAGGTAACAATGAAAACCAATAGCAATATGACACCGCAAACAAGTGGCATGGCCATGCACTAGACATAAAAAAATCTACAAATCAAGAGAAGACAAATCAAAAGGAACTTAAAGAAAAATACTAACAATAAACACCATGAACAATCCCTCTGGTTTCCAAATTCTTCCAAGGGAAAGCTCACCTCGAGCCTTCTTCAAGATATCATGGAAGTCCCTTTTTCCATGCAATCCCTACATTTTATTGTCATAAACACATAACTATTAGTCCATAAATAGAGATAAAAATATACCTATTAACCTACCTCGCTATGCCAAGCACATTTCATTGTAACTAACACATCCATGCCATCTCTCAAGGAACTCCAATTCCCTTGAGGAGTCCAACTATAAATAGAAACTAGATAATATACGTATCAAATACATGTTCATGAATATAAAACATATCCGCATAATGTCAAAAAAAAATCAAGGTGAAAAACACTGCCTTTATTCATGAAAATCACTCATTCGTTTGGAATTTTGGTTTCCAAATATAGTCAAAGGAATTATCACCCAATTCATTTATTTTACCTTTTTACCTTCCTGCAATTGAGTCCTAATATGTACTGTCACATCACCCAATTGTTAGTTATATAAACAAATCAATTATTACCTTCTCATGCTAATTCCATGCATGTTTCCTTGCAACTGTTCACATATGTCAGCCGCATGTTCCAAAGATCAAGACAACATATCTATTAATTTGAAATCAAACTTTAGCAAGCCAAAAAAACAAGTCATAATCTACAATCAACTCACACTCATAGCCAAAATACTAAAACTAACACCCACTTGCACTCAAGTGCATATGAGTTGTATCAACACATAATGTGTTAGTACAACCATCTTAAAACAAGGTCATTCCTTCATGTGATATTATATATACATACTCATATCATGCAATTAATCAAACATTAAAAAAACCTGTAAACATACATTGTTAGATAACCAATAAACGAAATAATAAAACTCATACCTTAATGTATGTTAGGGGAGGCTATCACATCTGCACAAGTAAGTACAAATTAGTATGACACAATATCAAAAATATGTCGACCCATACCTGAATTTCATTACCATAACCGTATCCATAGACCAATCCAGATTAGCATGATACATATAACATCAATATATTAACCTCCATAACCATAATCATCATGCATATGACCATAATGAATATAACAACAAGTTATTATCCTTCATGACTAATCGACACATGTACATATGATCACACTGATTAAATAACATCTATCATAATGTAACCACAACAACCATAAACTAACAGACATGTACATAGCTCAACTCCTTATAACAACCATTAACCAACATACCTGCACACCCACCATACAAACTTATATGACGATCTGCTCTTAAGCTGAGGTCCAATGTTGCACCCTCGCTTTGATGATATGCATCTCGTCCTCTATATTAGAAACCACAATAGCATCATAACATACCAATAGAATCATTTTGACATAAAGTTACGTGCAACGACATCATGCATGCCAACCTTAACGATGACAACGCATGCATAACAACATGCATCTAGACCATCTAGTCCAAGTATTTGAACCATGCTCCGATGCCACTCTATAACACACACCTCCCACATTTACCCTCTTCCACTAGCTTACCTGGGGTAAACATGAGCTAAGGGGATACTATCACAATACTAAACCTCTTATACGACCTGAGGAAATGGAGTCAACAACTTAAGAACTCACTGACTTCTCTCAGGTTCTACATGACCTCCAGGAGCAACGCAACCCCTCCAAGTGTCCAACCCCTCAGATGACTCTCTTTTTCACTGAACTATAGCCTCAAATTCTCCTTTTCCAAGGCATGCAAGTGAAAATAGCCCTCCAGCCGGTTCCATACTCTTGCTTGCTAGCGACTGTGGACTTTTCCAGCCAATTTTATGCCAATGGCCCAAAATTCTAAGCCACGTTTTCAGGACCGATACTTAGGTGTTTTCCCAGAACCCATTGAAACTTCCAGAAATGATGAATGACATAGAAACAATGTTTATAAACCAAAACTTGAACCGAGACTTGACCTGACCTCTCCCAACCAAGGCTGACATTCTGTCAAACACAATGGTAAATATGCAACTCATAGGTCATGAATACATATCTGAGCATAAGGAAGTGAAAAGTTATATAAGGCTTAAAAAGAAGGACCAATTCCATCACACAATAGCTATCATAACAAAAACTAGGTCATCCATTCATTAACCAGGAATCCATCAATTAAAAGGAGACAAGATCATGTAATATTCCCAATTAGCCATGAGCTAGTTGGAATATTTAATTTTGTTTTGCTGCTTTTTTTAATGAATAAGAGGACAATGGAGGTCCATAATTCTCCTTAATAATGAATAAATCAATGCAAAATGTGGAAGAGATAATTATTGGCAACTTAATTAAGTACCCTTGGTGTGAAAAGGTGTTGGATCACCTTAACTAGTTCAACCTTGACCAAATCAACAACGCTGTCATCGAGGAGTGGTCATCAATGAGGGACAATGTAGTTTTAGATGGAGATGCTTTGTGTGAAAGTAGTGCTATTATTGGATGGGGCTTCAGGTTTGCAAGCTCATATCTTATTTAAGGAAGAGGATGCCAGCCATTTTTCATTATGTTGATGTATATGTTATTTTTAAATATATGGTTTGTTTAGACATATATCTTTCTCTTTCTGTTTAGCTGAGATTAAGTGTTGTTTAGCACTGGGTGTTCCTGATCGGGAATCCCACCTCTTTCCTTGAGAGGCCTCTTGGAAGATTCTTGTACTACATTGTCCACTATCAGGCTTAAGGCCAAGCTTCATCTTTCATTTATAGTGTAGATCCTGTTGAGGGTGTGGTTGTTTTGCAGGTTGCATCAAGTGGAGACTAGATCTCTAGATCTAGGCCATTTCATTGCTCATTTTCAGTGGAGGAGGCTTCCTTTCCATTGGGAGGATAGTAATGAAGGCCTTTGTGCATATTTTCATATCTTGGCATCAGGCCAATTGATTATTCATCCCTACAGCATAGTTTACTTCTAGATCTGCGTTATTTCTATAGGAGGAGTTGTAGGGTGGTTTAGCACACCATTTGGAGAGTTGATTTTCTAGTGAAGGGGATCTACCTTTCACTTAGAGGATCTATCAGAGGAGGCTATTTTATTGATCATATCAGATCATCCACACTTTCCAGATCTATATTTTGCAGTAGATCTGCAGCCTTAGGGCCTAGATCTACATCTTTTATATGGTGTTTTGCTGAAAACCCTTAATGGGTTCTTCAAAGGAGGTTGTATAGTGCTCAGATCTCAAATAGATCTATATTTTGAGGCACATATCAGCCCTAGATCTGATGTATAATCATTTTCTGTAGTGGAGCTAATGAAACAATGTTGTAAGGATCTTCCAATTTTTATATATAATTGCAGCACCTCATATTGAGGGATTTTGTCCTTTGGAGGCTTGTACTTTCTTGTTGTGCATCTGATGGCCCATTTCTTGTGTATATTTTTCTCCTGTTATAACATATGAAAGGTATCCATATTTTCCTCTGGCTTTTAAATGATGATTTACACTATTTCTCCAACATTTTGCACTATATTCCTGCTTTTCCCATTTGGGAATATTACAGTGGTATCAGAGCATAATCTTGGCACAACTTGTGCATCTTGAAAAGCCAATATGTCATCTGAAGAAGGAGAGCCTCTTACTGATAGAGAGAATAGGTATCAAAGATGAAGACATTGGAAGTTTGATTATACAAATGACAAAGAAGACAAGTGTAAAACCCCTTTATTTGGAGGAGAAGATGAAGAGAAGGAGTTCCATAAGACCCTTCTTAGAGCCATGAAAGACATTGCAAAAGAGATGAAGGAGATGAGAATGGACAGATTCAAGGAATCCCATAAAGGATTTCATCATGGTGAAGGCTCTGGCATGTCTCATCAATAGAATGATCAACCAGTGCAACAACCACAAGTTTCCCAACTCTCTACAATGCCAACATTATTGGCTATGGGAAATGAATGGTTTCAAGAGCCACAATCCCTTGAAGACTATTTTATGGAGTATGAGTCTCAAACTCAAAGATTCAAGGACCACTTGAGTTTTCAAGAGTTTTTTCAAATCAAGGACAATAGAAGACCAAGGCATCACAATAGAAGTGGTGGATTCATTCAGAATCATGATCAACACCACACTATGGGAAAATTTTTCTTACCCAACTTTGATGGGTCATCCAAGTGCACTGCCAAATCATGGGTAGATAAAATTGAAATATACTTCCAGTTGAACAAAGTTCCAGAAATGGAGGCCATTAAGATTGTAGGTCTGCACCTTAAGGGTGAAGCACATGATTGGTGGTTCCATGGATTGTCTGCATTAGATCATGCCAATGTAATTACATATTTAGAGTTCACTAGAATTTTGGTTGAAATATTTAATAGAAGAGATCCTGAAGCACCATTCATGGGGCTACCAAAGCTAAAACAATCAGGTAATCCTGAAACTTACATTTCTGAATTTTTAAGACTTTCTGTTATGGTTCGTGATTTATCTGTGACAAGAAGGGTGTATATGTTCATTGATGGGTTAGATGAACCTCTTCATGGGTTGGTTAAATATACGAAGCCCACTACCCTACAATATGCCATTGAAAGGGCTAGAGACCTTCAAGATGCCTTGCCAAAAGAAAATTAAACATTTCAGCACAAGCCCTCTTTTCCATCAAAGGGAAGACAAGAGAAGGCTCCTCCTTCAAAGGAGAGCTAATATAAAAAACCTCTTGATGATGATGTCAAGAAATATTTGGGAGAAGGAAGATTTTCTTCCTATGCCAAGAAGCTTAGGCACCCGGACATAGATGTGCAGCTGGAAAAGCACATTACATAGAGGTCTTCTCAGATGATGAGGAGAAAGAAGAAGATGAACCAAGAAGAGGTCACAACGCTTACACTGTAGGAGATGAACCAACACCAACAGGAGATGGGAATGAGGCATTATCTCCAATTGGAGGGGCTCTTGTATCATTAAGAGGAGTACCTAAGTACTTAACCTTAAGAGTTCAAGGTTCCATCTTGAATTAGAGGGTTTCTCTTTTGGTTGATAGTGGGGCTACCCACAATTTTATTGATGCCCAACTAGTACAAAGGAGGGCAGTACCCATTGATGCTTTTGAGGGATTTTCTGTTTTAGTCCCAGGAGATAGAACTATGCAATTCATGCATTATGTTCCATCCTTATCAGTCACCATGGGAACTTATACATTGATTGATAACTTCTTTGTGGTTGACATACCTAACACCAATGTCATATTGGCTGTGAAATGGTTGATTACTTTGAAAGTCACCATTGATTGGGATAATTTGAAGATAGAACGGGTGGATAGAAAGAGTGGAAAATCTCAAATTATTAAAGGCATGCACACATATTCGTCACATACCACTTCCACACAGAAATCAGAGATGGATTTGCATAGTGGAAGCAAGGACCTAACAGTCCCATCTATTATGCTTATGAGATTGTTGCATGGGACACTATTGTTTAGTGGCAAACCACCTGGGAGGCCACCTGATCCAGATTTGGTGAGAGATGTCTCAGAACATGAAGCTCCAGACATAGATCCAAGAGGGATGGGATAATTATAAGGCTGTGATATAGCACTGAGAGTCTTGGGTAGATTCAAGGAGGAGGGAGACATTCTCCCAACATCATCATTACCCACTCTCATTTCAGATAATTCGTTGTGGGAGGGAAGGCATGGGAGGAATGACCTTCCAAAATATACCTTTGGTATGGGAGATTTAAAGGAGAAGAAAAACCATATGACAAACATTCTTTGTGATAGATCATCAGCACTGTCACTATGGGAGATTGATCCATATTGGAAATCCCAACTGTTGGTGGATTATTCCAAGGATATTTTCACATGCATGATACTTGATGACTAGCTACATGAAGAGGGCTATTCATTCCAAGAAGGATTCATCTATCATCATGGTATGATCTTCTTATCTAGAGCCTCCAAGCTCAAGGGGAAGTTGCTACAGAGGGCCTATGAAGAGTTCTTTTTCAGCCATACTTATTCCATGAAGGCCTATAATACTATCATGGAAAGCTACACTGGGAAGGGCTTTGAAGAGGAAATATATCAACATTTTCAAAGATGCATGAACCATGTGGAGTTGGGAGAGAAACATAAATCTATGAAGGAGTTAATTCAACCACCTCTTTCCTCTTTTGGAATGAGAGGAGATACATCTAAGCACCAATCCATTTGTATGAGGAGAATGTTTGGGTAAAAACATGCTTATGTACCTAATGTTTCATTTGATGATAATTTGCATTCTTTTACCATGTATATGCAGGCCATATCTCCAGGAAGGAGCATTGTTCCTTATAAACTTCATGGCCAACTTTGGGCCACACATATTTCTGAACATGGCAACTTCCTTGGAGGACAAAGAGAGATTTTGTATCATTGTGGGTGCATTCCAAAGGCACCAAATATATCTCACACTTTTAGCCATAGTGAGATGATTTTGGAAGAAAGTAAGTTGTAGGGAAACCACTTACCACATCATTATCTGATGCAGTCAGGAGATTTACTGCGCTGGTTCCATATGTGGGACTATGACCCACCTCCATTTGCATAAATTTCTATTTGTATGTACTCAATTTTGATCCCATACATTGATGATGTACTTATAATTTTTATGGGAATGTTTGGAGGGAGGATGGGAGGAATGTATGTGCCCTATGGGAGACATATTCTCCATGTTCACTATGCTAAATGTTTCAGGGAGGACATTAGGCAAACCATGTTTGTTTCAATTGAACTATTGTCTCCTTATGGGATGGATTATTTGCATCTCATGAGAATTTGGAGGAGTAATTCATGGAAGATTAGATTGGTAGACACTTAGATTATGAGGGAAGCTTATCACATGTTGGTGTTACCAATGATGGAGGGTTTCAGCACTCACCTTGTCAGTTTCCTGAGGAAAAGAAACATTTGGGAAGGGAGGACTGTAATATTCCCAATTAGCCATGAGCTAGTTGGAATATTTAATTAATTTATTTTTTTATTATTTTTTTAATGATTAAGAGGACAATGGAGGTCCATAATTCTCCTTAATAATGAATAAATCAATGCAAAATTTGAAAGATATAAATCTTGGTAGCTTAATTAAGCACCCTTGGTGTGAAAAGGGGCTGGATCACCTTGACTAGGTCAACCCTGATCAAATCAACAATGTTGTCATGGAGGAGTGGTCATCAATGAGGGACAACGCAGTTTTAGATGGAGATCCTTTTTGTGAAAGTAGTGTTATTATTGGATTGGGCTTAGGGTTTGCAACCTCATATATTATTTAAGGAAGAAGATGGCATCCATTGTTCATTATGTTGATGTACATGTTATTTCTGAATATATGGTCTGTTTAGACATATATCTTTCTCTTGTTGTTTAGTTAAGATTGAGTGATGTTTATCATTGGGTGTTCCTGATCAGGAATCCCACTTCTTTCCTTGAGATGCCTCTTGGAAGAGTATTGTACTACATTGTCCACTATCAGGCTTAAGGCCAAGCTTCATCTTTCATTTACAACGCAGATCTTGTTGAGGGTTTGGTTGTTTTGCAGGTTGTAGCAAGTGGAGCCTTAGATATCTAGAGCTAGGCCATTTCATTGCTCATTTTCAGTGGAGGAGGCTTCCTTTCCATTGGGACGACAGTAATGAAGGCCTTTGTGCATATTTTCATATCTTGGCATCAGGCCAACTCATTATTCATCCATATAGCATAGTTTACTTCCAGATCTACATTATTTCTATAGGAGGAGTTGCAGGGTGGTTTAGCACACCATTTGGAGAGTTCATTTTATAGTGAAGGGGATCTGCCTTTCACTTAGAGGATCTATTAGAGGAGGCTATTGTATTGATCATATTAGATCATCCACAATTTCCAGATCTTTATTTTGCAGTAGATCTGTAGCCTTAGGGCCTAGATCTACAGCTTGTATATGACGTTTTTCTTAAAATTCTTAAGGGGTTCTTCAAAGGAGGTTGTATAGTGCTCAGATATGAAATAGATCTATCTTTTGAGGAACATATCAGCCCTAGATCTGACGTATAATAATTTTCTAGAGCAGAGCTAATAAAACAATGCTATAAGGATCTTCCAGCTTTTATATATAATTGCAACACCTCAAATTGAGGGATTTTGTCCATTGGAGGATTTTACTTTCTTGTTGTGCATCTTATGGCCCATTTCTTATGTATATTTTGCTATTGTTATAACATATGAAAGGTCTCCATATTGGCCTCTTGCTTTTAAATGATGATTTACACTATTGTTCTAGCATTTTGCACTATATTCCTTGCTTTATGTATGGATTTTGGAATATTACAGATCCATACATAAATCTATCATATAACCATGTTGATAACCAACATATAACTAGATAGATAGAAATGATAAAAAAAACCATTAAAGCTACATAATAACAAGTACAGTTACTCATAAGAAATAAGAGAAACTTAGCTTTAATTAAACATAGAAAAAATCCAACCCGGTCTGGGACTTCCACATACCACCTGACCTTATATTGGGCTGAACCAAATATTTCTTTCATCTAATCACCCCCATGCCATATTCCAAGCATGAGTGTGGTATCTCATGTAATAAACCAATCCATAAAAAACAAAGGGAATGCAGACATTAAACCACCTCCACCCTCACCATACTGTGATATCACCTAAACCGGTGTCGAGATCACAAAACCAAACCGAGCTTGGATGCCTCAAAATTCGTTCACCATCCCTTGAGTAATTTCCTGTCTCCACCCACCAGTTGAGGGCTTCCCGCAGAAAACCATCTCCACCCCCAACCCTTGGGATTTTCCTGAGACCACCTCAACCAGATCCAAAACCTTCTAGCAATCCAGATCTCAAATCGACAAAATATCCCATCACACCATGGTTATACGGAAATGGAAATGAAAGGATAAGATTCACTATCAAAACCCAACAAAATCCTTCTGAATGAAACTAAAATAACCAAATACCAACATGAACATACCTTACATATCAAAAATAGCTAGGAAATCATACATGCAACCTATTACCTACAAGTTTTCGTGTTGAAGCCCTTGATCCAACTTTTCCTTGATTGATCCTTTATTTTCTTTGATGTCTTTATCCTTCCTTGGCTTGCTTTCTTTAATTATCCTCTTGGTGCTCTTCTCCTCTCTGAGACTAATTATAAAACAAAACTGACAAAAGGATACCAACTGATGCTCTCAGGTCTTTTTATTAATGATGCCTCTAATTTCTTCAATTTTCCATTATTTTCCTTCATTTTCCTCCTCACATGCAACATGCAACCTTTCACCTTCCTTTTATCCTAATTTCCATTATTTTTATAAATAAATGCCAATAAATTCCACTTTTCCTTTCCAAAGCCTTTTCCATTGCCTTTGTCAATTTCCCCTTATCCATAAACACAAAAAGTGATTCCCACTATGACATTTTTCCCAACATTCATCTTGGAATAAGTGTCCCTTGAATGTGGTCTTATTTTTCCTTTAGTATCTTTTATTACATGAAATTTTAATCCAGGGCTGTTACACCAAGGCTAAAATAATTATAAAAGCATGCTCATGACCTTTTCATGGATTAACAAGCTTGAGAATGGATAGGAGATAGCTAATAATCTTTCAATTTAACTAAAAAAATGGAAAATATGGAAATAAATCGATGTTTTCTTATAGGTTTTATGAGCATGAAAATATGGTAGAAAAAGAGGATTGGTATTTCCATGGGTTTAACAAATCATGAAAAGAAGACCAAAACAAACTTGATGCTTTCGCATAGATTTAACAAGCAAAAAATATAGAAAAAGGATCTTTTATCACTCATAAGTTTTAAAAATTTCATTGATAAGGTCTTGCATATCATTCACCTAGGTTCTATGTTGTTTTCATAGTCAGATTCATGAAATTTATGAAAAAACACATGTAAAAATATTTATCCTAAGTTTAAACCCACCATGAGTCTTGTCATATCAGTCAAATCCATTCCATATCATTTAATTTTCACATCCATGCCTTCAAATAAAAAAATGAGCCACTTGTCTATTTTTTCACCATTTCGTAGCGAATATAATGGCTGAACAACAGATTTTGCTATGGAAATACCTGACACTTCCATAGCAGATCTGTCAGAATTTTAACTATTTTTGCTACGAAACTGTGTTTTTCTCCATAAATGACACAGCGATGTGAGGTGTCAAGTTTTTGATGGCCAAGGGTAAAGGTGAGGCCAGAAAATTAGTTACCATGATCACCAATCATGCAAGATCGTGATTTCACTCTTCACTTCTTTTTGTGGTCACATGTGTCATCATTCTCCCTCAAGATGTTGAATTGCATTTTAAAATTTTCCCTAAGCTTCTCTCTATCATTCATTATTCAAATTCTTGCATGTAAGCATCACAGTGTCATCCTTGAAGAGTTGATTCACAGAGTAAAAAACTTGTTGTCTAGGTTTGTTTGTGTGCAAGTGTCATAGATAAGAAGTAGCAAGGGCATAAAAGTGAAATGATAGAGAAGAAGAAGGTGAATAAAGGGGCTAAATGTGTGAGACATGAGCCAATGGATTTAAAATTATTTAATGAAGATCTTAGTTTCATGAATGCCTTCAGGAATGTTGGCTGTTTACAGTTCTTTCAGAAGCTATAGGGTTTTCATGCTCAAATATTCAAATACTTCGCAACAAATTTAATAGGGAAAACATCAAAGGTAGGAGTATTGAATTTTATAGTATCACTTGATACTATCTCTCAAGCTACAAAAATACCCAAAGGAAGTGAGGAATGGTTCAAAGTCACAAAATTCAAAATACAAAGCTGTGAAGAATTTGTGAAATAGGAGCACATCAAAGCTGACATGACAAGTGGAATCCCCAAGAGTTATAGGAAAGAAAAGTATACAAAGCTGATGTTTGTGGTCCAGAATTATTTTACCTGCGAGGGGAGGTTTCACATGGTCTACTTATATCATTTCAGGCTCCTTTTGCATTCCATTGGTAAGAAACCCCTAGATTTTCCTTTATTTTTATTTATAAGTTTGGGAAATATGTCAGATAAGGTCCAAGCCAAGGTTGAGGGTAGTGAAACATCATTTTTTCACCATGGCCTGATTAAATTATTAGTGCTGGAGGAATTTAAAAAGTTAAATAGAGATTGGGCATCTTTTCTCTTTCTTAGTGGATATGAAGTGGATTTAGTGACACCTAAAAGCCAAATATCACTTCATCTCCAGTTGTGATAGAAGACATTATTGAAGAAGGAAGACAACCTATTATTGAACCTATTATCCCATAGCCATCACCTGCAAGGAAAAAACAAAAAATTGGAAAACATGGTAGTAGGAGGATAACCAGGAGCCAAACCCTTGCCAAAGGAAATCTTGAAGACATCCTCCAGGAAATAGACATTGAATAATCACCAATTTTCTAGGTAGAATACATTGAAGGGGATGGAAGGAAGAATCAGAATGGTAATTCTATCAAAAAAATGGATTTCGTAGGAGAACATGATGGTTTCAATTTCGAGCCAAGGAAACAAATGACTAGGTCACAAATTGCAAAGGGTGCCATGGAGAGAAAGAGAGAAGAAAATATTAACGAAGGCAAGTAGCCAAAGAACATCATAGACCTATCTCCAGCAACATAAGAGGTCTTTGTGCAAAGAAAAGAAAAGGAACCAGTTGAGGAAAAAACTGAAGTAAAAATATTGCAGGAGAAATTAAGAGATGCTAGGGAAGAAGTTATTGATGTCCGATTGGAACTACAAGAGGCCAAGGTAGACAAATAGCTAATGGCATAATTTGAAAAATAAATGAAAGATCGTCTAGACAAATATGATAAAACTCTATCAAATGCCAAGAAGATGCTGAAGAGAAGTCTTCCTCTGAGGAAAGTGGTGAAGAACACTACGGAAATAAATATATGGTTGTAGTCTGAGAGAAAAAATATTAAAGGGCAGGTTAAAGAGTTGGAATACCAAATGGATATGATCCAAGAAGAACTAAAGAAAAGAGGGTTGAAGATTAGAATGGTAAATGAACCCAAAGACGTACAACCTGCTCTTGCTAAAGATGAAATTCCCAAATTCTAAGTGGTTGGTATAAAACATTTTTGATTAAGTTTCAGGAAACATAAATTTTGGTTCAGAAATTAGATTTTGGAAGAAAAGTGAAAAATCTGCATTTTCAGCCAAGTTAGGCAGTTTTGTAGTGAAGTTGAGGCTTGAGGGCCGGGATTCACTACGAAATTCCTGTAGAATGTTTTTTACCCAAAAAACCAGTTTTGATGGAGACCTAAGGAGGGAAAGTGATGGTATTTAGCTCATATGACCTGACAAACATATCTTGATCAACATATAAGGAAAAAAAGGAGGTTGAATGGCTGAAGTAAACATGCTACTAAATTTCTCTACAAAACTGCCTAAGGTCACTCTGTTTTTGCAGCGAAGTGTTTTTAATGGGTTTTGAAGGTTTGAAAAGCATGTTGAAAAACAACCAGCCACCTAGAGACATCCAAGCTGACAGTGGGCCATCCCAGCATAGATTCACTACTCGGTAGGAGTGTCACTTATCCAGCTCAGCATGAAGACAAAGATTAAAGTGGTGTTTATCCTTTCCTAAAAAATAGGACTGTTGTTTCCTAAATATAGGGTGTACATTAATGTCTTAGTGGTGGTGAATTCCACTCAAGCATCTAATTCTTATCAATGTAATTTCTCCACTACTAAAGTAGTGAATGTAATAAATGTAAAGCAAATCCCTATTAGAAGTGTAAGCCTTTAGAGACTAGGTGTCTTTTTCAGTTCCAAAAATGTAGTTTTTAGTTATGATAGGTGTCAAAGTTATGGTTTGATGATCTAGCCAACTAGGCATATCCTATGTATGAAAAAAAGTTCTATTTAAAGACAGGAAATAAAATCATAAAGGGTTGGAGAATGTTTCTTAGAGACCACTATTATTGTAAATATTGGAATATCAGTAATATATAGTGATGGTGTTTTTCTACTCAACCTGAGATTCTTTGACTATTGCAATGAGTTTATGCCTCATATTTTCTTAATATCTTTTCTCAATGTCTTGATGTTAAATTACTCAGAATTCATGCCCTCATGCTCTGAATTCCTTTTGACATTAAGTTATTGAATATTTTCTATGTGTTAGTATTATCTTTTTCCATTGAAACAGTATAAGCCTTAGCTTCCACAAGTAGAATTATTTATCACTGACTCCATAGTGACTCCATGAGCCCAATGGTAGTGAAATTTATCCAATTTTTCACCTGCAATCAAATAAAATAAGACATTTATCACAGATTTAGCCATATGATTCAATACCTAATTGAGAAAATCATTAGATAAATCGACAGATCCATCTCAGGCTGAAGATGTTAATCCTCATTCAAAAGCTGGTTTGAAAGCGTTACTCTAAGTTGTTTGGTGGAGCAGCCCATTAGTACTAATTTAGAGATAATAGGATCTTTGGGATTTTCATTATTTAGCAAGCATGAAAAGAATACCAAAAGGAAGCTTATTCTAGAGAGATTACTGGGATAAATTTATACATATTTTTTCGAGGGGTAAATTATGGTGGAACTAACCTAAGTAAATATGGAAGCAAAGGAAAAGTGTTTGGAAATGGAAATCTGCTCATCATAACTATATCTTTGAAAGGTGATGGAAGGTTGCGAGATGGAGGAATGGCTAATGAAAAAGGAAAGAAGTCAAGCATGGATATATATATGGCTAGGGAAATGAGTACAACCATTAGTATGAGAATGTCTAGAAAGACATTGAGTACCAGGAGAATTGGTGATAATTAACCAACACGATAAAATGTGTGGGAACCCCCTATTGGGTTACAAACATAAATGATAGAGAAAGATCAGCATGAGGCTCAAACTTGATGTCATGGAAAGTTCTAACGAGGATCCTTGAACCTGTGAATAACTCTAGCATGGACACCAAAAAAAGAATCAGGTGTTATTCTAAGGTTCCCATGGAGGGTAGTCTCTACGACACAAGTTACGACATGCAAAAGGGGGTATTTAATGTCAAACCTTGATGGGGTGGGATATAAGGAAAGCCGAAATAGTGATGAAAAGGGCCAATAATGCACTAAGATGATCGGTGAGTCCTAGTCCTATATGCCATTTTCAGTGAAATATGTCAGAGAAAGAGTGAAAAAGATGACATCTCTACAAACGTGTTCAACATTTGAGTGAAAATACCTTTACAGAATCATTACTGAAAAGTAATAATAAGGAAAACATGAAATAATACTCCAAAGAATTAACAATTTGACAAAAGATACATGATCAAAATTAAAAAGGATATATAATAGGTCCACATTCCTAATAGAAAAAAGAATATTTTTTCCATAAGGTTCATTTTCCACCTCATTTGGATACAAAAATTGGAAAACCGCTCTTTTTTCCAAATCATATTTTCCAGATCCCAGGATCCATAGGCCATAAAATTGTATTTCGTCACCACCACATTAGTCCTTAGATCCTCACCTTTCATTTGATAGTAATTTTGATGTATTTTACTAATTTTTTTGGTTGTGGGGACCCCCTTTCCAAGGTTGAGTGCGTTCAATGCTTTGTCATAGGAAATTTGACCGAAACAATAGGCCATAAATTCTCCTGTACTGGTAGGGACATAATATTTTTAGATCTCTAGTTCGATAGTGATACTAAGAAAAAGGGTTGAATGGAAAATTTTCATCTCTACGTTAGGGGAGTCCCATATTGACACAAATTTGTGTACATGAGTAGAAACTAATCATATATTTGATGGGTTTTCAGGATTACACAATGATAGAATGGAGAGAACAATAAAATAGTGTTGATAATGAAGCTACACTATTGAATGTAGGGGTTATAAGTGCACTTCAAAACTATAGACTCTTGAAGTTTTTCAATACCAAATATATATGAGAGGAAAACCGATGTTTCTAGAGAGGATTATCGAATGGTGCGATCCTAAGCGACAATGCTTTGAGATAAAGGGACAAGGGTTGAACATTGAGGTAGAGGATATATACTTCCTCATGGGTTTATCAAGGGAAGAGGCCATGGTAAGGGTATTCAGAAGAAGGGTATTTAGAAGAAAGGTGGTTAGATATAGATCCATGGAGGAGTCGACAACACCATATTTCTCTTCCACTTCCCGAAAAATAGGTGGGAAGATCCCTATAAAATAAGTGAAAAACCTTTGCCTACACAACATCATCCTCACTTTGACTCACATGGCCACTAAAATGAGTACATGTCTAGCTTCCAAAAGTCAGGTTAAACATAGAAGTTCAATATCTAAATCCTATAATGTTCAACTGGTGTGAGGGATTACTCATTAACTTAAAGGATCAACTGACCAGATGTAGAACATGGAAGAAAACTATGTTGTTAGACTCCGTCTTGTCTAACCTCTGTCAGAGTCAAATGCAGACAGGTAGCTGTCAAAGTCTCAGTTCAATATACAGGCCAATGCCAATCAGCTTTCACCCACTGCTACTTAGATGTTTGCAAAGCTTGTTTTCAGAATGTTTCAATAACACTTGTAGGCTAGGAGAAGGTTCAATAGCTGTTTATATCAGGAATGTCATCAATGAGAAATTGATTCTTCTTCAAAACCCTGTTTTGAAGAAGAAATCATCAAATATGTTTTGGTAATAAATAGGTAAGTGGTCAAAATATTTCAAATTTTACAGTTCTTCAGTGGCACCAGCTTCAAGCATCCCTGCAAAAGACAACAAGCATTTCAGTTCAAAAATTCAGAAAAAGCCAAAGAGAAAACATTGTATTAAAGGACCAAAGGACAAAATACCAAAAACATTATAATGTGGGTTATCAAACAAATTCAAAAATCAAATCTGATTTTGAAAGATATTTTCCTCATGTATAAAAAATGGAAATCAAGTTCATTTGCTAAAATCCGCAGCATAGAAGTCGAATTGCAGTGATTGAGGGCCAAAATCGTGCTTAGCAGAGTTCTGGACAGAGTTTGGTTGCGCGCTACTCATTGGAGCTGCGCGCTACCCATTGGGTCGGGCGCTACCCATTGGGCACTTACAGCCAGAGTAAATTTGCACGGGCGCTACCCATAGAGCCGCGCGCTACCCATTGGGCAGAGGCGCTACCCACAGAGCAACAGCGTCCAAAAATTGATGTTTTGCGCCCAGTCTTCACTCAAATTGACTCCAACGAATTCCAAACAGGCTTTTATCATTGCTCAGTGGATTTTTAGCATGGTTATGATATTATTAATGTTGGGTTTGCAGGCTTGGATTTTTTCTCGTGGAGTAGAAGTGGCTCATTGTTCAATCGGATTTGTGATTGGTGGAAGCACAGATTGCAGCGTTTGCTTTGTTGCCTTGAGGGTGAAGGACACGTTCTAAAGGCGTTTGAAATTTCTTGCTATATCAAATAGCCAGCTATGGGAAAGCTCAGAGTGGATGTTCGTTTTAAATGACAGAGTTAGTGCAAGGAAACAGTTTCTATAATGGTGACAACGGTGATGCGTTATTAGTTTCGTAGGTGTTTTTGTTGTCATATAGCAGGCTACGTTGCAACTGAAATGGGCGGAATACAAATCTCAACATGAATCAAACAAATTCCAAAATGGCATCGAAATTATCACAGAGTCCGATAGTTATATGGCGCTTTTGGTTGAATGACTTCTTGAAGAATCCGAATTCAGTGGATTACAAATAATGAAATCAGCACCAGATCAAGAGATGTTATTGCAATTGTAATAATTCACCAGGGATTTCAATGAAACGCATTATGAGACATCGACACCTATCGAAGCCAAAACTAAACGAAATGTCTACCACAACAGAAATAGTATATACAGCGGCTATGGAATGCACGACATGTTGGGAAATATGCTGTAATGAAACGACAATCTGGAATTTTGAATCAGTAGGCTGCACGCCAAACTCAGGAGATGATAATCTATGAAAGGCTTACTTGGGGCTTGGAGTCATTTTGTCAGGTTTGTATAGTGTGTCACGAGGGTGGCGTACTCACTTCAGGCATATATGTGGTGGAAACTGCACACTTGAGGTAAAGTATAATGGTTGCAAAGATATACTTCCATATGCTCTTTGGTGCCTCAAATAGAATCTTTGTCATTTGTATTAAAAGTCAGTTTCATTTAGTTTTTATTGCAACGATGAAAAGTCAAAGATCGAATCAAAGTAAAAACCCAAATTAAAACGTAGATTACCAAACACAGCAGAAGAATAGGATTAAATTTCCTATTTATAACTTCAGATTTCCTAATTCGAAAGGGCCAACACATTTCCAGAACATTTGGGGGCAGTGGTATAGAAATGTGCAAAGTGGCATTTCCTAGGTGGCAGTCATTGCACCATTTGGGCATTCGATTCATCTAAAGAACATATGTGGCAGCATGGAAACGTGCCTTCAGCAGAGACACTTGTCGTGACATTATGGGAGAGAATAAAAGTAAAAAGCCAAATTTAAATACAGATAATTATCCCAGCAGAGAAATCGAATTGGTTGGTCTATTTGGGGTCTTCAAGCTGCAGCTCAGAAAGTCTAGCTACAGGTTCTATCAAATCATTGGTCATCAACAAACAAATATAACACTATTCCTTTTAGAGCAGAGTCTTCCTATTTTCATGATTATTGATGTAACTGCCCCTTATTTTCATCGATTAGTTAGCACTTCTCATAGTTTATTTAATGTATTGTAAAAACATTTGTGAATAGGGGAGAGAGTTCTGAGAGCTAGTGTAGGCGAAAAACAGAGCTTTTATTGTACAGTTTGACAGATATTTTAATGGAGAAATACAGCTCTGTTTCCTGAGATTCTTGTGGCTTGAAATTTAGCAAATTTTTTTCCTTTTGTTTCATATGTCATCGTTATGTTCATAGTTCATTAATCGCCATTTCAATATTGAATGTTTCTAAGTGAGAAGGGTAGAATTCAGCTTGCTGCTCTGCCCTGGAGAAGCTTTCATGTTTTGTGTAATTTCTTCTGTTTGATAAGGATTCAATTATTCCCCTTGTCAACCTCGCAGCGGTATTTCACTCCATATAATTCCAATTTGATTGTTAAAATTCATTCTTATATTGCCTCAGGAGATAATCTGCGTTCTTCATTTAATCTCTGTTCTTGCTGTCTTTGCCCCACACAGCCCAGAAACCCAAACATTTATTAAAAACCTCATTCATATCTCTTTACTAGCCTAAGATTAGTTTTCCTTATCGGTCATCTCAGCCCCTTTGAAAATTTTCCGCCGAGATAGACCCAGAGAGAGCCCTCTCCTGTCCTCGTAGGGGTAGCTACGAGGCTAAGGTTGGTTTGATGTTGCCTCGAACCTCGCCTTCTTCAGCCTGAGGCAGATTCGAGCGCTAACATAGTGGCGACCATACTGGGGAAGATCTTCCCCGGTAAAGGATAACAAAGTTCAGATCCGATTGCTGATGGTGAACAGCAGTCAGACACTGCAAGGCTGAGATCATTCACCAGCAACTTCATTCACTGAAAGATCCAGACAATCAGTCCTTCATGGTGACTTCACTGCAGGGAGATCAGTAGCTGTGAGATTTTCAAGATGGACCGGATCACGAGAAGATATGCTCGCTTGAGCCGAGATCACATTCCATGTTTTCCGAATAAGATGCCCAAGGTGGATTGGTCGAGGAATCTGCCTACGTTTAACAATGATGGTAAGAAAGCTGCTGCTTTACATTTAGTCAGATTTCACATGCATATTCGCAAGTTGAAGGTGGATTTTCCTGAAGATTGCTTGATGAAGATATTCCTGGCCACTCTGGAAGGTGAAGCTCAGTCATGGTATGAAAATTTGCCGCTGGCCTGTATTTACTGTTTAAAGGACTTTCATGCCCTGTTCATTGAAATATATCAAGTGTCTTATCCATCATTAAATTTAGTTCATGAATGTTGCAAACATGCTTATTCTTTTATTGAAATCCTGGAGAAATATTATGAAGATGATAATTTCATGAATGATGAAATCATGGAGGCCCTGTACGAGAATCCATTTCAGCAATATGAAGAGAACCTAAAGGATACCCATCAAGATGCTCAGGAGACTTTGCAGCAGGTTGATGGCTATATGGCTGAAAGTGATGAAAGAGAAAGTGTCATTTCAGATCTGCCCACAGAAGAAGACAGCATGCCGGGAACTCAAGTTTCAGTTTCAGATTGTGATAATGATCAGCCAGCTATTTCAGAACTACATTCAGATTGTGATGACCAAGCATATCTTGTGCTGAAACCCATCAAGGAGAATTCTGCTGTTGAAATCATCTGGGATGCAGAAAACACAGTAATGGATCCAAAAGTTCTCAGTCATACTGTCAGTCCATCATTAGAACACAGCCTTCATGAAGAAGCAATCCAGTCAGTTCATGAAAGACAGAATGAGATCTTTGTGCAAGTAAGTGATAAATCTCCTTTCAATAACTTAGTAATGAACGATAGTTTGAAAGCCCTATCATATGAAGATAACTACTGTTTAAGCAGAAGAAAACAAAAAGCATTGTCTCCTTTGTCTGAAGATGAGATAGATCAGCTTTTGAAAGGTCTTGTTACAGCCCAAGCTACAGCAGATTTGCAGTGCACACATAATCAGGAAAGTGTTGGTGAAACTTCTTCCTCTGTTGAAAAAGATGATTGTCTTGTAATCAGTTGTGTAGATCAGCAAACAGATAATTTTTTCCTTCACAAAGATGATAAGGTTGTCATGTTTGATAATCTTGAAGATTGTTTTTTGTTTAAAAATGATCTAGATCATGAAGTTGAAGAGTATATGTCAGAATTTCTCATGGTCAAGGAACCTACAGCTAACACTCAGATGGCAGATTTGTGCATTTCTATCCCTCAAAAATCAATTGTCCTTTCAGATCAGAATGAAGTGGATACTAGTATTTTTGCAGCTGGATCTTCAGATAAGCCAGTGCTTCAAGATTTTCAAGACCCCTTCAGCATTCTTCTGCAAACATTAGAAAGGATAAATATTTCCTGGTTCATTATCATAAGCTTTGGTTTCAGTGATTATTTTGAGTTGCCTATAGGTTCATCATTCTGCCTGCTCAAGGAGAATAAGAGCAGAAATTTGGGGTGCAGCCATTTGCTGGATTGGTTGCATTGGAAAGCCAATTATACATGATTGTACATATCACATCAATATGCAGGGGGTTGCCATCAGGGTTTTGAAATTTTGATGGACTGCTGCCCTTTTCAGAAAGTTTTTGTTTAATTCAGTCATTTCAGTTTGCATTAAGTCAGTTTGAGTCGATTTTCCAGTTGAGTTATCAGTCTTTAGTTTGTTTGTCAAAATAATGATTCCATCGCCCAATGGATGGAGGCACTGTCTGCTCTCCCAAAGCTCTGCGATTCTTGGCACCTCCAAGAAGTGGCAGCTGCCATCCCCATTGGAGCCAATGTTAGACTCTGTCTTGTCTAACCTCTGTCAGAGTCAAATGCAGACAGGTAGCTGTCAAAGTCTCAGTTCAATATACAGGCCAATGCCAATCAGCTTTCACCCACTGCTACTTAGATGTTTGCAAAGCTTGTTTTCAGAATGTTTCAATAACACTTGTAGGCTAGGAGAAGGTTCAAGAGTCGTTTACATCGTGAATGTCATCACGAGAATCATTCTTCTTCAAAACCTCGTTTGAAGAAGAACAACAAATATGTTTTGGTAATAAATAGTAAGTGGTCAAAATATTTCAAATTTACGCTCTTTCAGCACCACTTCAAGCATCCTCGCAAAAGACAACAAGCATTTTACCAAAATTGTAAAAAGCCAAAGAGAAAACATTATATTAAAGGACCAAAGGACAAAATGCCAAAAACATTATAATGTGGGTTATCAAACAAATTCAAAAATCAAATTTGATTTGGAAGGATATTTCTCTCATGTATAAATAATGGAGATCAAGTTCATTTGCAAAATCCACGGCATAGAAGTTGAAGGGTAAGTTTTGGAAGGCCGCAGACAAATTAACAGAGTTTTGAACGGAGTTTGGTTGCGCGCTACTCATTGGAGCTGCGCGCTACCCATTGGGTCGGGCGCTACCCATTGGGCACTTACAGCCAGAGTAAATTTGCACGGGCGCTACCCATAGAGACGCGCGCTACCCATTGGGCAGAGGCGCTACCCACAGAGCAACAACGTCCAAAAATTGATGTTTTGCGCCCAGTCTTCACTCAAATTGACTCCAACGAATTGCAAACAGGCTTTTATCATTGCTCAGTGGATTTTTAGCATGGTTATGATATTATTAATGTTGGGTTTGCAGGCTTGGATTTTTCCTCGTGGAGTAGAAGTGGCTCATTGTTCAATCGGATTTGTGATTGGTGGAAGCACAGATTGCAGCGTTTGCTTTGTTGCCTTGAGGGTGAAGGACACGTTCTAAAGGCGTTTGAAATTTCTTGCTATATCAAATATCCAGCTATGGGAAAGCTCAGAGTGGATGTTTGTTTTAAATGACAGAGTTAGTGCAAGGAAACAGTTTCTATAATGGTGACAACGGTGATGCGTTATCAGTTTCGTAGGTGTTTTTGTTGTCATATAGCAGGCTACGTTGCAGCTGAAATGGGCGGAATACAAATCTCAACATGAATCAAACAAATTCCCAAATGGCATCGAAATTCTCACAGAGTCCGATAGTTATATGGCGCTTTTGGTTGAATGACTTCTTGAAGAATCCGAATTCAGTGGATTACAAATAATGAAATCAGCACCAGATCAAGAGATGTTATTGCAATTGTAATAATTCACCAGGGATTTCAATGAAACGCATTATGAGACATCGACACCTATCGAAGCCAAAACTAAACGAAATGTCTACCACAGCAGAAATAGTATATACAGCGGCTATGGAATGCACGACATGTTGGAAAATATGCTGTAATGAAACGACAATCTGGAATTTTGAATCAGTAGGCTGCACGCCAAACTCAGGAGATGATAATCGCTATGGAAAGGCCGGCCCGAGAATTGGAGCTTCTGTCTTTTGCTGGTTTGTATAGTGTGTCATCTAGGGTGGCGTACTCACTTGTGCATATATGGTGGCAATCCGCAATAATTTGGAGGTGTTATAATGGTTGCAAAGATATACTTGTTATGCTCTTTGGTGCCTTAAATAGAATCTTTGTCATTTGTATTAAAAGTCAGTTTCATTTAGTTTTTATTGCAACGGTGAAAAGTCAAAGATCGAATCAAAGTAAAAACCCAAATTAAAACGTAGATTACCAAACACAGCAGAAGAATAGGATTAAATTTCCTATTTATAACTTCAGATTTCCTAATTCGAAAGGGCCAACACATTTCCAGAACATTTGGGGGCAGTGGTATAGAAATGTGCAAAGTGGCATTTCCTAGGTGGCAGTCATTGCACCATTTGGGCATTCGATTCATCTAAAGAACATATGTGGCAGCATGGAAACGTGCCTTCAGCAGAGAAACTTGTCGTGACATTATGGGAGAGAATAAAAGTCAAAAGCCAAATTTAAATACAGATAATTATCCCAGCAGAGAAATCGAATTGGTTGGTCTATTTGGGGTCTTCAAGCTGCAGCTCAGAAAGTCTAGCTACAGGTTCTATCAAATCATTGGTCATCAACAAACAAATATAACGCTATTCCTTTAAGAGCAGACTTTTCCTATTTTAGGATTTTAGGTGAAACTGCTCCTCCCTTTCATCGATCAGTTATCACCTCTCATAGTTTTATTTATACATTGTAAATCAATTGTGGGTGAGAGGGAGAGAGTTCTGAGAGTTGATGTAGGAGGAAATTAGAGCTTTATTGTACAGTCTTAGACAGAGATTTTAATGAAGAAATACAGCTCTGTTTTTTGAGATTCTTGTGGCTTCAAATTTAGCAAATGTTTTTCCTTTTGTTTCATATGTCATCGTTATGTTCACAGTTCATTAACCGCCATTTCAATATTGAATGTTTCTAAGTGAGAAAGGCAGAATTCAGCTTGCTGCTCTGCCCTGGAGAAGCTTTTATGTTTTGTGTAATTTCTTCTGTTTGATAAGCATTCAATTATTGCCCTTGTCAAACCCCTGCAGCGGGTCTTTCACTGCATTCCACCGATTGTTAAACTCATGCTATTGGGCCTCGGTAGGATAATCATGTTTCTTTCATTTAATTCTGCTTCGTCCGCTTTGCCTCCAGCCTAACTTCTAACATTTATTAAAAACTCATTCATATTCCCTTTACTAGCCTAAGACTTCCTTCACCTTATCTGGTCATCTCACCAAAGTCTAAAAGGCTCTTCATCGAAAACACAAGATAGATCCGGAGAGAGCCCTCTCCTGTCCTCGTAGGGCTAGCTCCGAGGCTAAGGTTGGTTTGATGTTCTTTAACCGCCTCTTCAAATTTATAAGCATTCAGCGCTTAATGAGAAAGTACATTCCATTTATCTCAATTTAATTGTTAAAATTCTTGCTTACCTTGCCTCAGGAGATAATCTGCGTTTTTCATTTAATCTCTGCTCTTGCTGTCTTTACCTCACACAGCCCAGAAAACCCCATCATTTATCAAAAAACCCTTTCATATCAGTTTACTAGCCTAAGATCAGTTATGCTTTTGGTCATCTCAGATCCTATTGGAAATCTTTCACTGAGTTTGACCCGGAGAGAGCCCTCTCCTGTCCTCGTAGGGCTAGCTACGAGGCTAAGGTTGGTTTGATGTTGCCTCGAGTTTTGCCTTCTTCAGCCTGAGGCAGATTCGAGCGCTAACATAGTGGCGACCATACTGGGGACATCTCAATGGTTTGCTTGTTGATGTGTTTGTTCCATGAGTCTTAGACGGAGTCTGAAGTCACGCCAGGTAGCTTTCGAAACGCTTTTGTTATACATAAGCGGAAGTAGATAAACGCTGCTTCAGTCGATCTCCGGTAAGCTTGTGTGTGCAGTACTTGATTTGTAAATCACCCCAGTATACTTATTCGTTCTAGACCTTTTGGATGATTGAGTCTAGAAGTCGAAAGGCTGAAAATAATTGACTGTGTTCCTTGAAATTTATCCTGAGAAGATCAATACACTGGCTTCAAGAAGGAATACTAGGGCGAATCCTGACCCTGATCCACCAACAATATTTGAAAATCCAAATCTGATTCCTAGGACCCTTAGAAGACAAGGAAGTCAAGAAAGTTCTGAAAGAGAAAGTCAAGTGAGTTTTGGGAGTTTCAGATTGCTTACCAGATCTGCATCCTGTCCTGTGAAAATTATATATGTTGATGAAATTCCTTTTGATGCATGGTTTGAAACATCCTTGTTTGTAAATTTTTCCGAAACTGAATTGTCAAGATTAGTTCCAGATCCATTGTTTACTGAAGATTTGCAATATAGATTTGTTTCACATTACCTGGACAGACAGTTGCAAAATTCCATTGTGGATACCAACACTCCTGAATTCACTGAATCTGCTTCACAAATTCTTGGACCATCTGAAATTGCATCTAGTTCACGGATCCCTACTAAGCCTCCCTTCATCCCTACCATTCTGGTTCAGCCTGAGTTTTCTGATCAGCAATCCATAGTAATCTCTCCTCCGTCTCCACCAAATACACCTCGCAGACCTACTGCTCCTAGTCCTCCTGTGTCTCCTCGACAGAAGATTGTCATCAATCCACCAAGAGCTATGGCTGCTCGTTTTGCACCTCTTGTGTTACCACAGCAGTTGAATGATATGCCTGCAGACTATCAGAGCAAGATCCCAATATTTGATGGCACTCCACAGAGTATTCCTGCACAACAACATGTAGACAATATGGCAGATTTTTTTGATCGTTTTGAGATTGATGAAGAGAATGTGAGTATGAGGCTTTTTGTGCAAACTTTTGGAGGAGAGGTAAGAAAATGGTTTAGAGCCTTGCCACAAAGAAGCATCACTACATTGGCAGAACTCGAGAGGCAGTTTTTAGATCGATGGGAGATGAAAAAGGATCCGCTGCAGATTACTTCAGAATATACAAACATCAAACGTAATCCTGGTGAGTCCGTTCAGGATTATATTATTAGATTCAATACGGTGTATAATGCAATTCCAGATGACTTGAGACCGTCTAAGAAGTCTGCTCTCCTTAAATTCCCGGATGGTTTTGATCCGGAGATGGCTTATTCCCTTCGTGATAGAGATCCACCTACTTTAGAAGAGATGCAGAAGATCGCTGTCAGTGTTGAGGCAAATCTGAACGATAAAAGAGCACGGTTGAAAGCAGAGAAAAGAGTGACTATAAAGGAAGAGCCTTCCACTTCTACATCAGAACAACACTTGCTTCGTGAGGTGGAAAAATTGCTTAAAAGGGTGACACTTGACAAATCAGACATGCAGATTCGTAATCCCAATTACTGTGGCCAGCAGCAGCCACAATTCAGAATTAAGCAGCGTGAAAAAAGAGCTCAAGAGCCAGCAGCCCAACAGCAGATTAAGACACCTCTTTTGCAGAATTTTGTGAGTCATGATTCCGACGATGATGATGATGTTTCAGGTGAGCAAAATCATTTCTTCACTCCCGATGATCTGCCTATCTATATCACTGAGGATGAAGAATACGGAGAAAGTTCAGTTGTTCAGAAGGATGAGGATTTTATCCTAACAAATGATGCTGATTTAGAGGAAGAATCGGAAGAATATCAAAGAGGATATATGAATGCATTGACTGCTCAGCAGAAACAATATTCATTGAGAAATCGAGATGTGCCCATAAATCCCATGCAGAAAAGAAAAGAAGCTTCAGCACCGAAGACAGATTCACCGATACCACAGAAAAGAGGAAAAGAGACAATTGATCCCGCAGCTAGTAAAGTATCATCAGCAGAGAAGGTAAATCAGTCAAACATAGTGAAAGACAAGGCTGAAAAGAAGGAAGTTCCAGTCAAAGAGGTTGAGAAAGTTTCAGCATTTAGTTTGGAAAATGAAATTTCAAAACTGAAAATATCTATTCCTTTGACAGAAATCATGAAGAACAGCAGCTACCGTAGTCAAGTCTCCAAAATTCTGAACTTTGATCCAATGATTGACACAGTAAATGTTGAGGATGATCAACCGGAATTGATTTTTGGGCCTGCATTAAATGGTGAGTCCCCTAACAGTAATGTTCCTCCTTTTTACATCAGTTTGAGGTTGCACGAATATATATTGCACAATGCTATGCTCGATTCGGGTGCTTCGCACAATTTGATGCCAAAGGCGATCATGGAAAAGTTGGGATTAGACATTACAAGAGAATATCATGATTTGTATTCATTTGATTCCAGCCGGGTAAAGTGTATAGGACTCATCAAAGATTTATTTGTAAGCTTAGATCAAATCCCAGCTAAGAATGTTTTGATGGATGTGGTGGTTGCCGACATTCCTCCACGGTTCGGGATGCTCCTTGCAAGATCTTGGGGGGCAAAGTTGAAAGGTACACTTCAGTTAGATTTCTCTTATGCTACAATTCCAGTCTTCGGTCAAATGAGAAAATTATATCGAGAGCAGAAGATGAAATATATGATAACTAGCAAAGAGAAGCCAATCAATCATCCTGTAAATTATGTACATACCGACTTAGAGTCGTTTGTGTTGCTTGCTGATAGTTTTAATGATATAGAAAGTCAATTAGTTCAGGCAGAAGACATACCGGAAATCACTGAGAATTTTAGAGAAGTGTTGCAAAAAGAAAGAAGAGAAAAACAAGCTGTTATGGAGAAATCAGCTGAAGACAATGGGCAGCAAACAGGAAAAACAGAGCCGGTACAGTTTCAGCATTTAGAGGACGATGAAGATGGTCTTTGGACCATGGATTTTGACATGCCAGTGGGTATGTAGGTACCTGCATGGGAATTGGTGTTTGACTGTAGTCCGTTTCCGTCTTGATAAGGTCCCGAAAGCAATGGAGAGGTGTTCTACAAGTCAGTATTCGACCGTTTCTAATGAAGTGACATAGCCTTTATTGTCAGTTTTAAGATTTCATAAGCTAAAGGAAGTGATTAAGATACAAGATTCGAATTAGTGATAAAGTGTTAAAGGTGAGTTTAGGCTAAGACCCTATTAGTGGCTTACCGTAATGCGCTACATTCTCAAAATTATTTTCTCATCATACTTTGACATGTGCTCCTGACACAAAATGGTGTTGGGTTTATGGACTTGCTAAGGCAACAAGCGCATCTGTACCTAATGAATTCCATGAATAAGTTCGAGATACATGTGAAAGAATGTTCAATTGCCCACATTAACTTATGTTACAAGTTTTTTCAGGATGATGAAGAGATTAGTGATTTTCTCCAAAATAAGGGTAAGTTCAAAGACACCTCCATAGATGCTGAAAATGATGATGATAGTGGTGACATACAAATAAACCAAATGGAAGTGTTGCAACTTAAGG